>JAJLQT010000007.1:1800000-2142306 GCA_024516245.1 Peziza echinospora | reverse complement strand
AATTACTGGAATCCATAGATACATTATCGATCTAGATTGCAATATTATATATTGCCAGGCCATATATGTATACCCAACCGATCTAGCGAAACATATACCGTATAATCGATTCGGGTCTATACATAAGCACATGTGCTTATGTGGTTTTTTTCAGGGCCGACGGCCATTATTTTGTATGGAAGGTTTGTAACAAATGTTAGGTAACAGACCACAAGAATGATGTGCTTATAGCTATAGGTGAGTATGTGCTTGCTTATCGAAGTGTATGTGCTTATAAACCCGGTTCTACGGTAAGTATATACCTAGATCTAGACCGATCACGTAGAGTATATACGTCCTAGCTTCCGCATGTAGTTATCTACCTACCTTACTTCATGTTCGCTTCAATGCCTTAAGCTTGTACATATACAGATCCATGCATGCCGAGCGGCCCGCCCACCCATGCATCATCCGGCTCCCGATGACCGGAACCCAGCGGAGCCGTTATGCTAGGTTCCTACAGTATTCATATCTCGGGGTACCACCGGCGGGGGTTCCGACGGAGGTATGGCGGAAAGATACCCCGCGTAGCTATAGGAGTATTAATATTCAGCGTTTAAACCAGCTCGAGAACAGTTAACGGAAAGAGGGTAGTGACTCATCCATCCCCCGTGGGGGAAGGGAAGGGAAGGGGGGAACGAGACTAGGGAAGGGAAGTGTTTCCTACAGTAGGACTAGGTGATTTTGATTTAATCTTGAATATATTATATGTTCACCAAGCTTCATGACGTCGGTGTACACATGGACATGTGGTGCGTATGCCTTTTGGAAATTTCTATCACACCTTGTATGTACATATGTACGGCAAAGGGTTTCAATTTCCTGACCTTGGCGGTCATCGCTCTACAATAGCAAGTCGTTCTACTCGCACAATAGCAGGTAACCCTGTATGCAAGCATTGGCAATTGACCTACCATCAGAGAAATTTAAACCAGGGCAAACACTCCGAGTGATTGATCACTCACACAAACAAAATTGCCGTGTGCCCTTTGCGTCCGTCCTTCATATCTAGACGCCCATCACTTTTGCTACCCTGGAAAGTTGTGCTGAACATATGCATTAGGAATACGGGATGTTTTTGTACCAAGGCTTGAGGATCCGATATGGAGCTACTTTAATTTGGGATCGATTGTGAATTGGAATTCATATTGAACATCAGGGGAACGAGTTTTTCGTGATACTGTGATCGGGTGCTTGCAGCATGTCTCACAGCCGTTCTCTCTTGAATTTTATATGGCGAATACTTGCTGAAAATAATTTTAGAAATTCATGAAAAATTATGTTTAGGAGGAGTGTATTGTATTTCTTAAAAGTGAAATTTCTTCTGAAGATTTTGGTAGTAAAAAAGTTCCTCGATCACAAAAAAAGAAACTCGTACTCTGAACTATTTCCCCTGATGAAGCTTTGCTTTGGTCTTGTCCCGGTTTGATTAAGACTTACTTTGCATATCCTTATTTTTTTTTGGTTCTTGTCATTGCAACATAATTTCCTTGGTTCATATGCCGCAATAATATTGTCAACCTTAAACCTTCCATTAAGTTTAATTGCATTGCGATGTTGAGCCTTTACTCATGATCAACTCATTGTAGACCGACATGCCATATGCATTGTAGAACCACGAGCACCAAGTTCAGGCCATTTAAAATCTTTTGCCCAATGTATATACCTAGCAAGTATGTGATAAAAATTCCAAAAGGGTATACGTACCACACACACCTCCATACCCCGACGTCATGGCTTGGTGAATGAATATATTCAAAACTAAATCAAAAACCACCTATGTAGTTCTCCTTCCCTTTCCTTCCCTCCCCCTTCCATTCCCCCACCGGGATTGGCCGGCACCAGTACCCTCTTTCCGTTTCTTACAACTGTTCTCGAGCTCGTCCCAAGACTGAATTACAACGTTAATACTCCCTCCTACACTCCTACGCGAGGCGAGCTTCGAGCTTCGGCTTTGGGGTATGTATCTCATCTTTCCGGTATACCCTCCGTCGGAGTCGGAAGCTAACTACCGGTGGTATCCCGATACATTAGGTACCTCATATCCGAGGTATGTGCGTGATGGTACCTACGTACTATGTACACTACTGGCCTCGACCCCAGGTACACTACTACTTTTTAATTTATTCATTCTGTATTTCAAAACACCTGTCCTCCTATCCGCACCCCAAGAAACCATGATCACAATCATGAACTCCCTCTCCCCTCTTCGCCCTATAGCCTTGTAACACATCCACTCCACCTACCTCCTTATATACTCCTGCCCATGCATGCCAATCTCCATTCTCCGATCTTGAGCAGCTCCACAAGTACTTACTCACCACCGACATCTGTATGCATACATCCTCGTCCCAAAAATAAATAAAACGTTCAAAGCATGGATGGGAAATGAAATTACTCTAGATACAGATTCCTCCCACACGCACACGTTATAATTATAAATAAACATACCTACCTAAGTACATACATTCTATGCCCCCCCACCCACCCAATACATAAACACCCGTATCATCTCTCGAAATTGGGTACCTAGCTCGCCAAGATCAGCTCTCACCATACATACAAACCCTCGAATCCCGGCTCCCGTTGCTGTGATCCACAGAACAGAATTCGAACTTGACCTGGAAAAGAAGTGTCTCAGTGCAGTGATGGAAGCTACTCGTACTCTACTCTAAGCTTTTTTGAAGTGACGAGCCAACGAAACGAATTAAGCGCAGCGGATTCACTTGGCGGGGGGGGGGCTACCTGCCCAATTTCTCGAGATCAATTTTGGAATTTCGAATTCACTCATGGTCATTTGCATAGCTCTAGGTAGGTTATAAATAAGAATGCATTGCATCAATATGCTTATAATTATAAACGAGATCTAGCTAGATATATATGATTATTACTCCAGATCTATGAGGCAATACTGTTATCGTTAACGTTGAAAATGAAAATGAAATTTTTTTTTTTTTTTTTTTTTTTTTCGAAAAACACTATATATAACCGGTACCCAACACAGCTGCAGGCTCTTATCGATATCGATTAATCGATAATTAAGAAAAGTAGGTGTTATTTAGGGCTGGAATCATGGGAATCTGGGAATACAGCCAATCTCCGGTCACGGCGATCGCGATATGCGTATAATTATTAACGCGGAGTAATCTACTATAGCTAATCTACATGTGTGATGGAATAGGTATACGTGATTGGATTGTAATTGATTTGGTATAACACATACATGGATACGTACTTGGGATATGTAGATGCAAAAAAAAAAAAAGTAAAATAAACAAATAAAGTAAAATAAATTTCCCCGAAATGCACATTGGGGGGGGGGGTATCTAACCTCTGGTAAAAGCAAATCAGCATCAAGACACCACTCTCAGCGCCCGCCACACACACACACACACACTCACCACTCCGACCCCGACCCCACCGCCTGCCTCGACGCCCTCACCACCGCAACGCGATCAAACACCTCCCCAAAATCCCACACCTCCCTCGCCCTCCTCCCCCCCCCCCCCCTCCCCAACCCCAACTCCTCCACCCCAAACACCCTAAAATCCCCCTTCTCCCCGCCCGCCCTCTCCCGCCCCCAGCTCAGCCTCCGCCCGAAACTCGTCGTCACGGCCACGCGGTGCAGCTGGGTATTGTACGGCGCGAAGGCGCGCCCGCGGTCGGTGCGGTCGACCAGGTCCATCTCGAGCGTGAGCACCCGCTCGCCGTGGGCGTGGTCGAGGGTCTCGGTGCGGGAGGTGGCGGGGGTGGCGTCGTAGGCCTGGCCGAGGTGGATGGGGTAGGGGTCTTCGTCGTCGTCGGGGGTGGTTGAGGAGAGGTAGAATGAGATTCCCGTGGCCTGGCCGGCGTGGCGGAGGTCCGTGTTTTTCGAGAGAACCCACCCTCTGATGCGGGTGATGGCTGGGGGTGCTGCTGCTGATTGTGTACTCGTATCTGTGGCAGCAGCAGCAGCAAAGCCATTCTCGCGCGAGAACCACGCGAGGTTCAGCTGCGTGATGTCGCAGTAGTGGATCTTGTGCGCGCCGGGGCCGGTGTTGCGCCGCAGCTCCGCAAACACGGGGGACGCGGGGTCTGGGCCGCTGGGGTGCAGGACGGTCATGGCCGAGAAGGGCGTGGCCGGGGGCGGCGGAGTGGGCGTGGCGCTGCTGCCTCCGGCAAAGTGCGAGAGCGGCGGCTCCTCGGCGTATTCATTGTCCTTTGGCCGCCGCGGAAAGACGATGTTTGTCGTGACGAGCTTGCCGCCGAGCGTGGGGAGCTTGTGCAGCGGCGGGGGCGGCGGCGGCTCGGGCACATCCCGCGCGGTCAGGATCCCGAAGCTGCTGAGGCTGGGGCGGTTACCCTGAGTCCGCCGGGTCGGCTGCACGATCGGTGGGTTAGCAGAGGGATTGCACAGCACGGGGCGGGATGACTGCGGACTCACATAGAAGCACCCATAAAACCCGACAATGGGCTTGGACTCTGCGCGCAGCACGGCCGTGATGTGGTCGCTCTGAAAGTGCAGCGTCGGCGCGGCCGTGATGTAGCAGTTGCGCGCGAAGCTCGTGCTGAGCTTGAGCTTTGCAATCTGCTGCATGACCTGCGTGTCCGTGTACGTGACCTCCGCGCGCACAATCTTCTCGCCGTCGCGCGCGTTGAGGAAGAACGTGAGCGCCACGCCGTTCATGCCGTCGCCGCCCCACCAGCGGCTGGGCGCGCCGCCGTCAAAGTCGAAGCGCATGGCGTGCAGGCCGTCGCGCTTGCTGACGAAGGCCGTGATGGCCTCGAGCGCGCCGCCGACGGAGGGGCCGTCAAAGATGACCGCGGCCAGCGGCGAATAGTGCTCGTGGCACCGCCGCGGGGCGTAGTATCGCGAGGCGTGGCGGTCGTAGACGCCGGGCGGCGGGATCGCGGGGGTCCATGCCAGCAGCGGGGGGAGCGTTGCGGTCGAGACTGGCGTTGCGGGGCCGTCGGCGATGCGCTGCGCCGATGGCCGGGGCGTCGGGGTCGCGAAGCTCATCTGCACAATCTTGAGGCCCTGCCACGCGCGTTAGCCGCCGCGGTCCGCCGCACGGGGGAGGAGCGCATACCTACATCGATCGTCAGCCCTATGTGCGCCACGTCCTTCAGCACGACGTCGCAATACGAGACGCCGCGCGGGCCCACGTCCGCCGCCACATCGGGCCTCGCCGCGGAATACCCGCCGGCCCACACAACCTCCCCCGCGCCTCCGGGCACGCAGTTGCCGATCGCCTTGATGCCGCGGTCGCACAGCGCCAGCCGGAGGTGGTGCGCGCCGTCCCCCGGGTGCGTGTCGATCGCCAGATACAGCTCGTGCCGCCTGTGGATGTACCCCGCGCTCGCCACCACATCGTCCTCCCCGCGGTGCCGCACCCGCAGCCCAGACACAAACCGCCGCCCGCCAATGTCAATCACGCTCGCCCAGAGCCCGACCAGGGTCCGCCCCGCGCCCAGCGCCAAGAACCGCGCCGTGGGCGGCAGATGGTCCGGCCGCAGCACCGTGCGCCCCGCGGCCTCGCCCGCGCCGAGCGTCGTCACGACCCTGCACTCGTGCCCCTCCGGCACGGCCAGCCGCGCCTCGCCCGCAAGCGCCGCGTCCGCCATGGCCGCGACCTGCGCCGCGATGGACCTGCAGACCTCCCAGATGCGCTGCCTGTTGCGCAGCGAGGCGTCGAGCGCCGTGGGCTCGGGGCACGTGAGGTGCCATTTCGCGAGCGCGTGGGCCTGCTCCCAGTCGACGCCGCGCTCGGCTTCGACGAGTGCCTGGGCGAGGGGGAACAGCGACCCCATCTCCCGCCGCACGCGCACCCGCCACAGCAGCGCGGGCAGCCCCAGCGCCGCGACGGCCCGCGAGGCCTCTCTTGCGCGGCAGACATCCTCAAACGAAAGCATCTCGAGGACATCATAGACAATCTCCGTCGGGAGTCTCGCCAGAATATTATCCCCCCCTCCGCCCGCTGCAATCCTCCTCCTCCGCCCGCCGCGGAGGAACTCGCCCCTGCACATGGCAAAGTATTTCGACGCGGCACACACCCTCCGCACGCCCTCCGCATCCAGATGCCCCGCAATCCTGGTCCGGACCCCCACCGGCACCCGCGCAAACACATCCGCCGGATCCCCCCCGCCCCTCTGCGCAAGAAACCGCCCCCGCCCCACCACCGGAACCGCAGTATGCATCCCCCCCAACTTGAGCGTCTCGCTCCAACAAAAATCCAGCGGGTGCTGCAGCGTGCTCCCATACGGGCCCCTGAGCACGTCATGATACACCGCGCCATCCATCAGCCGAAACAGCGCCCTCAGGACTCTAGGATTCCGCCCGATGCTGCCCCCTCTAGATCCCACATCATGCGCAAACGCCTCCTCGAGGATCTGGAAGCACGCCTCGTGGCAGATGTAGCCCTCTGCGTGCGGCGGGGGCTGGTGGGTTAGCGAGGCCAGGACGTGCGCGCCGAGCGGGGTGGGCTTGAAGTTGAGCAGGAACGGGCCGTTCATGACGTCTGTGTGGGTGTGGGTGTGTGTATCGGAGGCGTGTTGGCGGGGGAACCAGTACATTGCCTTGAGCGCCAGCTCCCACCCGCCATAGTACCGGCCGTTTGTGGCGGTGTAGACGACGTCGTCGTCGTCGTCGTCGTCGTCGTCGGCGAGGTTGTTTGTGTTTGTGTTTGTGTTTGTCTTTGTCTTTGTGCTTTGCGCGGGGTTCTTATAGACTGTGCGTGCACATGTATCCATTCTCATTAGCTCGCTCTCTGAATATAAATATAACCATAAATCTAAACGAACCGCCGCGGTATACAAAGAGAGAGAAACACTCACACCCGCGCACCACATGCTGCCAGCTCACGGGCGGCAAGGGCTCGACGTCGGCAAGAACCGAGGGGTCGTGATCCGGGGGCTGCGGCGGCTCGACGGACCGCGCCATGGTCACGCCGCAGATGACGCATTGCTCGTATGCGCGCTCCATGTTGCGGAGCGGCGGGAAGAAGGTGGGGAGGGGGAGGTTGGGGATGTTGGCCAGCGTGGGGGGCCTGGTGTTGGTGCTGGAGGGTGGGGACGTTGAGGGTTTGTCGGTGGTGGTTGTGGTGGTTGTGGTGTCGTCGTCGTCGTCGTTGCTGCTGTTGTTGTTGTCGTCGTTGTCGTCGGCTGGCGGTGGTTTACGTAGATCCAATATCGATCCGAAGCCGGCGGCCTGGAGGGGTAAATCGGTCAACTGTAGCTGTCAAAACCCCCGCGGCGTGGTGAATGGTTATGTATGTATGTAGAAAAGAAAAAACTCTCGCTCCGTGAACAAAATTCGAACAACGGATCAAATCAAATTTAAACCCCCCGATTTATGACCCATAGAGTTCTTCGACCGAGCTCTGATATCGATCGATCGGAGTCATGAACATGAATGACTGAATATTATTGTTGACCTAGCCTTCCGGGAGGTAGGAGGAATACGTACTTCGCATCGACTGCGTCGTCACCCTGGATGGGCGGTAGGAGGCTGTCGGGCTGTAGGGCTACGTGAACATCACATCTCAAGCTTATAATTAAGCTTCCATCGATGTAGGTATGTGTTACTGACGCATGCGGCTGAGAAATGAATCATTGGCTATCCTGGCGTTGAGAGATGATCATGATGCGGCTCTATTTATGTGTCTGTGTCTGAAACATAAAACATGAGTAAAGCGGGCTCGGCACAGGCGTATATTGAGCTCCGAGCCTCCAGGGTTTATGGGCTCGAGACTGGGTTTATGACCCCACCAAGTATGCCCCCCCCCCCGCACACGTGCATGCGCATGCAGCCCGAAGATCACAGCTAGCGGTACGTACGTACATACGTAAGTATACGCCTACCCCTCGATGTATACAAATGACTGCACAACCAGGCTTGCAAATGGGTACCGGTACCGTTTACTTATGGTGAAAAGTATAAACCCCGTCCCAAATACGTACCCGTCATTTTGTGTTTTTATATGAGATAAATATCTTTAATCTTAGATTCAGACACGTGCACTTGAAGCTGCCACTAAATGTCGATATCTGAAATAAGAGATCTAGATTTATCACTGCGACATGCGTATGCAGCGCAAAATCATGAAGCACATGTACGAGGCTAGCTTAGCGTCAAAAGTCGTGGGTCAACGTACTCTTTCAAAATCAATATTGAAACCGAAGAAAACCTTTGAGAAGCCTTTGAAACCAAGTGGGAACCCCCCGAGGTGTGAACGCGGTTGTATTGAGGGCAATGAGGAATTTTTTTTGAGGGCATGAAAGAGCTGTAATTATAATGTCATATTGTGCTATTTCCGCAATTTCATATTGACCCATGATCATGACTTTTGACGCTAGCCTGGTACATACAGTGCGTTAAATTTAAACCTCAAATTCAGGAATCTCCGTACTGAGCTTTGAAAAAAACCCCGTGAGAGATTTTTACAGAAAAAACCCCGTAGGGAGTTAGAGGAAGTCATTTTTTTGTATGGTAACCCAATACAAAAGTTACCAAGAAAATACACGGTATACGTATACGTACGGGGCTCACGAAAACTCCGTAAAATCAAAAAAAAAATTCAATTCTCCGCACGAAGAATTTAGATCTTTTGACGGAGTTGAAAAACTTGACACATTTGTACAAATTCAGGAATCTCCATATATACGTGAGAGATTTTACAAAAAAAAACCCGTAGGGAGTTTGACCAAGCTATTTTTTTGTAATATGGTAACCCAATACAAAAGTTACCAGGGGAGTACACGGTATACGTGGGCTCATGACGAAAACCCCGTAAAATCAAAAAAAAATTCAATTCTCCTTACGAAGAATTTAGATCTTTTGACGGAGTTTACTTGACGCATTTGTCCCACCATATATTCGGCCATCATGTTGCAATTAAATGCATACGTATCTGAGCTTTAAAATGTAGTTGGGTTAAATAATATTCATTCGGATAACATCGCGATCGATCAGCACCATGGCCAGGCAGGCTGTCACATATGCTGGCGGTGGTATGGTATATATCGAGGTGGCTACCTGCCATGGCAAGTACTACCTAGGTAGGTACCAGCTGCAGTAGGTATGTACCTGTATACCTTGGTACTGGGATAGGAATTGTAATTGTAATATCTGGACTAGCTATAGTTTGACCTCCACGCACGTGTGGTACCTGTAGCTACCTCAACCCGACTTTCAAATTTCCAAAATCTAGATCTAGACAAGCCCCATATGCATCATGAGCCCCACTTTTATTACACTTCCTGCAATATTAAGATAAATACCCACTGTATATACTCGCCGTCGACCGCCCACGCCCACGCCCACATGGACGCCAGCAGCGTCTTGTGGATAAGCAGGGAGGCCCGTGGGCCGCTCGCTCGGTTGAGGTTTGAGAAGTACTGGTGGAGATATTTCCGGATCCTTCCGTCTATATATGTAGTCCTGAGCGTGCTTGTGCCTTCGAGCCTACCTAAAGAGAGGGCTCTCGAGAAACCTATCTAGGTGAACGTTGACGCCACCTGCGCTTTCTTGCATATTGCTCATGAGCTCGAGCTAATACTGAAGCAAAACTTACCCCTCGTAATTCAAAGCCATGACGGAGATATATATGATGCAAAGGCAAAAGATCTAGAGCCTCTGGAATTCAATACCTATTCACCTTCGAATTACCAGTTCAGTCTAGATTCGAGTTCGAGTTCAAGTCAAGCGTACTCAAGAGCCAACATCGGGGCTGGTGCGTATGCTTATAACATACCTAAAGTACCTACCTATTATAAATGAGCCTCAGCCGTGTAGAATAATTATAACATGCCCATATATAGATGCATTACCTGATTCATCGCAGAAATCCTAATCCCTTTTCCACCTTCATTTGCATACTTGAAATATGATACATATGTGTATGGATGCAAGCTTAAGGTTTTGCAACAAGGTTGCCCATATGCCCAAGAGCTAAGCGAAACGAGAGGCGGATCTTGATTCTGTACAAGAATTATCTCAAGATTGCCACAAGATTTGGAGGTCACAAGAATTGCACTAGAGCACTGAATCTTTTAACAAGTATTAAGGATTTGAAAATATGTAGACAAGATCTGGCCAAGGTTTGGATATGCCTATTCTACTTTGCACTCGCCCCCATAATATGTATCATTGGCAAAGGTCAACTTGCCGCTGCAATCGGCAGCGGGATGGCGTTGAAGCGGCACGGCCTTAGGGTAATGGCGCTGCAGCAACAATCGGCGAACTTAGAGAGGTGTCCCCTCAGCAACAGATCGATAGAAATCAAAATCTCGTAAAACCCTCTGGCAACACCTCTTTGCGGGTTGTCACTGCAGTGGTAGACTGCTCCAATTGGCACTGTCGTTGCAGCACAACAGCGCCAACTCAAGCTTTGCTGATGATCACCACAGTGTGAAAAGCTCTCTGCAAATCCTATCAATTTCACAGCATCCACGGCTGCCCTCTCTCTCTGTCATACATATACCAGAGCATTCACAACTTTGCTCTCCCATTGGCACCTCATCATCGACATCACGTCTCGGATATTCATTCCGCTGAAGCCCTCGTCTACTTTGCAGCATTAAAAACCCTTGTTGGTTTCACATCAACTTGCTGTCACGCCGATCTACAAGTGTGACTTGATGTGAAGGATCTCTTAGTTCAATTCCCAGTTAAGGCATTTTGATTTTTGGTTAAGAGCTCCTGGGGGTTCTTTCGCGGCGAAGTCGCGGATACCTGTATACATACATGATGTGATTTTCTGTCGACTTTCTGCAGAATACGAAAGAGTAATTGGGAAAACATGTATGCACACCGCAGACATTTAGAGAATCGAATCGAAGAGTGTGAATGCAAAAAGCGCTTGCATCTTGTCTCCGGTAATTCATATAATGGACGATTGGCTGTCTGTCTGTGCATGCTGTGCTATACATAATTACACCCCGCACCCGCGCACTCGCATTTCCCCAATTGCAATTATGTACATAGGTACCTACCCAATTGGCTAGGTATTTTCATCGAAAGTGGAAATTGGATACCTAATCAAGTGCAGTACCGTACCAAGTAGGTAGGTAATAACATCATATATGGTAAGGCAGGAGTGTCAAGTAAACCCCGTCTAAAATGCCCCATAGTGTTAATTCATTTTCAAGTAACTATTCTCTTAATTCATATACTTAATAGGCCTAATTGTTGGAATATAAGATAATTGTCTCAAAAAATCAAAATACAGTAGCATAGAGCACTAAAGCACTACGCACTTGTACAGAAAGTCATAAAAAAGGAATTCTCCATACGGAGCTCACGAAAACCCCGTGAGAGAATTTTGTCAACCCCGTAGGGAGTGCAAAAAATGTATATTATTAATAAATAAATAAATCCATACAAAATTGAACAAAGAATTACTCCATACGGGGCTCACAAAAACCGCCTTAAAATCCAAAAAGATTCTCCGTACTACGAATTCTGTTGACGGAGTTTACTTGACACATTTGGTGCGACTTGACACATTTCTCGCATCATAATCATATATCGCCGCCAAAGTGTGTTCCACAATCATTGAGCTATCTTGCTCAATCATTGAGTAAACTTCCAACTATTTACAAAACATTATAAACCTCAATCTTTCCTGTTTCCAACCACTCCTCCATCCATCTATCCACATCCACCTCCTTTCCTCCCATTTTCTGTGCAATTTTCCTTAAATATGACCTCTTTTCAATAATTCTAACGTTTATTTTGGGTTCCATATTTTTCTTGGGCATCTGCATGGGAGACCCTCTCCCTCACAGTTACTTTGAAATATCAGCACGCATTTTTGGGGTGGTGGTAGTTGTAGGATCTCGGAGGTACAGCAAAACCGTGTTGTTAGGAAGTACCTGGGTACCAGGTACCTAAGGTAGAGCTCAGAAAACCATGCGCTCAGACCTTCGGCTAGGCGCCGCCATGACTTTTTGTAGCTACCTCCGTACTCCTTCTACCACCTCCAATCTCCAACCACCAACCTCCAACAGTGCCAAGAAATATGCCGGATGCACCTGTCATGTGCTGTTGCAGATCATAAATAAAATCCTTTTGGTTTTTGTTTGCTAGGTAGAACATCATACCTACCTACCTAACTTACTCAAAAAGTACACGAGAAAGGTGACTGTGTTTGTCATATATGGGTAGCCTCGAATCATATATGGGCACATTAATCCAACTACGCACATACATGTACATACATACACACATCATCCCTCGTGATCCATGCAGTTCCGCATCAAACGGACTTGCAGTTGGGGGTGAAAAACACGGACATGTGGTTTTAGCATGCAATAGTACTAGGGACCGGAGAGTTCCAGTACCGAGTCGGCGGCTACCGGTACGGCCTGGAGCTTGTACGGCCTGGAGCCGTCCGGTAGAAAGTTTCTGCACATTGCCAATGCCGACCCGCATGGCCGAGGCCGATGGCAATCGCCGACTGCATTTGTACATAAATACCTGCACTTTTACATAATAATAAATACTCAGTTTATCGTAAAACCACAGACAAACATTCCCTAAGTCAGGTGATTCACAAGTGTCCCCCCTCATGATTTCAGTTAAAATTTGTAGTTTGCTTTAAAAACCCGCGAGACCATTTTCAACCCCTTCAATTTCACTCCGGCCTTTGAAGACCCCTCCCCCGCCCAAACTCGCCTGACATCTAGCGAAAGAAAGATCTGGCAGATTTGGACAAGATTTGGCATTGCACTCTCCAGGTCCAGTAACCGTCCTACCTTAAACCACCAACCGTTACTTCCAAACCGATCTCGCCCTCTCTTCTCGAGGCGTACAGTCATGTCTACCACTACTTACGAGGGGTAATTTTAATATACTTTAATAAAAGCCACAGATATAAATCAACAAACACATGAGGTACACTCACTAACATGTTTTGGAATTTTTCTCAGTTTCTTGGATAGTACGCTATTCAGGATTGTCCTTGCGAATCCAGGCCTAGATGAGGCGCTCGAGTCCAAATCGCTTCCCGATCCTACAGACAATGCAAAGCCTTCTGTCGAGAAATCGAATCCATCAACGCCCACATGTACTTCCAAAGAAGTAGGGCCCGCTAGAAGTGCAAGAGAGGGAACGGTACCGGTAGTATCAACCACTCCAGACGCGGCCACCGAGAACCCCAGCCTCTACATCCATAAAGCCCTCCTCGGGTCTCTCTCCGTCGAACTGTCCAAACACATCGACAACGATATGAAGGAAGGCCGAGAAAACACCATGATTCTGAACGAGGTGGACAAGCAGACTCTAGTCCGGTTCATTGAGTGGGCATACACTCGAGAATATCAATGGTAGGGTTTCGCTTGGCAATCACGGTTTCCAATGGATATATCTGACGAAATTGACAGCAACGTGCATGGATCCCGTCTGCTTGCACACATCAAGGTGTACGTTCTTGCTGACCGCTTCAATGTCAAGGCCCTAAAGACCCTTGCCTATTCAAAAGCCACTTCCCTTCTTGTCCAAGTGGGCGAGGTAAAAAAAGATCAGCTCACAGCAATAAGCAGCATCCTCTACGCAATGAGGTATGCGTTTGAAAATCTGCCCTCCAGGGGCATGTTTGACAATGTGCACTTGATTCCTTCTCCTATTTCAGAGGTCAGCGAGAACAATACTCAATCAAAATCTCAAGACAATATTCTACTCTACCTTGGACAATATGCAGCGTGGGTACTCGATGCACTCAAACCGCAGCGGGACTTTAGACAGTTGATTGAGGATAACGTGGAGTTTGCAAAGGCAGTTCTATGCCACTCCCTCCAAGCACCAGGCTCTCCTTGGAACCCGATCGGACCAGAGGCGACAATGCTTGCCGCCAACAATCATCCACTCCGTCGGAAATGCGGTTCAAATATTAATGAGGATGTAGAATGTGGCCATGAGGGAATTGCAATCGTCCAATGTAGTAGCTGTGGTCATCGGGATACCGACTTGGGGATTGAGGTCAAATTGAACAATCCCGCCTACACAGATTCCGTCCTCACAACAGGCCAAGAGCGAGTCACTTATATCGTCAATGGTCGCTGTAAATGGAAATGTCCATGGTGCAGTGCAACTCTCGATTTTCCTCGAGCAACTGCATTCGACGCCAATGGTGCTCGGGCGTTTTATAATTACCAATACCCTGTGGCAAACAGAACCTCGAATTATAATCTACTTTTCTGCCGGAGATGTAACGGAAATAATTTGTGGTTACCATAAAGCCACAGAAGGCTTAACTCTGGAACTGGCATGGAGCAATTACCCACCGGTGTAGAAAAGGTGGCGGTGTTGGCCTATCAAATATGTTTTAGCGACTCAAGGATCTTGAATTGAGTGGAGATTGAATGGTAGGGGGGCGGGGGCATCACCATCTATATCACGGCGCATCTATTCACTTGTTTGTCGCATCAGTATATAGATTATAGGGCAAGGCTCTTTCCTATATAATTCTTTCATCAAATGGTTAATTATCTCTGTGATATGATGTGTGAATCTTGACTCACAAGCAAAAATACCATCTCGTATCATACGCATCCAGAATTCTCAACATAAGAGGCCAAATTTTTTTCGGGAATGATGATTCGAAAACAGTGGTGATGGATTATCTGGCCGATCCGCTGCAGCCCATTCTTTTTAAAAATACATGCCGTATCATCCATTTCCTTTCCTTCCTCGAGAGCCCTTTCTTCCTTCCCCACCTTCACTGCCCTCCCCTTCACCCAGCCCCATTATCGGCATATCTGCTTTAATTTTTATCTTCTCCACTTTGGCCCGTGCCTTGAGCTTCTTGATCTTAAGCTTCACATCTCGCTTTAATTTCGCAATGTATCTTTTCGCTTCGATCTCTTTCAATTCCAACTCAAAGTTGAATTCCTCATTATATCGATTCGATTCGATCTTTAACTTTACCAAATCAATCTCTCTCAATGCCAATTCATGGTCGAGATTCATCTTCCTGAAAATAAATACGAAAAACAAACAAGGTAATACAGGAATCAGTGCCGCTAGAAAGGGAATGGTGGACCACTGCACCGGTAACACTGATAACACAAGTGTCCTTTAAGTGAGGGGGATGGGCGTGGATGGAGGGATTGGGTCGGAGTTGGTGGATGTGGGTGGACCGGTGGGAGCGGAAAGAGTAGAAGTAACGGCCACGGTGCTTGTGCTGATGCTGGTGAAGATGCAGGCCGAGGGGGTGGCGGTGGTGGTGGTGGTGGGGCTGGGGCTGCAGCTGACGAGGATGGAGCTCATCTCGGGGCCACTTCCAGCGTGAGTACCATAGCACGTTCCAAGTAACAGGCCTAGTGCTGCGCTGATGGTGAGGATTGGCAGCTTCATTATTCGTTGTGGTGATGGTGATCGTGCCGGTGATGTGGTTTGTGTGGGTGGGGATGCTGGTGATGGGGATGATGAGGATGAGGAGGAGCAGGGGGCAGGAGGAGGGGTCGGGTCGGGTACACAGCACGGCAGTATGGCCCCACCAACTACCAAAGAGGGCAATTCGTCTCCGTGACCCTCCTTCATTGACTCCGAGGTGGAGGGATGGTTGGACTCTCTGCGGCGCCATGACATCGTGCTGTCTTGGCATAAGCTCGAATGCGGGCTGGTGTGTCTGCCCAATGCGGTAGTTGCTAGATCCAGAAATGGAAGTCTCGTGCGTAATGCCGAAACATATGGACTTCTGGATCACTCCAAATTTCCGTGTAAATGTCGTAGAGACTACTTCCTACTTAAAAGGAAAACCCACAAAAGGACTTTCAGATGCGATTCGGCACCAGCAGTCGCCACAAATCTTTTCAGACTATCAAGACTTTCGACGCTTCACTCTGTTTTCCGTGATGTTCTCGCAACCAGATTTGGATCGATAGGGGTTACTTATCTCATGCCAGAATATAAAGACATCCGCCAGCATCAGTACTGGAGTAATTCCATTGCCGCCCACCTTCCCACATGTACATGTGCGTGATTGTCAAACAGGGATATCGCCATCTGCAGAATTCTTAGTCTCGCAATCTAGGTGCCTCATTCATACGTCTCCCTTACATTTATATTTCGTATTTGTTCGCTATTCATGAAATGCATATTCTCGTTCCCAATCCACTAGTCTCGTGACCAGACCTTCGTAGAGGCCAATGCGCCACAACGTGCACCTCCCAAATAGGACACCCCACCACATCCGGAAGTCACCACCAACGTTAACAGGGCACTTCTTCTCAAGCAAATCCAAAATCCCAAGCTCCTCCCTCCCTCCCCTCCCTCCCTCCTCACATTACCCACATCGCCCCCACAGAACACCCTCCCCTCCCCTCCGCTGCCAGCACTGTCATCATCTATTCCCACACCCCCGCTGACCCGAGCCAGCACCACCGACAGAAGCCATGACCACTGTCGACGACATCTTACTCATAATCATAATCGCATTCATATTGTTTGCCCCGTAAGCCCCCCCCCCCCCCCCCCCCACCCACTCACCCATAGTCCATCTATCTCTCTCAGCAGCCACAGGGATATCGATGGATACTAACTTATAACCCTTGAATCAGGTCAGACACCAGATCACGTGATAGTACTCGTACTCCTCGAGCTCCTGCTTCTACTTCTTCTACCTCTACTTCTCCTCCTTCTGCTGCTGCCAGTAAGGGTACCAGTACTGTTGCCTACGTAAATGGACTCGTGCGGGTACTTCTCTGCTACAAAGATATTTTCGCCACGCTTACCGCGTTTCTCGGGGTGTGGCTGTTGTGGCGAGGGGTTTTGAGGTGGTTTGCGCTCAAGAGAGAGCACCGGTTCTTGCGGGGTGAGCGGGATAAAGCATGTTCTCGAGATGAAGCACGGGGGAGGAGCTGGATTGGGCGTGATCAAGAGAGGGGGAGGTGGTGGATAGTGGAGGATAAAATACGGGGGCTTTGGTGGCAGGAAGAGGATCAAATGAGGGGGAGGAAGTGGATACGAGAGGATCGATTTCGGGCGATGTGGTTGCAGGTAGAGGATAAAGCGAGGGTGAGGAAATGGATACGGGAGGATAAAGCACGGGCAAGGGAGTTGCAAGAGGGGGGTAAGGTAATTGAGATGAAGTGGAAGGAAGAGGATAAAGCAATGGAGATGAAGTGGAAGAAAGAGGATGAAGAAATGGAGGTGAAGTGGAAGGAGGAGTATGGGGAATGGGCGAGGAGGTGGAAGGAGGAGGATGAATCAGTAGCTATGGAGTGGAAGGAGGAGTTTGAGGCATGCGAGAGGAAGTGGAAGGATGAGGATGAGGTATGCGAGAGGAAGTGGAAGGATGAGAATGAGGCACGATGGAGGAATTGGATAGAGGAGGGTGAAGCAGTGG
Source organism: Peziza echinospora (assembly GCA_024516245.1). Lineage (NCBI taxonomy): Eukaryota > Fungi > Ascomycota > Pezizomycetes > Pezizales > Pezizaceae > Peziza > Peziza echinospora. The sequence continues at coordinate 2,124,940 of JAJLQT010000007.1, read as the reverse complement.
CGAAAAGGTGGGAATCGGAGAGTAAAGCAGAGGTGAAAAGGTGGAAAGCGGAGAGTAAAGCAGAGGTGAAAAGATGGGAATCGGAGAGTAAAGCAGAGGTGAAAAGGTGGGAAGCGGAGAGTGAAGCAGAAAGGAAAAGATGGAAAGCCGAGGAGATAATACAGGCGAGGAAGTTGAAAGAGGAGGAGAAAATGAGAGCGAGAAAGTAGAAGCAAGGGGAAGAAAGACGGGGGAGGAAGTATGCTTCACTACCCACCTTGCCCAATTGTCTTTTCATTTTCTGCCTACTTCTCTCACCCTTGATCTATTTAGCTGCGTTAGTGATTTATTGTATTTATATTGAACACCCAGCCCACGTTTTAATGCTAAGCCAAATATTTGGCAATTGAGGCGAACAATGCCTCTCGAAGTATTAATTGCCTGTTGAGGGTACATGTATGTAAAATAATTTTTCAAGTTCCTTTGTTTCTTTGTTCAATCGATTAAGCTTTTGGCTGCGCAGAAGTCAACAATGGCGATATAATGCTGGCAATGTTGTTTCCGTAAGCGTTCTTGCAACGTACCTAGAGTTATCAATTCTAGAATTGGATAAAAGCAAAACTAGACATCTGCCCACGTATTGCTACCCACCTCACTTCATATCAATAGGGTCTTGTGGCGCAATTGGTTAGCGCGTCCGACTGTTAATCGGGAGGTTCGAAGTTCAAGTCTTCGCATGACCGCTTTGTTTTTTGTGTTTTTGTCGTTTTTTATTTTTTTTATTTTTTTTATTTTAAGCTTGTTATGGTGGTGTGGTGGTTTGGGCGACGAGGGCGCTAGGTGGTTTAGAGTTTTTTTTTTCTTCTTCTTGTTCTATTTCTAAGTAGATCTTAGGTTTGTGTATTCGTGTTTGGAGGTTTTGGTCGCGATCGGGTTAACGTTGGTTGATCGATCGATTAGATGGAAATTTCAATGGTACCTTCTTCAATGGGGAAACATTAGGCACGGGTACTTGGCTGTCATGAAGTACTAGTTACTACTAAATTGATTTCATCTCGATCATGTAATATATATATATGTATTAAAATTGATATATAATAAATAATAGCGCTAGCGTCAAAATGTTTCAGCCGCAAGAGCTTTGAAACATGCAGCTATATATTAGGTGGGGTAGTCGACGTCAACGTCAACGTCAACGTCGACTGTCCGGAGGAAGGATCCAATCGATTTCTTTATAACAAGATATATTTTTAAGCCCGCCATCCGAGGGATATATTCGATAAGTTATAAGTTGGCTACGTATACGATGAGTCAAAGCCATGATCATGATCATGAACCACAAACTCCACATATACCCATGGCTAGTCCTTTGATACCATCTGCTACCTTTTCCGTGAGTTCCCCCCGTGGTTGATTGTTTGCTTTCTATTTTTATAGTCTCGTGAAATCAAACACAAATACTTGCACCATGGCACATACAAACTACCTAACCTTATATTCACAAAAAAACAAACTAAATTCCCAACTACATGTACATATAGCCCGACTCCAAAGCCTACACAATCGACTGGGCGGGATTCGACCCCTACCACAGCCTCCTGCGCGACGCAAACGATCCCCGCAACGGGTCGAACGGGAGATATGTCTTTCACAGTAATGAAGCCGATGCTGCTGCCCTGGGCGTGATCGAGGCCAGGTGTCGGCGCGCCAGGGATCTGTTTACGAGCTGCGATAATGTGGGGTTTATTAGCTCGCTTGGGCGGGGTATGTGCCAGTACAGTGAATATGCTTGTGTTGCAACTATATATCTATACGAAGCCCCAGCTGCATTCACGCTCAGATTTCCTTCTGAATATCATGAATATATTATAAGCTGATCATATGCATGATGATAAAGTCCACTACGCCAGCAAATTCGCAGACAGATACCTCGGCGGCCTACCCACGAATCTCGCCTATCTGGATCTACTCGCCGTGTTCTACCTGCGGCTCGAGATGAAGGCGTGCACGAGCCCCGCGTGCGGGCGGCTTTGCGCAGAGTTGGATAGGCTGGTGCCGCATTACTACGAGGGCTCGTGGCCGGGGCTGCGGGCGTATGTGGTGCAGGTTGCGGCGTGTGGGTGGGCGTGGTATGTGCATAATGATTATAGGTACGATGGGGATGAGGAGTATGGGCTCAAGTATATCAAGGAGACTGGTGCTTTTTTTAGTGAGTCGGATCTTGAAGCCCATGACCTAGGCCTTTGCAAGTTGGAGTTACTTCGGGAGGAATATCAGTTTGCTAAAAGCGCTGCTCGAGCTCCTTCCTGAATGAATGACAGACCTGACTAGCAATACCACGGTGGTCACACACTGGACCGATAAGATCATTCGACTCGGCAACGACGGCTTTCCAGAGAGTTTGCATCTGTTTCCCGATGGCGGGATGGCGGCCGCGTCATTCCCATGCAAGGCACCCATCAATCTCCTCGGGATCGATACCCTCTTTGAATGGCTCGACCACTGCAGGGACTTTCAGGTCCCCTGGAGGAGGGACATCGAGTCCGGCCGGCGCCAGCTCCCAGACATCGAGCGGACCCGGAAGGGGCTCTTTACAACGTTCCGGCAGGGCTCGATGGCCGGCGCGCTCCGGCACGAAAAGACCAACCTCAACACCCTCCTGAGCCAGATCCAGCGGCAGGTGCCGCACGTGCAGCTGGACGAGGTTGTGCCAAAGTTCCAGACGACGGGGGTTTGTAGCAAGAGGCTTATGGCGGTGATTCAGAGCTTGCCGGGCAGGGGTGACTACCTGCCGCTGCTGCTGGCTGAGCTGAGGGCGCGGCCCGTGCTGGTCCCGAGGGGCGCGGAGAGGCACGAGGAGTGTCTCACGGACCACTGCGTGTACGACGTCGTGAACCACACCAACGTGTCCCAGCTGCACAAGTGCAGTGACCCGCGGGAATGCAGGCTGACCCCGGAGGGGATGTTTGGGAGAGAGTTGCTGGACGAGGCCGCGCTCGCGGGGCGGCCTACGGCGTGGGCGCTGGACGGGAGGACGCTGCTCGAGCCGGGGCAGCGGTACATGGCCGTCTCGCACATCTGGGCCGACGGCACGGGCGTCGGCATGGGGCATTCGGGCCGGGTCAACGAGTGTCTGTGGGCCTTCTTCAGAGGGGTCGCCGAGCAGGCTGAGGGCGCAGGCTGCGAGGGCATCTGGTGGGACGCCATCTCCATCCCGGGCGAGCGGAGGGCAAAGGCGGCCGTGCTGGACAGGATGCACGAGCATTACGGCAACGCGCTCTTCTCATTCGTGCACGACAGGTTTCTGCTCGAGACGCCGTGGGAGGACGTCGGCGGCAGGCCGTGCATGGCCATGCTTTTCTCGCCGTGGTTCGGCCGGGGCTGGACGGCCCTCGAGCTTGCAAAATCCCGGGCCGTAAAAGTCGCGTTCCTTGCGCCGCCGGGCACAGCTGCCGCATGGGTGCTGAAGGATCTCGACTCGGAGGTCATGTCCCGCGTCGGCCGGCCGTGCCCAAACGGCCACCGCATCGCGTCATGGGTGATTGAGAAATACCGCAAAGGCGCAGCGACGCACATCAACGACATCCTCGTGATGCTCAAGCCGCGCACGACATCCTGGGCCGCAGACACGCCCATCATCGCCGCGCTGCTCGCGGACCTCCACATCGCCAACATCGCCAAGCTCACGCAGCTCAAAATCAACCAGGCCATCCTCAAGCGGCTGCCCAACGTGCACGCCGAAAACCTGTTCCACACGGGCCAGCCCGGCGTCGGCGGCTTCGCGTGGTGCCCCTCCTCCATCCTCGATCTCGGCGTCGCAGACGCCAGCGCGCAGGCAGGCATCCGCCAGCATGAAGGCAGTTTTGGCCAGCACATCTTCCACAGCGGCGACATGTATGGCGCGTGGGAGGCCGCCATCATCCCCAAGCCCGGGCACTCTCCCGCCGCACTGGCGCACCCCGTCGCAACGCCCGCATCGACGCACCCCATCTTCCGCGCAAACATGGCCCGGCGGATCGCCTCTGCCCAGACATCCGGCTCCACGTTCCTCTATCTCCTCTGCAACTTTCACGCACGGGAGGGCGAGATGGCCAACGAGAAGCCCGCAATCATGGTCGAGGTCCTCTCCGAGCGTCCACGGACTCGAGATGCATCTGGATACGGCCATGGACTTTCTTCAGGTCAAAGTAATCCCGACCCAATCCATGCCATGTTCCTCCAGGGCATTGCCTCTCTTCGCATAGACTTTGTGTGCCGGTACGTCGGGTGCGTCTACGTCAATATCGATCTTCCTAGCGACTTGAGCTTGCCGAGTTACATGCGTGATGGGACGGTTGATTGTTTCATATACCTCACTTGCAACCACGATTGGGAAAAGTGGTCCCCGCCAGATGGGAGTACCTCTTTTGTTGATTACTTCTGGAACAAGTCGGGCTTGATGGAATCGTTTACTCGGGGTATCAAGAAGCTTCCGTATGGGGATTATTAGTCTGCTCTCAAGTGTAGTCTCGCGAGCTCAAGTGGGGACCTGTGGCACGATAAAACAGGCCACACGTGATGTTCCCCTAAAGGAAAACATGTTCTACCGCTTCCCAAGGTTCTTTTTTCCTTGGGGGGTACTTGTGAGTTCTTTTATCCTAAGGATTTAGAATAGGATTTGCCGAAATCATGATCTCCAAGGAACTCCAAGGATTTAGTAGTTTTTTTGGTGGGATACTTGAGTAATTATCATGAGGAAACTAGGAAATATACCTGAGATTTTTTGCAGTTTTGACATGTACATATTGAAAAACTGAAACTAAAAAAGTGTGCAGAAGAACTTCTCCCCCTCCGAGCCTCCGAGCCCTTGTGCTTGCCCTCGCCCTTGCCCTTATGCTCTCTCTCGCTTGCCCTCGTGCTCTCTTTTGCACTCGCCCTTGTGCTCTCCCTTGTATTTGCTCTTGCTCTCGCTTGCCTTTGCCCTCGTTATCATGAAAGGTGGAGGAGGTGATGCAAGAGGAGAGGAGAGCAGCCTCCAAAGGAGGGTTTGGGGACGAGACTAAAAGCAGCTGTGGATGGCACTGCCGCATTCGGAGGTGGAGGAGAAGAGAGAGAGAGAGAGAGGGAGGGAGACTTCCCCTAAGAGAAGTGGGCCTCTGCCTCATTTATGTACATGTCTCATGCCCATTTCTGTCATGTCAGGAGAGGATATGGGGCACGCAGGGCATGCAGGTATGCAGGATGCAGGAAGGGGATATACGGAAGTGGATAGGTACTCCCGGATCAGGAAGGCAGAGAGACGTAGCAGGGAGAAGAAGTGGTGGAACGAAGCGGTCTTCAGGGAGATAAAACGATGTACTTAAGTTAGAGAGAAGGAGCAGAGCGGAGGAAGTACTTTGAATGATCATGATCATCATCTTCTTCCTCTATGCATATGTATATGCATATGCCATGCCTACGGCTTCGTCGTCCTCACAATTTTCCTATCGATAACTCCGCGAGCTGGATTTGTGACAGACAGACAGACAGCTGCTGCTGGGTGGCAAAAAAAAAAAAAAAAAAAAAAAAAAAAAAAATCCCCCTTGGATTTATCCCACGTGGCGGAGGAAAAAATTAAATTACCCAAATTAATTCCCTTCCTTCCATGGACTTGTCATGGAGGAATTTAATGTGAGGTTTTTTTGTTTTTTTACGGGGCCGGCCTGGGAACGGTACCTGTAGCTCATGGAGGGAAAGCGGTTTCATTTTTTTTTTTCTTTTAACCTGGTACAAGCATATAAATTCAAGTCTGGATTCGTTGTTGGCATTCATTATTGATATCATAATTAGGAGGCCCCAATTAATATCTCAATATTCTGCAAAGTGCCACTCGTCAGAAGCATGAATCCTGTTCTCGTGCCCAGACTTAGAACACCCATACTTGTGACCTGCCATTCAGCATTCAGATGCAGAGATGTACAGATGCAGCACGAACGAATTCGCGGGAACGAGATTCGGACGGTGTGTAGGTACTGATGTACGATTTCTGATCATGAGTCAAGTACCCAGCACGGAATAAGCGCAGTTCGATCCGGACATGGCACTAGATTAGATAATTGTAGGAAAATAAACATGGTAAAAGGATGCAACAATATATATATGCATTGAGGTTGTAGGAAATTGGGGCAAACGGGACTGAGGTATTGTAGATACATTGTGCGCTTGAGCTTCGGAGGCGGATTGAACTTGTAAATTCATGGGCTATCGCTTATATATAGCTTCCTTGTATTTCTTAATCGATACCCAATCGTTTAAAAAAATCAGGGTCTTGTCTCTCTTGCAACAAACCTGTCCTTGTCCAGTAAAACTCGGCGAAGGACATATTTGGCGAGGACCACTTTTCCCCTTCCTGGCTACACGTGAGGTATATGGGATAATTCCAAGTCGCAATCGCAACGCTCAACCAATCGATCTTGACATAAACACACCCAACATGGCGACAAACAAATGGTACCCCATTCAGGCATTGGCCGAGGCGCATATTTATTCGACCTCTTGTATACCTATCCGTCTGCAGACCATCCACATATTTCCTAGCCTCCTCATATTTACCTAGATAGCCGGTAGTGATTGTGTGGTCTTCAAGCACTTCGACCATGATCGCGGGCACTTCTTGACCAGCGAATGGCTCTTCCAGAACGAAAAGGCTTTCACGTGACCTGCACAGTAGATATAGAATAGTGGATCCGGGACTTTGGGCAGAAGCAATGTTTTGTGCCAGATGTGCTCGGTAGAGAGGGTCTGTTGCTGCAGGTGTTGCAATTGGGTGCGCTAGCGATGCAGAATGAGATCCGTAGGGGATGACGGCCGTTTCCCACAGCCCGCAGATGTCGCCGTTCGGTAGGACAAACTGCTCAACGTTGGAGTCATCTACTGTCCAATGTGTCACACCAAGGTCAAGAATGGAAGCCGGGCACCATGCAAAGCCACCCACGCCGGACTGGCCTGTATGGAACAAGTTTTCCGGCATGAGACAAGGAAACTTTTCGAAGATGGCTTGGTTGATCTTGAGCTGGCTGAGGTTGGCGATGTCCGCGCTCTGCAGCTCTGCGAGGAGCGCCGTGATGATGGGCATATCAGCCGCCCACGACGTCGTCCGCGGCTTCAGCATTGCAAGGATCTCATTCACGCGCCACACTCCGCCCCGGCGATATTGGGCGAGTATACAGGAAGCAATCCGGTGGCCGTTGGAACACGGCCGGCCGAGCTGGACAACGACCTCGGAGTCGAGCTCTTTCAGCACGCATGCCCCGGCGGCGCCTGCGTCTCGAGACTGGCCTGCGTGCGCCGATGGAGCCAGGAATGCAACCTTGACGGCCCGAGATTTCGCAAGCTCGAGGGCCGTCCACCCCCGGCCGAACCACGGCGAGAACAGGACGGCCATGCACGGCGTGCCGTCCTCGGCCCACGGCGTCGCCAGCAGGAAGCGGTCGTGCACAAGCGTAAACAGCGCGTTGGCGTAGTGCTCGTGCATGCGGCCCAGCACGGCCGCCTTTGCGCGCGGCTCGCCCGGGATGCAGACGGCGTCCCACCAGATGCCCTCGCAGCCGTCCGTCTGCTCGGCGATGCGTCTGAAGAAGGCCCACAGGCACCCGTTGACGCGGCCCGGGTGCCCCACGCCGGCGCCCGTGCCGTCGGCCCAGACGTGCGAGACGGCCATGTACTCCTGCCAGGGCTCGAGCAGCGTCCTGCCGTCCAGCGCCCATGCCGTCGGCCGCCCCGCCCGCGCTGCCTGGTCCAGCAGCGCGCGGCTAAACATGTCCCCGCTGGTCAGCCGGCATTGCCCTGCGCCGAATCGCCCTGCGCCGAATTGCCCTGCGCCGAACCGCCCTGCGCCGCTGCACTTGTGCAACTGGGACACGCTGGTGTGGTTCACAACGTCGTAGACACAGTGGTCTGCCAGACACTCCTCGTGCCTCTCCGCGCCCCGCGGGACCAGCACGGGCCGAGCCTCCAGTTCTGCCAGCAACATTGGCAGGTAGCTTCCCCTCCCAGGTAGGCTCTGGGCCAGCGCCATCAGCCGCTTGATGCAAATGCCTATCCTTTTGATCTTTGGGACAACCGCACTTAGCTGCGGTGCCTGCAGCGGAAGCAAAGCATTGCTTCCGTCGGCGCAAACAGCTTCAAGGTTGAGGTCTTTGCCCTCGAGCTGCAAGACAGTTAGGAATCCCTGTCTTGTCCGGCCTATATCTGGGAGCAACATCATGCCATGCAAAAGAGTAGGGATTTTATAGCCCTGTATATCAGCGTCCGTTGTTATGAGGGTATAGTGGCCTAGCCACTCGAATAGAATATCGATATCGAGTGGATTTATGGGTGCTTTGCATGCGAATGATACTGTTTGGATACCATCGGGGAACAAGCGGACGTCGGCTCTCTCAGGACAGTCTTTACTTTTGTGGCCCTCGGTTGTTCCATACATATGGTATTGGAATATGTCGGTTTTGGGAATAATGACATTGTCGACGCGAGGAACCCCAATCCAGCGCTTGATTATGGCAAAATTGCTGATCCCTGCCATCGTTGAGCTTGCGTAGCTTTCATTCTATATTTGTGGAGGTACAGAGAACTGGGAAAAGTAAAACCAACTTACAGGTGGGCCGGCCAAACATATTTTTGCGAGTGGCTTCCGAGTAGCAATTGGGTTCTTGAGGCACTGCATTGCATTGGTTAGCCTCGATCTAACCCTGTCCCCCAGGCGGATTCGGTCCTCCTTTTGAAGGTGTAATTTTGCATACCAGTTAGATGCCAAGCCCTTTCACAAGCAGCAATCTGTACCGCACATTCCTTTAGACCTGGCCAGGTGTCGTTATGCGGACCATGTAGTCCAAGTTCCCTTTGATATTGCCCACATATGGAGCTTCTGCAAGCCTTTAATTCAAGTCTGAGGAAGAATATGGCAAGCAAATCCAGATATGATATATTGGTTGGCAAGTCGATCAAATTCCTACGATATAGATCGTCGTGTAAAGCGCTGAACAGCAAGATGAAACCAACATTGTCGCATTGTGTAAGGCCCTTTGCACGGCGCCTGCTTTCGTCCAATTCCTGTATGCAGTTTAAATCTTTGCAATAGCTCAAAAGAAACTTCTCATTCGATCCATTTCTGGGATCATCTGGGTCGCGAAGGAGGCTGTGATACGGGTCGAATCCAGCCCAATCAATAGCATAGGAATTCGACTCATCCTTCAGCAATTGTCCTTCTCAGCTATACAATCTTAAAATGCCGGATGGCCATGGGGACCTAGGCTTACCGAAAATGTAACAGATGGCACTATGTTACGGTAATATTCTGAGTCGCGGAGGAGATTGAGGTGATAAGGGTCCATACGCGAACGATCACCATATTCTCTCTGTAGTTGTTCTCCTAAGTTATACACGCTCAAAACTGCAAATAATACATTGGGGCCGTACCAACAAGGTAGTAAGTGAGTCTCGTCTGTGGCAAGGGTGGAGATATTGTTGATCATCATCATCCATCTCAGACTCAAGGTCTGATTGATGATCCCTGCCTGAACGTTGTTGAGATTCATTAAAATCATCCATATCTAGCTCTGATTCATCGGGCCATTCAGAGCACGTGATGAAGACTGATGAAGAAATCGAATCATCATCAGAAAACTCCATGTCGTGATCTGATTGATTTATGGTGCCGACACGGCGCACAGCCAGCTATATTTTGTGTAAGATACCGATTCTTTTCGTTTTCTCCGAGAATCTGAATATATATTCGAGCGATGCAGACCACTTGACATTAAACTTCTTCAGTCTGAATGCTTCTTATATGTGCTGCCTGGTCTCGGTTCACAACCACACTCCACCCCAACCTCCCCATGAATAAAAGAACCCTGTTCTCTGGTTCTCCAGAATACATCCCCATGGCCACCTCTCTCTCTCTCCTCCTCCTCCTCCTCCTCCGAAGATAGATGAATCACCCCACCTACCCCACTTCTTTCTTTGCGCAATTGCGGCTGAAACTCCCAAGAATAGATAGTTCCTCAGGTCCCTACTTCTCGAGCAAAAGCAATGTTATCAGGCATCATGCAACCACAGCAACCATTGCGCAATGTTGCCACATGCATTTTGTTTATTTTTGAATCGAATTCCCGCTTGCGCCTGATAAAAAAAGAAAAAGGAAAAAGAAAAAGATAAAAAAGACACTCTCCCCTGCTCCCTCCCCGCCCTCACCACCCCTTGCCCCCTCACCCCGCACCGCTCCTCACTCCCTTCGCCGCTCCTCGTTTGTAACCCTTGTTTTATATTCCTACGAACCCCTCGTAAGGGGGGAAGCTCCAGCTCTTTGAAGAACTTTTCCCTCGCTGTAGCTTCTGCCCAATCCTTTGGCTTCTCGTAGGTCCTGTTGCCCCGCACATTCCAGGGCCCAGTGTGCCCCGGACTCCTCCGCTGCACCCGCAACCTGAGCCCGTGGGATATCGATCGCTGTATTTATTTCCTTCCCAGAGTTCTTTTCTTCCCCACTCCTCTTGTTCGTGAAACACAATGTGCACTTCCGAAAGGCTCTGATTGTTCGTTCCACTTTCAGAGGGCCCCTCGTGGTCTTCATTGGTTCTCCAACCGCTGGGACGCCCTTGAGGTCACCTCCATGGAGCTGCTTGATGCCGGCTGGCTGGCTATGGTGACTATCTCCGTCTCCGCGGTGAGTTCCGGTTGCGCAGCCACATGCATGCAAATCCATGTTCATGTCTAATCATCTGCCAAAACTACTGGTATTTACCTCCTATAGCTAAGCTGCAGTTAATTCAGCGGCGTGGTTCGGTCGCGATCAATAATGATGATTAATTATTCTGCACTTATTACATCTACATTTATACTCCAATCTCCACCACAGCGAATCAAGTGTTCTTTGTGATATTAGTCCGAATACTCAATCCATCTCACATCATGTCAATGGCCATGATATATACATACATACCTAATATATATATCTCGCCATCGATCCATCACCTTATAATAACGATCATGATGAGTTCGATTAATATTCTAAGGAACAATCTAGATCTCTCATGTGCATGTGCATATGCATAGTCTAATAATCTTCTAGACTGCTCATATTTTCCAGATCTCTATCATCTAGATCTAATCTAATCATCCGTGTATATATCCTGTCCGTGTGCCGAATATTTTCATTTGCATCCAATTGGTCGAATTCGTGAGTATATTAGCTATAGGTGCCTATCGCATGTATGTCTACAAACATTCATTCAGACCGATTTAATCCCGCAGCCGATCGATTCAGCTGAGGCGTATGTAGATTCAGCTATGGAATTCGAGTTGTGGTCACGACGTACTTAGCTGGCTAGATGTATAGCGGCCTAGTACTGTACATACAATTTAGGTAGGCATGAGCAGGGCGGATATATAGATCAACCCCCCCCGCCCACATGTATGTACAATTGCAATTAATGTGCTTCTCGATATATGATTCAATATAACATAGTTACCTGATTGCTTGATATATATATATATATCGTGCATCGATTCTACTTTTAGCTCTAGATCTAGATCTAGATCTGATACGTACTTGGTTACGCTACTCTGCACCATCTACGTATAATATTCTGATCATGAGATGGATCGATACATTCTCGGATAAATCTCGGACGTACGTATTCAAATGTATTATCCTGCCATGAATATTAATATCTCCCACGGCCAAACCTCGAGCACGAGCTCGCTCCATTGCAGTCCTGGGCAATTCTTTTTTTTTTGATCATACATGTAATGTCTGTACAGTCTGGATATCTACGTACGAGATAGGCCTTAGTTGTTCTCGTGCCGGCCTTATTAATGACTTGACTTTTGAGATATGCTTTTGAATTTTTCTTAATCACAACTTGCTATTCCATATATATGCATATTAATTGCAATCATAGATCTGCGTGTACATGTGCATGCGTACTGGGTTTTACGTTTCTTTTTTTCATGGATATGTTATAATTATGTGCACTTAATTGATCATATATTTCTTATTACCTAGGGAGATTTGAATTTATTGCCGTGGGCCGTATACATTCACATGCATTGCATAAGTACCCCGCTAGGATACCCCGCGGCCGCTGGTGACCTGATATCAGCAATATCATCCGATGGAGCAAAAAATAAGGAAGTATATGGACTGAATATCGGATATCAGGATGATAATGTGGCGCACCTCTTGCGTACGCTTTATTTGTGGATGACACTTGATTATCTATATTTTTGCAGGTGAGGTAAGATAGCCGGCCGGTACTCTCCGCTTTGTGTATATAGCATGCGCGAGTACGCACGTGCTCAGAAGGAGGGAGCTCGAGGTGTATCTGATGTATGAATGAATATATAGTGAGATTTTCAAATTGCGTGTGGAATGCGGAGACTAATTACGAGTACCACTTTCTTTAGACCCACGGATTAGGAATTACAGGAACTTTGACTTCGAAGGTGAAAGTTATTGATGTGTAAAAGACAACGTTAACGTTGCATGCACTGGCAACTAAAACGCAGGAAAGAACGTGGAGTTCTTGTAATGACTGAACGTGATTGGGATTTAGACTTGTTTTATTCGTATCATATTGTACATAAAAACGTATAATACAGCTCCAGGAAAAAAATCGATAAGAAATTAAAGTTAACAAAAACCGATAAAAGCATGAGATGATAAAGTCGGTATAAGGAAAAACATTTATGCTGCAAGGAAAGAAACGTGGTTATGGTCCCTATACGTATATCAAAAAAGTGATTAGCAGCCGTTCTACAGACATACATCTTAAATATTACGAAAAGATGTAGACGATCATAAACTTACCAATGGTTTGCAGTATCACTCCCCCTATCCTCCATAGCCCTCCAACTCGTCCACGCCCTCGGCGTAACATCAACCTGCACATTCCAGATCTTCTGTCCCCTACGCACGCAAAGGAAACCCAGCATGTTAGAAACGGTGACGTATCAAAAACATACTCGTGCCATCAGAATGGAAGAAACATACCAAATAACATACTTGACCTTCAGGCTAGCATGGTTATTCATAATCCACTCCGCCATCGTCCGTCCGATCGCAGAGCGATTCACAACCATAAGGTCAAGTGCGAGGCCAGTTCCGTGGTCCCCTTCTTTATTGGCATAACACCATACGGTGTGGACTGATCCTGGGAACTGGTTGAGGATCACGTATCCCTTTGTGACGACGTGGGGTTGGCAGTTGCTTGTTGGGATAACGGGGATTCCGCCGGTGGAGGAGGGCTGGCAGCATTTGAAGTCTGCGGGGCCGGGGCAGAGATCTATCACGGAAGAATTCGAATAACAAATGATTAGCAAACAAACTCGGATAATTATTGGATGGGTTGATATGCAACGAGACGACCCTGGTGTAGTGGTGACATACTCGATACAGGAACGCCGGAACATTGACTCGTGAATCGACAGTTTCCGCCATTCCCACATGCAGTCTTGGTGCAGCACTTCACATCCGCGGGGTCGTTGGGGCAGTATCCGGAAGAAGAGGTTCCTCCGCCGCTGGAGCATGATGCGGTTGAGATACATACTCCCGGTGTACTACCGACTGTGCATGGGCCGTTGAGAGCTGCTTGAACGGATCCCGAGAGGGCCAAGAGGAAGAGGGCGTTGATGGGGGTGTGAATCTTCATGATATCGATGTATTTGATCGAGTTATTTTGGGAAGTATATAAGATGCTGGAATATATGAGAGGTCGTTGAATTGTAGCACTGCCAGAAGGTTTTTAGTCTGATGGGAGGCGAGAATAGTAGGGGGGAGTAGAGGGGATCCGGCGCCAGTTTTATATATCGTCGTTGGAAGTATTGACGAGCTGAAAGAGCTCTGCTCGCTTATGCACATGTCACTGCAATCTCAATTCGGTACTCCAGTCGCTTGTTACCGTCGAATTCGCCAAATCTCCAACCGAGACCCTTTCTTTCCTTCTTTCCTCTGCAAAAAGCATATTTTGCTGTCAAGAAAGCAAGCGATATTGTTGATGGCTTCGCTTCTTGCACATAGAAATATTTGGTTGACTCCACTCTATCCACTAGCCAAGAAAGCCGAGATGGAAACCACCTACCTACTTGAGTGTAACTCTAGACAAGAAAAGGAAAGAACTGAGACCCAACAATATGCTTATCGAGATGAGCATTTACATTTACGTAGCACTTATATCTTCTGTGTAGATCCTACAAGCGATCAATTGCAAGCTGGGTTGGAAACCTGTCAAGATTGTACTCTACCCTAGATCAAGTGTTACGATTAAAAAAAGTCTTCAGGAACGATTATCAACCAATGCATCTTTGTGGGTTGCGCAACCCGACTACCCAAGTAAGTAACCCGTGCGCCTTGGAAGGAGTGGAAAGGACATGACCGAAGGCTTATTTCGACTTAGCCCCTAAAATAGAGTTGCCACCTTCTCGATTGAATCTAAGCCACCTGCAACGCCAATGTATGTGAAACAACCCTGGACTCCGGATCCCGTACCCAATTGCAAGACTCTAATCTAGAGAGAGTGCTCACATGATATCGATATTGCATAGTACGTGGGGAACGATAAAACCAGCATATAAAAATAACTTGACTGCCAATCGACATTCATAGCAAGAATATAAAAGGTTGTATTATTTTGGAGGCATGCCTAGATCGATGTCATCTAGCTGATCCGCCTTGCAGTGAGTGTGTGCGCCTTGATATCTTTATTTTCGCGGGATATATATTGCTTTCAATCTACAATATATCCAATAAGAATTAATACTCCGCGTGCACATGGTAACACATGAATATGTGATTGCAACACATGCTCAAGATGACATAAGAGACATTCCACGAAATCTGGTGAGCGTGTCTCTGTTGAAATGCATAAATGGCCAATTGAAATAGTTCGAAGTGAAGTAACCACATGGATAGGCTCAATTCCATGAAGCACAATTTGAACAGATAAATCCCGTTATAAGCATACCACTGGGGCCCTGATAGCAATGCTTATATACCTACTGCACTTATGCTCATATACAACGAGAGGTGTAATCTCTTCAGGCAGTTTTGTAGTAATATGGCATCTTGGGACTGCCAAACATATGCTTATGTAGAGTTTATGCTTATAATATTGCTGCAATACTGCCTGTCGTTATACATTAGCATAAATGCAAGCATTGCTATCAGGGTCCCAGCGGCATGCTTATAACTGGAATCATCTTTAATCAGCCCAAAATCTCAAAGGGCGGTATCGTATGGCCACAAGGTGAGGTTTGCGAATGTACGTTGGATGCATTGATTAAAAGCGCACCTCGTCTTTGGTGAATAGAAATAGAACAGCAGTTGAACCTAGCAAATTAGATATACCAGATCCAGAAATAGATACAATTGAAGTCTCAAAAGTTGAACTGCCAGAATTCCTACCGTAATAAGCTTGAAGATCAAATCTTTTCTAGATCTACTGGTGGTATCTATGACATATGCTTAAACCGGAGGCAATCTGTAATTAGACGTAAGGAGAATGGAGCAGAGCAGGCTGGAGTGGGTATAAGGTGGTTGCAATGTGCTCTCAAATGCTTAGTGCTGGAGTAGGTTGGCCTTTGATTATGAGCACTTTCGTCACAAGGCATAAATTCCGGGCCTACCAACGCTCGCTGTATTTAAATCTAAGTTGAGGAATCCGGAAACATGTACTCGACTTGAATTATGTACAGCATGATGAAAGGAAATGGGGTGCGCTACCGGAGTTAAATCACAGCTAACCTACCTCGGCCTTCCTTTTTGAATGATTGAGATTTTCTGATCGACTCGGTATGTGATCGTGGGGGTACATAAATGGCCGACGGCACGGGTAGGAGGGTTAATGGGGGTCGACCGATTTGGGAAGTGAACGGGGGAAAAATATGTAATATACTTCAATCTAACTTGGAACTTAGGAACTTACTTTTTATATGAATTGCCTGCTTCTTACAATACAAATCCGCCGAAGAATCGATCCTCGATACCAATAAATTCCCCCCAAAACATTACCTAATCTTATCATCCTGATCCGCCACTGTTAGCGAACTCTTAATACGACAGTAACTAGGGACTTTCTTTTTCCCACTTTAAGGTTTTATCTCGCGTGCGGGTGAGGCGGACGCCCCGCCCCACTGACAGGGTTAATTTAACAATTGCAATCAGGTTTACTTAAGCTTAAGCTTGCCGATGAATGGGTTAAGAAAAAGTAAGTGTGTAAAGTTAAATCACACCTCTAACCTCCGATGGTCCTTGGCGGTGAGGACTTCTATACGAGAAGAGCATCCATCGCCGAGGTCAATTGCAGTTGGTTTTTTTAAACTTACCTTTTTCTCAATTCGCCTAGCCTCATGCCCATACCCATCCTGTGCAATTCGCCAAGTGATTTATATCTCAATTCAAGTAGTCTCATCGATTCAAGTATTTATTCGAACGTAACTACAGATTACAAGTACTCGTCAAATCAATTAGTCTCCAGACACCGGAGTGAGAAAATGCCTGTGCACTGTCTGTGCATTGTCCGGAGACTTATTGATTTGACGAGTACATACATGCCTAGTAAATCGACAATGGCAAGCTGAATTTTAGGGCTTTAATAGGGCAAGCGTCTCGAAAGTCAAGATTTTCTACTAGTATACTGCCTGTGTGTGAGCTTACAATTGGCTGTTAATGTTAGTGAGATACATTGTACGGGTACTCTATATAACCAAACAGTTTGCGGATTGGTTTAAATCGTGAACATACTGCAGGAGATCTTGCATGTGCTCTTTACCCTGGAGGAATGTGGTATCCTTCCGGTTGATCCAATTTTCACCCAACTACTTGAATTGAATATAATGGCACGCATCGTATGATCGTATGACAGTCATCAGAGTGGCAAAAAAGGTATGCTTCTTGGCTGTTTCTCGGCTGATCCTTCTCGAGCTCCAGTACTCAGGTTGAAAGGATATGCCGGAAATGTCATTTCGCATAGCTTCCCGAGTGCCGGTGTATCCATATCTTGCGAGCTCGAGGATGATCAATTGTTAATTGACCAATGCCAGACGCCAAATTTAAATTGTAGAACAGTGCGGATAATGCGGTTTGGATGTTCAAGATATCTTGAAGTAAATCAGGTTCTCATGTTCACGGGCATAACCGAAAAAAGTCATAATAACGCGGACATGGCCGGAGGCTGTACATGTTGGTTGTACAGAATGTAAGTATATAGGAATCAGTTAATATACAAAAATCTATATCTTGATATCGGCCGCGGGTAGCTATAGAACAACCAAATATGTATTGATATAGGTGTTATATTATGTATGCAATAGGACACAGATTTATATGAATCTGAACTAGGTACAGCCATGCATACATGCATTGACTCGACAGTATATTGGAGATGGCGGAGTAGATCAAAGACATTTGATCAATCCGAGATCTCCGACCGGAATAATCTAATCAACCAGGTTTTGAAGGATAAGGCATGTATGTGCCGCGCATGGCCATGCCACAATCTCGGAGGCCCGACGTCAGTTTTACACGCCCCATGTTTTTCCAGACGTATGACTGCTTTCCATGGCTCCACGCTGATGTCCAAACAAGCCACTTACATATTTGTTTCATTTCTCAACATTTCAGGAAAAACTCTTTCATCCTGACGAGCTCTCGTTGCCATTGGCTGAGTAGCTCTTTCTATCCATGCCTGATCATAGTACTGCAATTCAATCCACGGGTCAATCGGATGCATGTGCCATTGTGGCACGTACATACCTCCAATTATCTTCCTCCACCAGTACCAAATCTAACAGACACAAAATAACAAACAGGCTTCTCAATCACTAGCTGTACTACAACGACTCAAGCATGTGCATGCTCTTGGCAAATCCTTCATCTCCTTGGACTTCAAGGGTGATTGATAGAAATAATCTGAGCTTACATAACAACCTGCGGAGTCGGCCATATGTGAGGATACCAACCTAAGATCGGTGATGAACTATTTTTGCACGGCAATGGGTGTGTAGCAAGGTTCATGATGATATGGCGTGAAAAATGTTTACTTCCTCCATCGACTCAAAAATATAGGAATGCGCATCGCTTCGTTAGTAGAAGCTATGAAAGCGTAGGTAAGGGGGGGGGGCTCTCCGTTCTGGATTTATATATAAATCCAAGGAAACCCAACCACCAGGCGGCCAGTGATACTCGAGGAAATCTCCTGTCACAGGAAATAACCCCTGGGTGGACCGCCAGAAACAGAGCAGTATGACCTGGATGATTGGCAATTGCGATGTATATTGCGAAAGAGCTCGATACTGTACTTCCGAGCTGCCTCATTTGGACCTCCTCACGAATCCGGATTTTATTAAAATTTTAGATGCCGATTCAATTCCATTAAATGGAAAAAACTACAGTGCCTAACTATCCTCTGCATGAATATCCTTCCCTAGGGCTTCGGGAAGTGTAGCCGTTAATTAGCTCATGGTGATGATCATCCAGGACCTGCGCCTCCGCGGATCCTCCACATCAGATGTCAGCCGGCATGTACGCCAGTTAGGTAGTTTAAACGTTTACTTTCTGCCTTACGCTTGACTGCTTGGCGGCGTTTTGTCGTCGAGTTAGAGTTCGCTACGTATACGCTTATAATAAGTTCAAGCTCAATTGCCGCGGCCGGGTATGTAGTAGAATCAAGTTACTACAAATTTACTGTACCGCGCGAGATATTTGTAAATATTCGCCACTAGACCCGAAACATAACGCAGATCTGACTGCAATTGTACTTTAGACTTCTAGCTAAGTAGCGGCAGCCGCAGCCGCGACCACCTAGAAAATAAATTTAATATATTGAACCACGGCCTGTCCGCGTGCTTGCGTCAACCTATACCTTAAGTTTTACATATTATGTAATAAAAATAATCTTACATGTTATGAAGTACAACGTATTGCTACCTCGGTGCGCCTTGCTATGGGTACCTGAACCGAGCAGGGTGAGATCTAGAACCCAGCCACATTGGAAGGTCTCTAGGTAGCTTCATGTAAATTACAGCTGCACATGGCAACGGCGTACGACGCACAACCCCAAGTACGTACGCCGGTGTCTCCGATCTCTACTATTTCACTTTTAAGTTTAAAGAAATCTGGTTTTGCGATGTGTGCTACTTGAGATTGTGTTACCCGCCGAAAGTGGTAATAGAACATCTTTTCTGTGGGTGCATGTTCCGGATCAGTACCGGGTTCAACTTACTTGGGTAGTTAGTAGCTATGTTAAGAAATATATGCTAGCCCAGTACTTTGTGTTCCTGGTAAACATGCAATGCCTATAGATTTGTTCCATCACCACACTCGTATAGTACGAAGCCTCGTGCATATCCGTGTATAGAATAGCCTGCCTGTTGTTAATAGGGAATAATGATGTAGGCGTCTCGTAGTAGGTGAATTACCTCATTGTTAGCATGGAATAAAACCATTACCTAGAAGAATATTGAGCTCTGTATTTAATCGGAGAAAGCCTGAATTAATCGATCTGCAAGTACTGGAAGTAGATTTAAACCTAAACCTGCTCGAGCGTAGTTCAGAAGGGTCGAGGAGCCGATGCTTAGACAGGCGTATATACTCTGCAATTGGCCAAATGCCATATATTACATTTGCCTCTACGTCTCGCATTGTCGGCGTGACCGAGTCTTCCTAGCTCCGGGTGCTGTACTCGAGTATGCGTCTGGGCTATGCTCAGAGCGTTTAGTCCTTCCAATTGATGCGTCGTGGGGTATTACCTTGTTTGGGAATCATAATTAGGTAGCAGGATATGGAAAATCAACCCTCAAGCTCTTCTAGGTCTAGATGGACAAGGCTGATCACCTTGGGGGACACTTTCACTCTAACCAGAGCCGTGATACATTCGGGTACCTTAGCCTTTAGACTCATATTGTAGAGTTTGGAAGGAGGTGATACAGAGAACATGCTAACATGTTTGCTTCATCAATAGAGAAAGTATAGTACGAGGGAGATGGGAGCTTGGAGAGAAAAATGTATAAGTATCGAGGGTATTGTCCTCGTTTTTTGGCTTCTTCTTCTTCCCACCCATCCAGCACAGCAGTTCTGAAGTAACGGACAAGGACAAGCAATCATCAAGAAGTCAAGCTCTTAATTCTCTCTCGAATACTTCTTCAACCGTTCTTTCGAGGTAAGAACTTTCTCTTCGAGCTACATTCGATCCAGTCCATTCACCAATTCCTCATTCGTCCTAATTTCTTGATATCTACATCTATACTAACATACATTCCCACCCTCCCAAACAGACCCCCCCCAAAACACCTTCAAAATGCAGCTCACCTCCCTCCTCGTCCTCGCCCCAACCCTCGCCACCCTCGCCTCCGCCTGGGAATTCACCGGCTGGGCCAACCAGCAATACTCCGGCGACCTGGTCATCTACCGCAGCGGCAACGGCCTCGTCAACAACCAGTGCGTGGACATCGTCAACAACAACAACAGAATGTCCTCCTTCAAGTGGTACCGCGGCACA
Organism: Peziza echinospora; assembly: GCA_024516245.1. Lineage (NCBI taxonomy): Eukaryota > Fungi > Ascomycota > Pezizomycetes > Pezizales > Pezizaceae > Peziza > Peziza echinospora. The sequence continues at coordinate 2,104,457 of JAJLQT010000007.1, read as the reverse complement.
AACATCGGCTGCTCAATGTCCCTCTGGGACGGCTCGGGATGCAAAGGCACGAAGCTGGGGTCGTCGACCGGGAACTGGAATGTGCCGGCTATGTCGACGGCGGCGAATGATAAGGTTTCGAGCTTGTGGGTTGATTGCTTGTAAATCTTAGGGAAATGTGGCTGGAGCTCTGGATTGGTTTTAAATTTCATTGTGAGGGTTGTTTGCAATTGGGGTATTCATGTTATGCTGGTGCTTTGCTAGTACCTGTGTACTTGATGGATGGGAGGATTAGGAGTGGAATACAATTATGGCCATTGGCTCTGAGAGGGGGCGCAGATCAATTTGGGAACTCGAAGGATTGGGATATGGGATGCTTGTAAGGGTGCTGGAGAATATATCTGATTTGGAATAGGAATATGACGAAATGTTTAAGCCTAGACTATATATAAGTTTCTTTTCACCTTACGTACGAACTTCAATTGAATTTGTTTTTCATGATTCTTTTATTTTTTAAGAAGCGGTTTTCAATGTGGAGTGAGTACCAAGATCTTGATATATCGACATGAGCTCGAGGGCTTTCAATTCATAATATATATGGGTTCGGGAAAGTGGTGAGTAGCTGTGGATGAGCCCGTCTGCATATTGTGGTTGAAGGGAATGTATATTCTAGCGTTACTAGCCTTAATCTTCTCAATTGGTCCAATTTATATCCTGATTGGGCAGCTGCAAAATAATTGTGTAATTCTACCTAGGTACACCGCTTCAACGTACTAGTCTTTTTTACAAAATATCTTATTCTTGTAAACTATCCCATTATTATCATCAGCTTCATAAAACATATAATCATCCTACTATATTTAAACTACAAACCACAAATAAAAAGAAAAGAATCCTACACGTTTAAACATACTCCACATGCACCCCCCCTCTCGCTGGGACCTTCAACGGAACAGGCCGACTAATCGTCTCCTTCCACTGCGGGCCCTCATCCCTTCTCCCTCTCCCCGCAAACAGCTTCCTCAACCCCTTCCCCGTGCCCCCCTCTTCCCTCCCCGGGCTCTGCTTCACCCCCTCCCCACCCTTCACAACAACCCACCACCCCCCCACCACCGCCACAAGCCCCAACCACACCAAGCACGTTACCCCAATCCTCAACCCGTGATACCCCGGCGTCGCCACAACGCCCGCAACACCCCCATCGAGGATCCCCGCGGTAAGGTCCCCCGCAACCTTCATATTTATGACCGCAATGAGCAGCATCATGAACCCGACCCCCGCGACCGCAACAATCGCCTTATCCCACACCCCCCCCGCGCCGAGCTGCGGGTAGAGCCTGTTTCTCCCCGCAACCAACTGCCCGATGACGGCGCAGATCAGCGCCGCCCCCGTCGCGATGATTGCGAGCGCGATCGGGACAGGGGAAAGCGCCTTCTGGATGTCGACTGCGAGGCCGAGGAGGTCGCCTGGGTCCTGGTCGGCGGTGAGGGACGTCCCGACGGTTTGGTTGCGGCCGTCGAGCGAGGGGAAGAGCTTCAGGCTTGCGACCTCGCGGGAGGATGCGCGGCTCGCGATACATCGTGCCGTAGAGCGGTATGGGGTCACACACATGCCGTAGAAGCCGAGGTGGATGTCCATTTGTGGGGTGGTGAGTTCGTCTGGGTCTGCGCGGCGGTGAATGGCGATGATGGGAGGATCGATGGCGTTGTCGAAGGTGATTACGTCAAACTCAGCATCACCACGCTCTTCAATCGTCCTTTCGGAGATCTCGTTGGTTCTTGGTTGGCCTGGGAGGCCGATTGGTGGGATGCTAGGGACTCTCTTGGTGCCATCTGTTCCGGGGGTGTCTTCATTGTCTTTGCCTTTGTCGTTGTCCTTGTTATTGTTCCTGGGGGATTCGCCTGGGTGGAGGTAGTGGAGCTTGAGGATGTAGGTTCCCTTGACGGCAAGGCCTGGGGATGTTGCTCCGCTGATGAGGAAGGCTGGAAGCTCAAGCGGTATTAGTATCCAGCTGGGAAAATTCAAATGGGGTGCAGGGGGAACTTACAGAGCAAGATCAACGTCAGGAGAAGCGAAATCTGGACAAGCAACCGGGTCCTGCTCTTTCGAGGCTTATTTCCAAATAATCCGAGCATCTCGTTTTATATATTTGTAAAAGGAATCAAACGCTTCAAGTGTTAAAGTTCCTCCCTTGCTTTTATTATTATTATTTTTTCTTTTTTGCTGAGCGCACTGCGCCTTATAATTGTGCTTGTTGACTATTCTATAGCTCGATCTTGGATCTTGGATATCGTAATTCCTAATATGTATATAAAAAGCGTAAAGAATTTCGATTCGAATGAGTGAATAGAGGAATATTAAAAAATGTATAAAGAAGTGAACGTTATTATAAGTAAGAAAGTATATGTTCAAATGGAAGTTTTCAAAGGGGGGAGGAAATGGCCTTTGCTTTATATACTAAACTTCACAATTGCAATGTTATAAGATGTCTGTGTTGTTCGAGGAAGGGGGGAGCTTAAGTACCGGGCCATCTACAACAATAACAACATATATACATTGCGAGAGGAGGAGGTAGCCAGGCTAAAGTGGTGAAACATGTTCAAGGGCCTATCTTTATGGATGTATGGAGGAGTAGCTATAGCAAAATACGACAAATAAGTCACATGCTAGACCTTTACGTCTACCTATCTCCTGAAATAAATGGAAACATTTAAGCGTTGAAAACGAGATGAGGCCACTAGCAACTTTAACTGAACGTTGTGTTCCACAAGTACTTGTTAATTCGGTGATCAAGCTTAGCACCATTGTTTCAAGACACTCCAGCACAAGTTTGCTCCCGTTGCCAAATTAGTGTTACAAGCCACCATGGGAACAAAGGAAGTTTTCAACTTTCGATACGGATACTATGGAGCTGCGAAACAGATGGCTTCCACAAATGATTGATGGAGGAGGGTTTACTAGCTATATTCGTTGTAGTGTGTGGTATGTGACTGCAATGTGTTGCTACTTACGTACATGCACATACGAGTACCGGTATCTAGATATTTTACCCTGAGACATCAAACCGCCGCCCGAATCTAAAATGGGAATTATCAAAAGTATTCCAAGGTCTCCTTCGAATTCAGCCACATCTCGTTATGGCCGCCCCCCCGCCCCCCCTGTTTAAACTTAAAGGGAGCACTGGTGATAAGTTACTGCTCACACCGAGTTTGTACCAGCGAAGAATGAGGTACTCGAGTATCAACTACTTAACCTACCTTCGAGGATCTATATTCAGGGCAGTCAAGTACATACATGTGTTACACGCCCACCCGCCCAACCACCATTCCCCGCCTAGTTAGTGCGATCGATGATCTCAGAAACACGTTCTTTGTCTCGAGCGCTAGATATTCTCGCCACACGCCCCTTGGATTTTCCTTCTGACGAAGCTAAAGGGGAATATCAATGCTATTGTTCATCGTTCGGGATACCGATCCGGGAATATCCAATTTGTATTTGCAGTTTTATAAGGGGTTGTTACACGATTACATGTATTGCAAAAGACAATGCAATTGTTATGTGATCTCGGGCCTCACAATAGAGCCAAAGGTTGGTATGTACCTGAAGTATATAAGATGATCATGAATCCCATTGTCCTTTAAATTTGAAGTAACATTCCATATCAATACAACGTTTAACTACACTACAACTAACAATGTAACTATAGGAGTCCCGGATATCCAGATTTAGCTCGGTACCGTGGGGCCGACGCCATCAAAATTAAAAGTCCAAGAATATAAAAGAGATGAATTATATTATATTACATGAATGAGGTATGTCTGGATATAATGCCCCAATTGCTAATTCCATCCAATTCAATTTTCAGAAGTAGACGATCAAGAAGAATACCCGTGCAAGGATCCAAGAAATGGCAATTATCGGTGACCACTAGGTTGCCGGTGAGTGAAGATGGAGTTCAGGGTAAACAAATCCATCGCGAACTGATTACCGACAACGAAAATGAAGGAACGGAATTGATTAAGTTGAGTTATATTATCTTGCAAGTCCATATTCCCCCCCCCTTAATTGTGAAAATTCAATTCGATGATATATATACTTTCAGGCGAAATAACATAGAACCCATGTCTACATTTGCAATTTACGTCGATGGGCACCGGCGGCGGGGGGGGAGGTAGAAAGCGTCGAAATTATCAAATCAAGATCGATCGTGCACTGCCGATAACGAGAATCCACAATCCTCAGTAAGTGAGATGCGGACGAGTTCAGGGTAAGCGCGCACGCATGTACCGTAAAAGGTGGCGGCGCCGGTGCACTCACTGCCCAAAGTTGTGTTTTTAAGAAACAATGTGAGTTCACAAGTCATATTCCGGGTCCACGGATCCACTTAGCTATCAACTTTATGGGATAATATATGTATACGCTTGACAGAATCTAGAATTCACAGATTTATACTTCAACGTACATTTTACCTCAATTCATGTAGGGGGGGAGTGTGGTGGGAAATGCATGACAACGATTATCAATACTCTCTATGTAGGTCTCGATCCCTTCATGATCTAGATCTGACTTGTCGCAGGCATAGGTTAAACGTCAAGCGTCAAACTTCAAACGCTTACGCAGAGCTCGAGCTCAAGGCGAGATCGATATCGATATCGATCTCCGGAACCTAAATGAACCGAATCAATTTTACATAACTAAAGCTATAGAAAGACACTACCACTTCCATCATCATCACCGCGGCCGTTACCCAGCTGTTTTATCTTGAATATGCTTATAACTTCAAGTACTTACATACGTATACCAGCTGCCATGGCCATGGGGAGAGGTTTTCGAATGAAGGTGATGTAAGTACCTACTTTGCGTGTACTCAAGCTGCTGACGGCCTCAGAGCTAGTGTGTAATCATCAATGTCTTATACAAACTACAGAAACCCCACGATCGCGAGTTGGTGTCGGCCATACGATCGATCGATCGATATTCACTTGCTATAGTACAGGACGTCGACTCCCAGAACCTACATCTTCTAGATGGAGTAATGCGCACCTACCTACTAGCTTATCGATATCACTTATAATCATGATGTAGGTTAAAGCTTATGCTTCACGATGACAATAGCAAATTTAAACGGAAACGGAAATAGGTACCGGTAAAATTGACAAATGTTTAACTTACTTAAGCAGCTACTTCAGTAGCTATAGCTAGACCCACCCCCACTGATAATTTGTCAGACGGTAGGAAAAAGTGATCGGGCAGTGGCGCCGCCAAGCAGGGCATTTTCCATACACTGGGTTGTATGGTATTCCCACCGCTTTGACCGTATACAAAAACCTGAGCTTGGCGGCGCCACTGCCCGATCACTTTTTCATACCGTCTGTACCAGTACTCGAGCGGGCCGCCCTCACAAAGCACAGTATCTATAGAGCTTGATTTGAGCGTAACATGTACATTATGTATTGAAAAAAGTAGGCCTGAATCAAATTTAAAAAAATAATTCCCTTACCCTGAATAAGATGATGCATATGCACCGGCTGATATGATCATGAGAGTTGAACTTAATCAGTGATATTGATATAATATGCATTTTCTAGCCAACAATCCCAGTAAGTGAGTAAGACAAGTACTGAAACTAGCTACAATAATCTGATTTTTGGGCCAACCCCCTCCCCACATAATCATCGATCACCTTTCAAGATGTCATTCGTCTAGACACTGTAATTATAACCGTGTATATTATAAAAAAACATGCATATGTGCGCCAAGGGGATCCATGAGTTCGAACATGAACATGACGTCCTGTAAGATCTCATTCGCTCCAAACTTAAGAAGCCTACTCTGGTCGTCCACTTATTTCTTCCTTTTCCCACGTTCTTCAAGGACATGCCTACGAGTACCATGTACTTAAGGTATGCATGTGCACTACTTTAGGTAGGTACTTGGGTAGGTACTAACTGCATGCATGCGTCGAATCCCTTTAGGTTAATATAGAGTACTTCATTCAAGAACTTCAAATATGAATTTCTCGCGGATCCACTTCTATATCAATAGAACACAGCTGTGAAGCTAGATCTTTGTGTACTTTCCAGATCTATAATTTCAAAACGGTCTAATTGACCTTATTAGCAAAGCCTTTAAATCATAATATTCACATCACTCCATATGTTTATATGCCGACTGTCACGTACGTCCTGCAATGACGCCTCAATATAGCAGCAAGTTGGATAAACATACCTAGGGATTTTCGATACTCCAAGACCCAAACAATTGCCGTGTGTGCCGTGGATAATTCTACCCAAAATAAACAAAGTTCCTCAAATTATATATATAATAGATTTCTGAAACTCGAAGGAATGTAAAATGTATCCCCGTGAGCACTTGATCATAAAGTGGGTATCGGCATGTACATATATGGATTGCAATTGTATTCTAGTAATGCACATTGACGTATGTTCCGTACCTAAGTTTCAAAAAAAAATCATGAGTCACTGAAACATTGTACCCATGTTAAGTACCTTTCCGTTCTATGCGTGGACCATAAAGAAGGTTTATACATTCCTAGGTAGGTAGTTAGCTAGCCTAAGTCACAATTAAGTTCACTGCCAACCTAAATTAGGCGACGTCCGAGTTTCAAATGTCTCTCCCTATAGCCAGCCACGCGAGAGGATTAATGCGCTTGCTTTTTCTCGATTGATATCGATATAATTGATCGGATTAGGCGACTGCAACCTAAATCTATGGGATATCACGGGATATAAAATTATGGAGCTCGCTTATGTTCTGTTTTAGCACATCGTGCCTAGGTTATAAAGTTACCTCTGAAACATACACTATACACTTCCAACCCCGAATCGAGAAAACTCAATCGTTAACCCAAAGCCATGAGCTGGCTGTCATCTGTACTCTACTCAGCACATAGTTGCGATCCACATGTTCTTGTTTTCTTTCTTTCTGGCATATCCATGTGACATGAATGTATAAATTTGAAGTGAGTATGTAGACTACCATATGTTGCTCACGCCGTTTCGGTAGTCTGACGTACGCGTATCCACATTCGGTATCCTGCATTAGGGTGGTACGGTGATATTGAGTGCCCAGGACCTACATACTCTGGATGTATTGCGGCCTCGATTCCGCTAGTTCGTTACATTCGAGATTTGCATGCATTGGGAGACTTGGCTTGGATATCCACATCGTTCCTGCCGGGTATTTGAACGAGTGGATACGATGGTGAACCGTGAACCGCGAGTTAGTGGCAGGTTAGACGCGGTAGGACTGGAATGTGGTCATGGTATGTATGTACTCGAGTATACAAGTTTCTCACAACTGCCCAAATAGGAAGTAGCTCGCAGGTCGCTATAGGTAAGCGACCCGGCCGTCTCGCCACAAATCAACATCGATATCCAATTCGAGGAATCTCCACACGAAGTAAAAAAAAGATCATGGCAAAACTTAAACCCTATATATAGCTAGCTTATAACTACCCAAATTCTACCCAATCCCATTGCAACAAAGCAAAGCCCAAACAGTGTAAAGAAGCGAGAAGGTCCCTCATGATCACAGATCAAGATCGATGCCTATCTCTAGTCTCCACAATATCCCATCGGAATGTCAAGGCAGCTTAAGCCAAAAGGGTTGCAAGTACTGAGAATAGAGTAGGCACGAGACCTATCCCCTATGCGGCCTTGGCCACCGAAATGTCAGGCTAGCCAAGGTCTCACATATTTATTAAAGTGCCGGTAAACATATGTACCTAACCTTTTCTAATGTAGTGTGCAAGCCTCGTTTTGCGGTGGGGACTCCGATAGGATTTACTATATTGTATTGCCGGTAGTACTGACTGGCCTGCTTGGTGTAGACAATTCCAAGAGTGAACGTTCGATTTTGGGAGGGAATTGGAGATGTGATGTCAATGCGTGATTCAGTAAGTATGTGGGTACATGCATGCGCAGCTTTAAAATAATACAAGCGAGGTGTTGGCGGGCCGGGGTTCCAATTTCAGAATTCTTGGACCTGTACGGAGTATGTGGCCGCGGCTGGGCAGATATATAATGAATCTAGCCAGACAGCTCGAGCTCGTCTGAACAAAGCCTCAATTGGGTTGCGTTTTTAAATATTAACAAGTGAATGAAACACCTTCAAATTGTTGCGTTTCCTGTGACATCTATATGTCACGGTACAGAGTGCAACTTCGAGATTCAATTGAATTCCTGGAGTTGTAAAAAGATTTCGTTGAGAGGAAACCGGCGTCACGGCTGTATCATCTCCTCATTCTCACTGTTCGTTGTCTCGACGTAGTATAGATATGCCAATTGCAACCTAGTACCAGTTAGTTATTTAGTTTACATGTATGCACTCGAGTACTCGAGTACCTCTGGAATGCCATCCAAGACATTAACGAAGTAAGGCACAAACTACCAGGTCACATATGCTTGATTTTCCCTCGCCTCGATTAACAAATAAGTCTCAATGCAAGTAGTTCTGGAGATAGCCAACAGTTCTTACGGATGAGAAGCATTGATTATACTAAAGAGGTATACGTATGCATTCTCAAGGCAGGTCTAAGTAAGTAAGTACTTTCTTAGGCCTAGGCCTATAGCTACCTACATGGCAGGTTATAATCAAGACCAGGATATTTCGAAACCCGACACACCGATATCCATAACTCCACCCGTGAAAAGGATATCGATGTTGACGAATGTTCCGTCGGTACATCAACTCAGCCATGATCAGGCACCCTCCCTCACAAATCGTCCCCTCACTTCATCCAATGTGGTTTGCACCTGAATTCAAATACATGGGGTATAGATCTACTCGAGTAGTGCAAGTTCAGAACATTTCCGTTATAAGCATACCTTCGAGGCCCTGGTTAGGTGACGCCTCCACTACCGGATTTAAGTGCAAGTTACACCTTTGCAGCATAAGGAGATATTGGGACCGCCAAATATTTATGTATATGCTTATAAAGACTTTATGCTTGTATCAGGCATATATTATGATTCTTACCTATACTTATAACGGCAGTTGTTTGAATAAATCATCCCACGTATAATATTACTCGTCAAGCAATAAGAACAACATGATGCAAGGACCTGCTTATGCTGCACATACAAGATAATATTGAGTACATACTAATTATATAGTAGCAAATTAATATATAGAGCAGAGTGGTGCTAAAGTACTTTACACCTCCTGAAATGCTGATAGGGCTGGCTGTGATCACGAGTACTAGTGCGCATGCATGCGTTGATGCAATGCACATGTAACTATCCTTCTAACCTACTCGAGCACACCCTGAAGCCGTTCTTTTGTAGCCTGGTTGTGCAACACCGCCCTCTACCTTCGGTTCTTTTGTAAAAATTGTAGATTGATATATACCCCCCAATGCCGTATTTCCGGCCGGCGGGTAGCATGCGGGTTGATTTGACGAGTTCGAATTCTATAGAGTACTCGAGTATATTGCGATTGCATGATGTTTTATGTACGTGACTATTGATATGATGTTTATAATCATCATGTTCAGCTATAATTGCTATGTTATAATTATGTTATTTCATGTTATATGTGGGGCTTGATTTGAGCCATCCATCCGTCCTGGCCTCGGTATTTGACAATTGGTTCTTGGTCATGGTCTGTGCCTACGTACTACCGAATTGGATCCGGACAGAGCTCGAGCTCGAGCTCGGAGCCCGCTTCTACCGAGCCCAGTTGCGTTATAACTTTTTACCTTAGGCATCTAAAGAACTACATATGTACTTAAATTGTATTCCAATCCTCAAACGTTCTTATCTCATGCAGCCCATATATAACCCTAGTTACCCGCGGATCACATTAATTATTTTAGTAGCTATAGCTCCAAGTCTTATTTCATCAAACTCGAGTACTTTACCTATAAGAAGTCTTAACAATTACCGTGGTCATGATCATGATAAAAATTCTAGTTGCTATATCTATTCAAGTAACAATTGAAACGTTATAGCGAGCTAGCTATCTTCTCGCCTACCATGACATAGGCTACCTAAGTATTCATTCAGTCGAGTTTTAAAATAACGCATGCCCTTCATCTTGCAATTGGAGATGGGGCGTTGACAGAATTCAATGGCAATCACCAACTACTCGTAGGTAGCGTCCTACTCTACAACCCTAATAGCCGTGATCATCCCATCCATCCATCCATCCATCCATCCATCCATCCATCCATCCATCCCGCTATCGGTACCCGCTGCCAACCCAGCTTCAACTCTCCCCCGCTTCCGCCTCCTTCCCCGCACACATGCTAGTCTTGAAACTCAACGTAATTATACCGAACCCCGCAAGCCAACTAGATTATGATTAATGATTAATTATAATCATGTGTGAGTGAGGTGGGGTGGGTGTGTGATCATCGACCGGTCCCATGTAGTCACTTAGGGTTAGGTAACAACGTATGTATGTACACTATATTGACCATGATCTGCAATGGCAATTGCAACGAATCAATGTTGATACAAGAACTGCAAGCAATGGACCATATCCATATCGTATTGTTTTGAGTGGAATAGCTAATAGGACATACCTAGGTTGATCTATCGAGAGGTGACCAGTAAGCCTCTACGTACTCCACTCATAAGTTTCATAATCTAAGCTGCCCACTTCAATTCTTGTGTATCTAACGTTCAAATCCCAACGTCAACGGTTGTGGTTGCTCTATCTATAGCTAGAGCATAGGAGGCTAGAACCGGTACCGGCATTAAGCGCATTCATGGGATCATAAACACCTCATCATTGTAAGCGTTACTACAAATTCTCTATCAAAAAATTTAAAAAGGGAAATAACATGTCAATATCCAGCATTTGCTTTTTCACTTCCTTCATGTCACGAACTTGACCTCCCTTCCCCTCCCTTCCCCTCCCTTTCCCCACCCTAGGTACGGGGCTAACCCCACCCCACCCCGTACCAAACTTTAATCGATATCAAGATCTTGAAATCTAAAAATGTCTAGCTAGCTCCACCCCAAAAAACACAAGCATAAATATTTTATGCACGCGAGCTGTTTCCTGATACATATTGGTCTTAAGTGCTGCCTATAGCTATAAGAAATAATATATATAACGGAGTACGGAGTATAATGAGGTAATCGAACATGCCAAAGTTAGGTTTTTTCCAAAACGTGTTTCATGAGATCTAGAATTTGGATGCACTGCGGGAATTCGAACTTAACTTTGAAATTACGTACCTATGTGTAAGTAAATTCGAACGACGCGGACCAGAATTATTCAGGATTTGGGGTATCGCAGACCACAGTGTGGTCGGGAGGACTTCGATATCAATATTGTGAATATGAGACTATTGTGAATAGATCGATATATTGGATATATATAATGATTATTAATGTTTAAATTTCATATATATACCTAGGCCTAGGCTATAGAGGTACATGAGTAATAAACAAAGAAAATGAGTCTCCGCGGACAGTACCTAGGTAATCATAACACTACATATTGAAATTGAAATGCAATCACGATAGGCCTAGGGTGTTCTCGTGGCCTAGGGCCGAGATCTGAGACTGCTGGGCTGGAGAAATGTAGGGCTGATAATGAAATTGAAAACTCGCTACCTATAGCTAGGCAGCTGTGAATTTATTCTCGTATAGAGACAGTATATGTTCCTCTAGCCTTCAACTTCCATATATTAGGTACCCAAGTACAAACAATTGCAAGGTAGTTATCGCGATCGATACGAGATTATTTCCTTATTTCCAAAAAAAGTAGGTACCTACTCTAGAGGATTTTCACGAATTATGAGTAATGTCTCACCGAATCGAGAAAGCTGAAGCATGCGCATATGAAGCTGAAGCAAGCAAGTCGTCTCGTGCCGCGAGACACGGCAGAAGGCTAACTACCAAGGGTCTAGAAGATCTAGGCCTAGCGGTTGCAATTGGTTGCAACTTCAGGCTGACGGCCAGAATCAATTCAAAGGGTTAAGGGAATTCGAAGCTTAGGGGTTTGTGAATTCTGCTTGAATGATCATGACCCCCACAACGTACTTGGTTAGTAGAAACTTGGCGACGCGGGATGTGCTGTTGCTGTGATGTGATTTAGCCGAGAGCTCGACGATGAACAAGGTGTCCTATTGCGCCCTAGCCTCGTTCGTTTTCAGAATGGCTTTGTTGACTTTCATTGAGCTCCGAACCCAGGTAGCTACCAAGGTTTTTTTTCGGATTCGTTGTTGTCGGATGGGTAGGAAGGGATCACCGAATGCATGCATGTCCAGTGTTACAGCGCTAGACAGCTAACTGGCGTTGGTGATCTTGTTTGAACCCGGAAAAGTGGAAGGTAGAAAGATGCATAGGCTTACGTCGCCGTCGCGAGCGATCACTTTGATCATCATCACCTTGAAGAGGGTGAGTTTAGATGTCTAGCTAGAGTACATCAATTCAACTCTAATTGCCCCAATGGCGGGATCCCATTGATCTTTTACAATTGAATTAGTTTGCGATCCGGGATTGGCCAGGGCGATGTAGATCTCGCGATATCGATCAGTTATTTTATTGTTACCTATTTGTTATGGAATTCGAAGTTAGGTTCACAAAACCATCGTTCCATCTCATTCCATGATATGATGGAACCTGAATTCTGGCACGTCGTCATTCGAACTACTCGATAAAGATATAAAGATATTTTTTATGACGGGATAATATGATTTGGCAAGACCTAAGTACCTCTTGGTGACACCTCTTGGTATGCCATAGCCCGAGTAAAGTACAAGATTTTTTATTTTATTTCCTTGGTGCCAAGGGATGAATTGGCTTGGATGTTTCTCTGGCCTGCCGGCCAGTGATACTTCCGATGGCACGCGGGTAGTTGTGTTTATCAGCTGTAATCGCAAGGGTTCAATTGTTTTGAACGAAAAAGCCGGGATGATCTCTCAAGTTCTGGGCTCTCGAGTTGGCAAGGATATGCGATGCGTCCTATGTATTTCTACATGTACGAGGAGGTACTATATGCAGGGAGGATAGGGTTTAGGGCTAGGAGTGCTCTACGTACAAACAATCCCTCGTCAGCTGTTCCTTGGAACTTTAGCTAGAGCGAATTGAGTTGCCGGGGGAATCTCGATATTCACCTGTGATTCGGTGGAGTAATGCCATGGCCGATGATTGCATTGCCGCTGGGGGCAGACGGCGAGAGCGAGAGCCGAGGAGAGTGTTTAATTGGAAGCTGGGGGGTTGGATCGGGCTGTGTTCCACTGAACTACTCTGGAAATAATTAGTTGCGAGTAAGTGATGATGATGATGATGATGATATCGCTCGCGACACTTTGGAAGCTTGCCTCCGCCACCACTCTAACTCTACCTAGTTTTGTTTGGTTTGGCGGGTTGGGTTTTTGCTGGGAATAATTCACAAGCGAGCATTGTTCGGCTCAAGTGCCTGCTAGTGTGGGGCTTGGCTGGCTCTGTGGGCGCAGTTTATGCAGTATGCAAGTATGGTGGGAGGCCTATGCAGTACGGCGCAAGAGCTCTTTGATGTGTTGATGTGGCGAGAATGCCCCAGAGTGAGACATTTGGGCTGGAGATGCCTTGTACGCGAGACATAACGTATTGGGCGGTGAAACGAGCCGGACGTAGTAGCGAGCTGGTTCATAGCAGTTGCAACGCGCACTGACACAGTTTATAATTTTTTGTATGGGATGGCTCGGTACTACACCCGGCTCGCTACACCGCCCAATACGTTATGATAGAAGGGAGTGGTATCAATAGCGGTCCCAAGCCGAAAGACTATCGGATCTACAGATTGGACGGCATAACGGCTTTGTGGAAAGTCAAAGTTCACGGTAATATCAAAAGTCACTCAAGTGCACTCGCAAATGCCAGACGCATGCACTGGCGATTATCACGGCTGCGGAAGAGTGAAGAGACGAGATCATGAGATACCTTTTGCACACACACACATCCGCAGCCAAGCCGAACTTGCGAGCCACTCGGATGGATCGAATTGCCTCCCGCCCCTGGGCTTTGTATGCGAGCATGAGTGAAGGGAGGGGGATGCGTGTTTATGTGTGTGCGTGCGTGCGTGCGTGCGTGCGTGGAAAAGTGCTCTCTGGACTTTGCGTGGTGGTGGTGTGCGTGCGCCCTGTTTGGTGAAAGGGGGAATGATCCCCCGTGCGCAGCAAGCAGCAAGCAGCTCGCAGACAAGACAAGACGCTGGTGGTGTTCTCGTAATCGATAGGCAATCCCGACGGCCTCAGATTTAAGGTGCCACCCCCCCTCCTCTTTTCCGATATTCTCCTCTTCTTCCTCCTCCTTCCTTCTAGCTTCCACGCTTTAGCACTACAGCAAGCACTCGCCCACCAGCCCTACCAGCTCGCCTAAGAAAGGCCAAACCAGCCACCTTTGAATTCCCCACCGGTACTCGCCACCACCTACCTCGCACTTAAAGACACCTACATCTCTCCTCCCTCCAGGTTCGCAGAATCGCCTTTGCTCGACATCACCAACACAGCTCACGTATCCCGCAGTCAGTTATTGAATGGTCACTTCCTCCCCGATCCCAGAAGAAGCGAATGAGCCTTCTGAGCCACCACTCCCGCCGGCAAGTAGCAGGAGCAGCAGCATCAGCAGCACCAGCAGCAACAGGTTCGTCTCGAGCGGCAGCACCAGCCCGGCGCTCGTCCTCCCCAGCAGCAGCCCTGGCGACTACTACAGCTCCCTTCCCGGCCTCAAAGCTGGTGAGCGCAAGCTTCTAGACGTCGAGAAGACCGCAGGAGTCGAGGCCGTCACCGCATCAGGCGGGTCAAGCTTCACGTACACCGGCTCGAGCTTCACGCCTGCAGGCACCACCGCCGTCGTATCCAAGGGCACCAGCGAGAAGCTGCAGTCCTCTGGACAGTCCGTCTCCTCGGCCTCATCGTCCGAGTCCTCATCATCATCAGGCCCATACGAGGGCACCAACGCGCACTGCTTCACACCTGCAGACGTCGCAGCCTCCTTGGGGACCAGCCTTCAAGATGGACTGCCTGCTGCGGATGCTCAGGAGCGATTGGCGCGGGATGGGCCTAACAAGTTGGAAGGCGAAGAAGGAGTTGGGGTGTGGAGGGTTTTGTTAAGACAAGTGTCAAACAGTTTAACTTTGGTGAGTTGGGCTCGATTTCCTTTTCCTCTGTCGGAGTGTTTTCCTTTTTTCGCTTGCCGTCGCGATTGTTGCATTGCATCTGCATCTCATTTTCTTTTTCTCCGAGTTGTGTGATTTATTGCTTTTTTTGTTTTTTTTGATACCCACTCTTGTTTGATACCCAATCATGATACCCTCGTGTTGTACCAAAGGAGCTTAAGCTTCCGATGCTTCACTTTCCTTTTCTGGCCGGTTTGTCGGCGACACCAGCTACCTGAGGTCCTAAGCGGAAAGCCGAACTCTATTCTTGTTTGCTAGCAAGGGCAGCATGCAGCCGTTCCCGTTAGGTTCCCGTCCCGTCTTGCATTACCCGAATGGTGACTTTCTATCCGGAGAGTGCATGAAAAGGCAAGGAACATCCAACAGGACAGGGAAAAGACAAACAAAAAGTTACTGTCTACATCTTGCTTCTGCAAGCCGTCATACATACCCGCAACGTCCTTTCTTCTGCACCACAATCACCATCTTTACTACTACTCCTCCCCTCCTCCTCCTCCAGCTGCTCTGCAGAAACTTGAAAACTGGCAGATGACTTGACCCTGCATGCGTCTATTTCTCCTCGGGGAATGGGAACATGCATACCGGACTTTCTTTTTAGCAATCCAATCCACCCTCTCAATTACGTGATTGGGAGGACAACGGAAGAAGAGACGCAATGATCGAGAGTTACACTGCAGCAACGTTGAATTAACCAGACAAGGACATCTTTTCCTTTCATTATTTATACAAGAGGTGGAATCATGGGCATCTGAAAGCATGGCGAAACGGAGGTGTACCCCCGAGTATAGTCATGTGATTGAAAGAGAAGGGCTTTTTTGTTATTTTTTAGAGAGAGGAAACCAAAAGAATCCAAACTCATTTTTGCCATCATTCTTCATGCATTCGTCCCGTGTTGTTTTTCTTTACTCGTCGTGTGCGCGCGCTTCATACCGCCGATGCGAATTTGATGTTGCACGTTTCTTTCCCCCATTCTAACATGTCTCTTCCAGGTTCTCGTAGTAGCCATGATCCTCTCGTACGCCACCACCGACTTCATCGAAGGTGGTGTCATCTCCGCTGTGATCCTCCTCAACATCGTCGTCGGCTTTGTTCAAGATTATCGTGCCGAGAAGACGATGCAATCGCTTCACTCGCTCTCTGCCCCATTGGCCAGCGTCATCCGCAACAATGGGCAAATCGTGCGCGAGAAGGCTGAGGAGCTCGTCGTTGGAGATATCGTCAAGATCAGCGTCGGTGACATTGTCCCCGCTGACCTGAGATTGTTTGAGGGTATGAATCTGGAGATTGACGAGGCGTTGCTCACCGGTGAGAGTTTGGCTGCGATCAAAACCCCTGCGGTTACGTTTGTGCAGACTGGTGGAGCAACCATCGGAGTCGGTGACCGTACGAACATGGCATTTGCCTCTTCTACCGTGTCGAAAGGTCGTGGTGTTGGTGTTGTGGTCAAAACCGGAATGAATACCGAAGTCGGCAACATTGCCACCCTCCTCCGCGGTGAAGGACCTCTCGTGAAGCTTTCCAGGGCTCGCAGATGGGTTATGGGATTCAAGAAGGGTGGTAAGAATATCCTTGGTCTCGTGGGAACACCACTGCAGATTAAGCTCAGCAAGTTTGCTATTGTGTTGTTTGGTTTCGCTATCCTCCTAGCCATCATTGTCTTTTCCGCCAATAAGGTTTGTTTTTACATCTCCAGTGCTTATTTGACGATATGCTAATTGTGTGACAGTGGGAAGTCAACAACGAAGTCCTCATCTATGGTATTTGTGTGGCCGTCGCAGTCATCCCCGAGTCGCTCATCGCCGTCCTGACCATCACCATGGCCATGGGCACAAAGACGATGGCGCGAGGTAATGTCATTGTGAGAAAGCTACAAGCCCTCGAGGCAGTCGGAGGAGTTACCAATATCTGTTCCGACAAGACCGGTACCCTCACTCAGGGAAAAATGATTGCAAAGAAGGCATACATCCCCAATCTCGGATTGATCACTGTCCATGATGCCACTCACCCATTTGACCCCACGAGCGGTACTATAAGACAACAAAACTTTACTCTTGGAGATACGGCTTCAACTACAGATTCACCTGGTGTTGATGTTGATGGTGGGCTTGTTGCCACTTCTTCTCAATTAGAGACATTCCTCGACGCCATTGCGCTTTGCAACTTGGCCACCGTCACAAGGAGCGACAAGTCATCTGGGTCATCCGCAGACTCTGTCGGAAGTCTAGGATGGACTGCTACCGGAGAACCCACCGAAATCTCCCTGCAAGTTTTGGCCATGCGCTTTTGCCGTGGCCGTCAGGAACTGCTTGCGGCTGGCAACTGGAGTCTTGTTGCTGAGCATCCTTTCGACTCCAGCGTCAAACGCATGAGCGTCGTCTATCGTGATAGCAATACCGACAAAACCCAAGTGTTCATGAAGGGTGCTGCCGAGGTTGTCATTCCTGAGCTCAAATTGAGTGACAGTGAAAAGGCAGACATTGTGAACTTGACTGAGCGTATGGCTGGTGAAGGTCTCCGTGTCCTCTGTATCGCCCAGCGTGAGCTTGACGATGCCACTCCTGTCAACAATCGTTCTGCGGTTGAGCGAGGCCTCAATTTCGTCGGTCTCGTCGGTCTCTACGATCCTCCTCGTGTGGAAACTGCAGATGCCGTTCGCAAATGTCAGCTTGCTGGAGTCAAGGTCCACATGCTTACTGGTGATCACATCCGTACTGCCACTGCCATTGCCCACGAAGTTGGGATTCTCTCCCCTGCAATGCCATCTGCGCTCGCCGCGACGATGGTCATGACTGCCGGACAATTCGACGCCCTCAGCGAAACCGAGATTGATGCTCTTCCCGAGCTTCCACTCGTCATTGCCCGCTGCTCTCCATCCACAAAGGTTCGCATGGTTGAAGCCCTCCACCGTCGCGGCGCCTTTTGCGTCATGACTGGTGACGGTGTAAACGACTCTCCTGCGCTCAAACGCGCCGATGTTGGTATCGCCATGGGCCTCAACGGCAGCGACGTCGCCAAAGACGCCAGCGACCTCGTCCTCACCGACGACAACTTTGCCTCCATCGTGCGGGCTGTCGAGGAAGGCCGTAGGCTCTTTGACAACATCCAGAAATTCCTCATGCATCTCCTCATCTCCAACATTGCCCAGGTCGTCCTCCTCCTCATTGGCCTTGCGTTCCGTGACCGCCATGGAATCTCTGTATTCCCGCTCTCACCGCTCGAGATCCTCTGGGTCAACATGATCACCTCGTCCTTCCTTGCCCTCGGCCTCGGAGTCGAGGAGGCCCAGCCAGACATCATGCTCCGCCCCCCGCACGACCTTCGAGCAGGTGTCTTCACATGGGAAGTCATCATCGACAAGACGCTTTACGGAGTCACCATGGGCGTCCTCTGCCTCGCATCCTTTATCACCGTCGTCTACGGCCCCACAGGCCACGGCAACCTCGGCGAGAACTGCAACGAAGCCTTCAACGACACATGCCACACCGTGTACCGCGCGCGCGCCACAGTCTTTTGCGTGCTCAGCATCCTCCTCCTCCTCACGGCGTGGGAGGTCAAGCACTTTTCGCGAAGCTTGTTCAACTTGTACCCCCAGCGCCACTCGGGGCCGTTCAGTGTCTTCAAGGCGGTGTGGGTGAATAGGTTCCTGTTTTGGGCCGTCGTGGCGGGCTTCGCGATTACCTTTCCAGTCGTGTACATCCCGACTTTCAATACCGTTGTGTTCCACCACATGGGCATCGGCTGGGAGTGGGGTATCGTTGTTGGCGCGGCGGTAGTGTACGTCGCTGTCATTGAGTCGTGGAAGGCAATCAAGAGGAGATTTGGGCTCGGCGCTGCCGGAAGGATCAAGGCCCTTGGTGGCGTGGAGGGGGGTGTCGTTGTTGGGTACGAGAGTGCGAGTGGGCGTAGTACCAGGGCAAACACGCTCTTGGAGGAGCCGAGTGAGAAGAAGGGTAGTGGGAGTGTTGTTTAAGGAGTAAGGAGAGCTCGAGTAACTTCCTTCTGGAGTTGGCAAGTTTGTGGTTGGTTGTGTTTGACGATGACGATGACGATGATGTGGTTTATGATTGATGATTGATCGTTTGAATTGTGGGATATTGTGACTCTGGGAATGATGGGTTTGGGAACTGGGAACTGGGAACTGGGAATTGGTAATTGGGAATGGGCTATTGATCGGGTCGTGTTTTTTTTGCAAGGAGGATTTCCTTTATTTGTTTTTGTTTTTCGTTCTCGTTCTCGTAGGTTCGGGATTTTATGTCGCTTGTCTTGTCTGTATGTCTGTCTGCCTTTTTTTTTTTTTTTGTCTAAACCTTGTTGCTTTTACGTGACTTTGTTTTTCCTTTCTTTTTTTTAAAGGCATGATGATTATGATCATGAAACGTTTGAATTGATATTATTTTTCATGAATTTTGATTGAATATTGACTTTGGGTTTTTGACTTTAAAATGCTGTTTGTTGAGTTGACCTTGACATTTTTTCCAGTGAATTCCACCCTTAAGTCTCGGGAGTATAATCACTTAATATATTGAGGTGACACCTTATCAACATCGATATCTCTCGTTTCATTTTCCATTCGCTGCAAGTTCAGGGTAACGGATCATGAGCCAAATTCCGAACCACTAAATATTCCAGCATCGATTAAGAATTCGTTCTCAGATCTAAGTCAAGTTCGGAAACTCGAATATAGAAATTAAAATAAGCTTAAGGACGGCAAATATATACTTGATTGACCTCTCTTTCTAAATTTGCTTCTTTTGACCCCCCCCCCCCCGGGCTGGCCATGGGAACTTTTTACCTTCTACCCCGAATTCTGCCTCGAGCTTAAGCTTTTTTTTGACTTTGTCTCTAGAGCTCTCTCTCTCCCCTGCAAACATATATATACGTACCGTAAACATTGCAAAATAAGCATTTATGCGTGCAGTCATGACTGCAGAGCTGGGATGCCCAATTGTATGCTTATAATAGAGGTAAGCTTATAAAAAGAACTGTGTCTGCATTGTAAAAAGTGCATTCTCTCAAGTATATAATTAAATACATGAAAAAATATCTCGAATGTGAATTTCACTTTCACTATCTTGAGATCCATCGATAGGGTAGACTAATACCATCTTTTCAAAATGTTTCAACCATTGTAGCAAGCTTTGTGAACATCAAGAACACAATGGGTTGAGTGTAGCTGCTAATAGATCAATTGTATTCCCATGTAAAGCTAGTAACTAATTATATATGCTGGCTATGCTTGTAAAATCGTACCTGCTTATTAATTTGGCGATGTTTACGGTATATTATTTTGTATAGAAGGTTTGTAACAAACGTTAACGGACCACCAGAAAGAAGTGCTTATAGGTCAGTATGTGCTTATAGAAGTGTATGTGCTTATAGACCCGATTCTACGGTATGTTTATTCACTTGCACCTGTGATGGGCATGCATGAAGTCATTCCTCCAGCGTTAGGTAGATGGGCCACCAGTAGTGATCATGAACAAATTGCAGCTCAGCTCTGAGCCCGTGCACCGTGCACCGTGCAATGCTGTGTACATACAATTATTACGAAGAAAGGGACAAAGTGTGGTTGGTCCATGGCTATGGACGGATGCAGATGCGATGTAAACTACTTACTTGAGTACAAGTACAAGTACAACTCCAATCCCCAATTTAATCAAACTGGCACAACCTGACCTGATCCCCTTGGGACGTTATAGTTATAATTAACCTACAATTTACGGCTTGAATTTGAATGGGGGCCTTGAGCTTGAGCTTGATCTAGATCTGATCTGCCGAATATGCAATGGACGATTTACCGTACGACTGACTCGTGACTCGTGACTCGTGACTCGTGACTCGAGATCTAGATCTCCGTGGGGGAATATTAACCCCTGGTTATTGATTCATTTTGAAAAAATTTCACTTCACCTTTTTTTTTTGTTGCCATCATCTCTGATCCATAAGAATATAAAATTGAGTATGAGTGCTAGCGTGACTGCTCATGATCATGATATTGTAATGACGATGAAGCAGATAAACGAGGCCAGCCGATTTACCTAGCCTACTCTACCTACTCTACCTACCCACCTACCTCTCGTCATGATCACTTGACACCATCATCATCATCATCATCATCATCATCATCATCATCATGAGAGCACTCAATTTGCACTCGCAATTCGCAAAGCATACCCGGCCGCGGTACCAGTAGTTCGAATTCCACATGCATGTACCTGTATAGTCCAGTCCAGCCTACCCTACCCTACCCAAGAAAGAAAGAATTTACAAAGTGAAAAAAAGGCAGCCAGCTAGCTAGCTAGCTAGCCAATTGCAAGTCAATGATGCATGATGCATGATGATGATCATGATCGATGATGACGGATTTCAAATTCTAAACGAAAAATCGAATCGATACGAGATCTACCTAGGCCTGTCGACTCGCAAAGTAATTCGACAAAAAAAAAAAAAAAATGGTGTTTTTCGGCTAAATTTTCTTTTTTTTTTTTTCTAGAAACTATAGAATTCTTCCGAATTCGGCGCGGCTAAGTTTGCGAAACGAGAACTCATGATCAATGGCCAATCATGCAAACTACTCTCGTATGCAAACTTAGGCTATCATCTATCATGATCGATCCATCTAGAGCCTTACGCGTAAGTGCAATTGATGGACTTTCGTGGGTTTGTAGAAAAAAAAAACACAGATGGATGCCTGGGGTGTAGCTGTAACAATTTATTAAACTCGCAGGCAAAATGCTCAACAAATTTAAATTGAAATCCCAAAAAACACTCATTTTCATTGTATATGTATATTTACTACCAGCTGAACGAGAAAAATATAAATAAAAAAAACCCCCGGATAATCATGATGGACGGATGGAAAAAAATGACATTGGGGCACATTTAAATACGTGATCATGATCATGAATAATAAAAAATAAAAAAAAAAAAACCTAAAGATATTTATAAACACACAACAAAAAAAAAAAGAAAAAAAGCAAATTTCCCCATGGCGCATGCGCAACAATGATTCTTTTTTTTAGACAAAAAACACAAAAAACACAAAAGAGAAAAAACCCAAGAAAGAAAGAAGAGGCTACGACATCTCCTCCTCTTCTTCTCCCTATACACACACTCCTTTCCCAAAAAAAAGAAAAAAAAAGACAATCAAGGGGGTTAACCCGTATGCATGGCCACTCATGCCCTCCTGGTGGCAGTTCCGGACCTGACCTTCACTCCTGATGAAGTTGCCTTCTCGGCAACGGATCCCTCAACCTTCTTCTCGCCCTTTGGTGCAGAGTTGCTCTTGATGTAGCTCCTGATGAAGAATCTCACAAACAAGTAGGTGAGTGGGGTGAGGTAGAGAACGTTGATGACAACGGCCAACTCCTCTCCGACGGTTCCCAAGCACTTTTGGAATGGAGCGCTTTCGGAGGCACGGTACTTGACGAAGAGGTATGCTGCTGCAGTGGAGCCACCGACAAGGAACTGGGTGATTTGCATGGTGGTGAGGGAGCGCTTGATGGCCTGGGGAACGCGGATGGAGAGCGCAGAGAGGGTGTAGTAGGTGTACTAAAAGAGGGAAAATCAGTATGACATTTTCAAGACGATTCTCGGGAGGAGGTTCTTACCATGAGAGTGTGGATTCCAGAGTTGTACCAGCAGAAAATCCAGATTGGGGGAGACATCCACCTGATTCCGGCCCACATGCTCAGCATGGCACCGGCGTGGTGGTAGGTCTGCAGAGTGGAGCTCTTCCTTCCCTTGGCGATGATGATGAGGGTGTCGATAACCTCGTAGAACTTGCTGAGGTAAAAGATCCATCCGTAGTACCCCAATCCCGCGGACCAGAGTCCCTGGCGGCCCAGCAATCCGTCGGAAAGGTCGAAGGTGAGGTGGTCACCGTCGGCATTGAGGGTGTAGTTTCCCGCGGCAAGCTTTGCCCCGAGAGCGGCGTCGGCAAAGGACGAGGTCCTGTCCTGGATCTTGCAGATGGAGTCGACGAGGCCCACGAGTGCCTCCCTGGCGCCGGAGATGGCCTGCGTCTGGAGCGTCGGGCTGATGTACGTCTTGTGCACGATCTTGCTCATGCCCACGAACGTCCACAGCGAGTAGACGGCGAGGACGACGTTGTGCAGGATCACAGCCCACTTGAATGCGCGCGTCTTTGCTATCCGGTACGGGGCCCCGGTGCTCAGCGAGTTGAGGTAGTGGATCGTGACGGCGTAGGTGAAGGCGATGCCCAACGGCACCGCCGGGTGGAGCCAGGCATTGTAGATGTTCTCCGGGATTGCGGGCGGGGCGGTCGGTGGCGACAGGTCGTAGGAGGCAAAGTCCAGCAGCGCCAGAGGGTGCGGGGGGGCTGTGAATCTGACTTCGGCCGGCATCGTGGGCGTGGGCGGGGGGATGGAGGAGGGCGGCGGGGAGGGAGGAGAGGAGAGGGGAGAGAAGAGGAGAAGAGAGGGAGGGAGAGGGACGGAGAGAGAAGGAGGCAGTCGGACCGTGTGGAGGAGAGAAGGGTCTGCCGTGTGGGCAGAGTAATTAATATACGAATTACCTCCCCGTTAGTACATCCACAAGCCCGTCCCTTGCCCTACCACTAAAGCAGACATCGTATATATGTATACCCCCCCCCCGCTCTCGCCCTCGCTCTCCCCCCCACCCTCGCCTTGCCCTCGGACCGACCGCCACCGCCTAGCCATCAGCCAGCCAGCCAGCCAGTTGGCACGCCAGCAGGAAAAACAACGACAGCAGGAAAACCCACGACAGCCCTCCGCAAGCCGCGGCGGGAGCACTCATGCATTCCCCTCTCCCGGCTCTTCCGCCGCCTAATCCACCGCAATTCGGTCAATCAATGGACGGATGGATATATGGACATGGTATGTGCGAGGTATGTGAATGTACTCTACATGTATCCCTCTGCATGCGCACACAACAATTGTTGACCGACTAGCCTTGCCGGTAATAATACATGTAAAACCCCCAATTGCAACATCTCTGCACCGTGTGAATAAAACACCACACATCGTATAGAGTTGCAATGTCGTCGATAACTGGCATTTGTTGGGACCCCCCCTCAGGATCTACCCCCCCCTGCATCCGTCCAGAGTTCCTTACCCGAGAAACGTTGAGGTCGAAAGCGACAGGGTTTAGGCTGCAACTGGCCGCATCCCACCCACACCCACCACACACATTCTTCATCCTCCCCCACAAAACACACCCAGATCTCATACACAGGCAACCTTATCGATAGGGTGCCAATGCGCTAAAAGCACCCTTGCATGACCGCGGCGGACCAACAATTCTGCGGCTCTTTATGGTGTTTTGGAGCAGAGAAGAAAAAAATCAAGTGCTCGAGTGTGTGCGTACGTATACGAGCTACCAGCGAAAAACTCCGTAGACCTCGGCTGAAAAAGAACACGGCCGCTACGAAACCAAAGGGTCCATCTCTAGATTCGAACATTATATCCATTCGCCCACGTGTAAACTCCGAATTTGCTCTCCGCAGGCCCAGAATTGCTGCATCTTGCCTGATGGTTCATTCTAGCCACGTTCGTCTCCATGCTCATACTTCCTTCCATCGTTCGTCCGAGTAGGTATTTTCGAATTTAACCCAACTGAATTCCTCCAAGCATGCATGAATTCCATCAGTTTTCCAATCGGAATCCTTACATTAGGCGCCTTAAGTAATCTGTACTTCTACTCTTATCTACGGCGCTGGTGCCCAGCTCCACTAGTCAAAATATTTGATCACGATAAGCTGATTGAATTCGAAGATATTGCAAGATTAGTCTCATTCGCTGGGCACGAGAACAGTCTCATTCGAGTTCCATGCCATCCAAAATACAACATTTCTTTTAAATCTTCTGGGCACGATCGCGAGAACACATTTGCTTTTCAGACAGATAACGAATATATATCTCATAAATCTCTAGAGCTTTCAATGCTATCGGTGATCATGATTTCGGAGCTTTCTTTCATGATCATGAGCTTTACCATAAATTCCATGCAAACTGTTTGGATAAATATCTCTTTATAGCTTTATAGCCTTTGACTTTCGAATTCGGGGAGAGGAATGAGATCTAGAAATATGTGTGAAGCGGTACCGGTACCTAGAGTACCTACCTCCTACTCGCCAAATCAATTAGTCTCTGGACACCTGAGTGAAGTGAGGAAATGCCTGTACATACACGCACTGTCTGTGCATTGTCCGGAGACTTATTGATTTAATTTGACGAGTAAGTTACTTGGGTAATTAATCAAACAAAAAAAAAAAAACAATTTGATCATGCCAACTGCAATTGCAACACAATCCACGATTAATATTTCCAGTAAAAATACCTACCTAACCCTAATGTAATTCATGATTGCAATATTAATGATTAAGAATAAAAAAGCTTTCAGATCTATCCACCCCATCATCATGATCAGATCTGTACTCGGGTGAAAAAACCAAAACCCCAAACCCATTGAAACAACATTTACTTTACTTGCCTAGTACAATTAATTATATACCGAGCGAAAATTTAAACAAAACATCTAGAGTAGATCTCCTCTTCAAATTGATATTTCCCGCCTCACCTCATTGATCACTCACTCACGGCCGCCCTGCGCGCGAGAGCGCTCACCTGCGTCGACTTTCCCCCTCCCCCCACCCCCCCCCCACCAAAAAAAAATAAAATAAAAAAAAAAAAAAAAAGTCCCAACAATGTACGATGCCGGCGCACTAACACACAATTTCTGCGTGTGGGTTCGCCAAGCATTGGATGGGGTCTAAACTCTGTTTGTGCTTAGGCTTGACGGGCTTGGCCTAGTACGCAAGGTCGTCTCAACGAATTTGCCAAGAGGGAGGACGAATGGGATGGAATGTGGCACGTGTTGAGGTGGCACGTCACGTGAGGTGAGGGATGGGTTTTCGACGGGACAGAGTACCTAGAGGAGAGGCAAAGTAAATCTTGGGTAGCCATGGCCAGCTAAAAATCGACGTTAACAATATACTCGGCCCAGGCAAGAAGTAACTACTCTAGTTGGAAGATGGTGTGGAGCAGTCGAGTGGGCTTGACAGGATCAACTCCATATAGTACAAATTCGTTTGCGCACGGGCCCCCAGCTTGCTATATTTGGTGAAGGGAGGAGCTGCATGCACACCATCTTTCAAAACTACTTCTTGCCTGTAAACGTTGACTGAGTATGTACCTGCACATATACTCGTTCGTCAAATCATTAACTCTCCGGACAATGCACAAACAGTGCGTGTACAGGCATTTCCTCGCTCAGGTGTACACCGGAGACTAATTAATTGATTTGGACAAGTATTTTTTTTTTTTAATTTTCTTTTTTTTTTTTTTTTGTTTTTTTTTAAATCGGATTTCCGCTTGCGCCTGATGGCATTGCTTCTGATCCGATTTGACGAGTATGCATTACATTATGATTCCCGCTATGTTATATAAGCAAAGTACTCGAGTACATTACTCTCTCTCAAACCCCCAAGTTTCCAATCTCAACTAATTATACTACATCTTCCATATATGGCAGCTGCCCGTACGAGTGCGAGCAGAACCTGGCCATCCATATCCATATGCATGGCCGTGTCAAAACCTCCTTCTGGAGGTCTGCAGTGGCAGGGAAATTCGAATGTGGAACCAAGGTTATTAATATTACCAACTCTAATACGTAAGTAAGTAAGTATATATGTACCTATACCTATATGCTTCGATTCGATTCGATATATCACGACATCTGCATGTTTATCACACGCGGGAGTTTTACGTACCTAGGTATGTACTTACTCCGCGGGCACGCACGCACTGGAGCAAGCTTTCATCGAGTTGGAGATGCTAGATGGATGGATGTCTTATGCTCGCCAGCTGGCCTGGCTACCTTACGCTTCTATTGTTAACGTTCTCTGGTGCACGTGCTTTTTTAGTACTTGTACTCTACTAAGTCGAAATGCGTGGCCATGCCATGGGGATTCCGGAGAACGCCTCGCAGCTGTCGGACCCTAAAGTGTAGTGAATGCTTAATTATATAACAATATTCATGGACCCCGCGGCTTAGCGACGCGGATTGGAGGGCATGTATATATATGTGCACGAGGACAGTTAGGTAAGGAGCCAACATACATCAGCTATGTAGCTAGGTAGGTATGTAAGTAGCAGTTTCCGGTGCTGCGAATCTTCCAGAAATGTGTAGTCTCGTGACTGCATAGGTATACATGTCTGGGCCGAGCACGACGGAGGGAACTACATCGCACTGGCACTGGTCACTGGCGACTACTGGCACAGCCGTTATAATTACATGTACGTATACATGGATCTAGGTAGATCAGATTCACATTCATTCATTATTTTTTTTTAATTTTTTTAATTTTTTTTTTTTTTGATTCGTATAACAACATACCTAAAGTTTTGCATTTGATCCCGTGCACTTTGTAGCAAGTACATACTTACCAGGTAGGTAGTTGCCGTTCCATTACGTATATATATATACGTATACCCAAGATCTTTTATGAATAAATTTAAATGAATTCGAACAATTGAAAAAAAATCAGAGGAGAACCCCTCCCAAAGGAGGTAATTACCTATGTACTTATAAGCAGCAGCAAAGAAATCAATTTGTGTAAACAGTAGTAATTAGTGTCAAGTTTCAAAAAAGAGAGTATCGAGCGCTGGGACACCGGGATGATCATGATAGTCCCACATGGTCCTTTTATTTTTTATTTTCAAGGAAACTGATTGGGAGCTAAGTAGCTATAGTCACTGCCCAATTCAAATTAGATGCAATAAAAAACCAATGTTGCCATGCATCAAGTCGCCCAAATCCATCAAAATAACCCATATATACGAATCGCCAACAACCTCCACTCCGTCATATTGTTACGTAATGGCGAGTTCTAGTCATGCATTCCATCACATGTATATCCATAGCCAACCCACAACATCGTCCCGCCGGAATATAGTAGATATATATACAAGACTGTTTCTCAGTGTATGTTTGGGATCAACCAAACTCAAGGGCGGCAACCATGAAGCACCGAGCAAATCACCCGGAAAACCCAGAGCAATGTAAACTGCCGTGACGCCTGCCTAGGTACCGGTACCCAGTCTCGACCGATCTCATGTATACATTGGCAGTGGAGCTGTATTACGAGCTATAAGTAATCAAGAAACTCCCGGCGTCACGAGGTTCACGTCACAATCAGTAAGCCTCACGTCATGCATAGACTGACTGACATTTCAATGATGAAGAGAGTTGAGAAACTTAAAAGACAAATCCGACTTCACTCGATGGATGGGCAAAGAATGATCTATGCTAGGCGAGTAGTTTTATATCTTGATGCAATGGATTGGCTACTGCAAAAATAAGAGCTACTTCGTACTGATATGGAATTATTGAAAAGAACATCATGATCAGAAGAATGAAATAATCGAAAAGCCGTGTACCTTATAATTAGCGAATGTTTGTTTCCATTCATGACTACATGTGGTGCGGTGCTTGTTATTTAAATTAACAACATACTTGTAATGGGTACGTCTAGAACAACTTTTCCATCAAGCACGCGTCATGGTATTATAACGTAGTGCAAACCTTTTCCCGTAATTATAATATTACCTAGTTTTCTCAAAAAATACTCCACTGTCTTCTTCATCGGTCATATTCTTTTTCATGGTACGTACTGATAATGAACTCCATGCTATTTCAATTTCCAGCCATCCACGAAAACCTTTCACACGAGTAGTACCCCCCCTTGGGCCTGCATACCACGATCTGGTAGTATCTCTAGCTATAGCTCTTGCAATCTAGCTTCTGCATTTTGTGACCTTCACCTAAACGCGCCCTGCTGGGCTAATCCGTTCATCCACACGCCTCAAGTATTTATTAAAGTCCGGGTATAACGCCCTTTCCAGCTGTGATTGTAAAACCCATCTGCGAGACGGGCAATCTGTTCCTGGATGATGAATAAATCTTTATACTTTTTTGATCCCCTAGAAGTTTGTCCGCAATTGAATGTAGCTTTGCATTCAAAACACGCAGAAGTGTCAAGTTCGTGTCTCATGCATGATATTGTGGTTCAAGAAAAAAAAACCTCTTGCGAAGGAGGCAATTGGTGTGGTTTTTTTTTTTTTTTTTTTCTGCGTCTGATGCCCCCCTAATTGAAGCACAATAGTCAAAACTGTGTGAGTAATGTCACTGAAGTATGGCTTGTATATTTTCTCAGCCATGTGCCACTTCTTAGCTATAGCCTCCTTCCGATTCTTTACTTGTGCTACAATTGCAGACAACTTTGAACTGTTGAAAGGGATTTTTGGGCCCCCGAAGTGAGTGGGGATCAAGATATCCAAAGATTCTTGCCCTTCACTGAGTTGTAAGTAGTGCTTGCGTGAAGATCAAATTGTGTAACAGTTCTTGTAGGCTTCCAGGCTTCAGAGCTCGTGAGATCTAGATCAACAAACTTACTACTTACTATATTCAATTGCAGATGCCATTTCCATGAACCCAGCAGTAGGGCTATGTGTATTTAGTTTGCACCATGAGAAAAAAAATTCTGTTACCTTATGGTGGTAACCAGACTGCCCGGGCTTGGCTCTTTCCCGCAACACAAAAAATAACCCAACGCTGTTCTGTTTGCACAAGTCGCCGTCCTGCCCTACGACATACGCCATGGCGAGTTCTCCAAGGCGGGTGACTCCGGGGCTGTCGTCCTCGCACTGGACGGCCGCATCGTGGGGATCATCACCGGCGGCGCAGCAGGGTCGGCGGACCAGACTCGGGTCTCGTATCTCACGCCGTACTGGTGGGTCGAGCAACAGGCGGCGGGGAAGCCGGCCGCGGCCAGGATGCCCTTGATGGGGCTCGGCGGCGGCGACGGCGGTCTCGTAGTGGAGGGAGCGCCAGTCTCGTCTTCACGCCGATGCAGAGGATCAGCGGGCAGAAGGGCCGGGCCTCGCCGGCCTGCGCGTAGGCGAGGGGTTCGACGGACGTCCACACGATGCCCATGCCGTCGAGGTCGTGGCAGACGCGCTTGCCGATGGAGACCCAGCTGCGCGCGATGGCGTGGCCGTAGACCGGGCGGGCCTCACTCAGGGCCGAACTTGTAGACGCAGGCAGTGCCGCTGCCGTAGAAGTCGTTGGGGTACGTGTCTGTGAGGCGGGCCGCCATTGTGCGAGAGGGAGAAGCCGTGGGAAGACGAGAGAGCTGGATGAAGCGGAGGCACAGAGGCAGAGAGGAGTGATATAGGGAGCGGAATGGGTTCGTATGAGAGGGATCGACGGAGAAGAGCGGGCTTGGTGTATTATATAGGGGGCATTCAAGCCGTACCGCATGTTTGCGGACATCGTGCCCCAAGTTCACCAAACTCTGCACGAGGTATAAGTATCTCCACAGCATGTTGATACGAAAGCAAGCACCATCGAGACATTGGCCATGAAGGCCACTAGCGTCCAACTGTCTTGCCCTGAGACTACCTCCTACCTATTCCCATGCAGACACTAGCCTGCACTCGACTATTCGTGCCTGACATCTGGTGAGACATTCGGCCGATCACCATATTTGCTCTAGTGTCTATTTCGAAGCTACCTATAGTAGTTGATTGCGTTTGATGTTTGATGTCCTCGAGCTCGGGTCTATTTACAAGTCGTACAACAACAAGCCACTGAACATATACATACACATATACATACTGTGTTTCGGGCTCTGCAACCCCTTGCTTTTGCAGTGTCTTTAACGCAATTTGACTCTATTGTACTTTTGATATGAATAAGGGGAATGAACATACAAGTAATGCAGGATTATTAGAGATATAGTAATACCAAATCATGATGAGTACCGTAGTTAATTGAGCAGTATGTGGTCAGCTACGTATACGTATACATCCACACCACACTCATACAATCATTGGAATTACCAATTTTTTAATGACCAGGTCCTGACCTAAGGTAGTGGCTAATATATAAACCACAAGTGGGTGGAGTAACCAGGTGCGTTAACGTTTGTGAGGCTGGATGGAGACGGGCCTGGTATTCTCCTTCCGAGGCGGGGGGGGTACTTTGAGTTGAGAAGAGGTGTTGGTCAGGTCAGGCAGGGTGGCGGTAGAGGCATGAACGTTCTGCAGCGGGTGGTCAAGGTACTGTAGTCTGGCCTTCTATCACGAGAACAGACCTCTATCATTGAGAGTATGTATGCCCAGACGAATTCAATTGCTGAATGCATATTGCAGCATCTAGATGGTGGCGCCGGCAGTACACATCAATATGTATTAGATATAGGGCAATTTAAATATAATTAGGAAGTAAATTCAGACCTTTATATTTATAGTAAAACTCATATATTTCTAGATCTATTGTGAACTTGTGATATATATATCTGTGATATCGAGGGGCACAAAGAAACCCACCGTCATCCATATGTGGACTCCATGAAAAATATCGAAATCCCTACCTAGGTACTTAGGTACTTGGTAGGTATGTCTCCTCGCGAGCCGGCCTTGATTATGTATGTAGCCCGGGCCTAGATCATCCTGGCTCTTTACTTCCTGTACCTGGGTACGTATACTGTACCGCGTGAAATAATTGGGAAACAAGAGCCCTTGTCGATATTGAGATACGCAAAGGGTCGACATTAGTCTCGTGCCCGCTCGACAGTGAGACACTCTCAGCATACTTCGAGTACGCAGGGATCTACTTACTTCCCAAAAATTCCGGTCTCGTTCCCAAAATCGACATCGAGACTAGGCAAAATCATTGCAAGGGTAGTAGTCTCTAAGCAGTCTCGTTCTAGTCTCGTTCCATGCAAGGCAAGGCATTCACGAGACTGTGCACGACACGGTGCGTTCATCATGCAAACCCCGGATGCGGATGCGCGCAACGCGAGGCGGAGCCGTACCCGCTGGGTCTGGGTCTGGGTCCTCTCTCTCCGTGCTCTCGCCCGGCTTCGCCCTTATCACCGCCATAACACAGAACACAACCCACCCATGCGCAGCCCATTGTCATGGTGGATACGAAGGATCCACGGTGGATACCGAGGATACGGTGGCAGGACACGGTGGACACGGTGGACACGGTGGAAGTACGGTGGATAGGTTCGGAGGGGCTGGGCACGAGACTAGGTGGATACGGTGGATACGGTGACAGGAACGGGAGAGGCCGAGATCGGAGCCCTGGCAAGGAAGCAGGAGCCCGAGGGAAGGGGGGCTGGAGGGAGAGAGGAGGACTTCCGAATCAAGAGAAGGGTTCCCCCATTCGGAAGTGGACCATGCGGTGGAGGGAGGCTTAGAGAGAAGGAGAGAAAAGCAGAGAGAGGAGGGATTAGCTCTCCTCTCATCATCATCGTCAATAGAAGTCAGTTTTTGTCTCAGGCCTGGCCCACTCGGCTTCGTCCACTCATGACACCCAGGTCCAGTGCCCTCGCAGCCACTCCCGACGAGCACGCCTGAAGAAGATACCATGCGGATCCAAACCACCGTCGCCGCCGGGGGCGGGGTGCCTCTGCACCACACACACACAGTCTCTACCGCCCCGGAACAGTCCATCATCATCATCCCCACGGTTCTCGAACCCCTGAATGGTTGATGAAGGTCAAAAAATGTGTAAAGCTCAGCTCAGCCCGATCGACAGATTTTCCAAGTCACCTGGCGGCATATTTATGCGAAGCACGAGTACATCTACAGCCACCGGCCGGGAAGGAAGGAGGCGCAAGCGCTCGCAGGATGCCGAGAGTCCCCTTGCAACAATGGCAGCCGGCCGAGATAGGTATCGATATGGAAGCTACGAGAAGGGCTGCCTGGCCGCCGCGCTGGGTGAAGATGTGCAGAGGCTCGCCATATCCCATGCGATTCACCAAGCATCGGAGGACGATGACGAAGTTTATTGCGGAGTTCAGGGGGGCGGACGACAAGTGCAGGTGGGAGTGGAGGGAGGTGGGGCAGACCGTTCAAGGCAGTTGATACGCTCTGTGAAGGACTCCTCTTGCCGATGTGGAAGAAAGGGAGTGACGAAGGGGTCACAGCAGCAGGGGTAAATGGGGTCACAGCAGCAGGGGTAAATAAATGTTGACTGTGTATTTTAGAACCAACCCTTTGCGCGAGAATAGGCAGAGGTATGTGAAGGGTGGTGCCCACAAAGCCACCAAGGAGGACAGACATTAGTCTTTGTTCTCATTTCATCCATGCCCGGAACCGATTGTATCGCTCATGCATAAAATAATCCGAATGAAGAGCTCTTGTCAATTGCTCGAACCTTTGCCGTTCGTAGGGAAAACTAAACTAAACCGATTCGAAGACGTTTAGGCCGTGGTCTAGGCCTGGCACCTGTTGCAAAGAAATACTCTCTACTGGAGTGTGTCTCAATATCGACAAGGGCTCTTGATTCCCACCCAGTTCACGCGGTACTGAGCGTAGATATAGGTTTGTGGATGTGAGACAGCATTGCTTGTATTCCAGAAGAGACTAGATACAACTCAACGAGAAATTTCCCCTCCGACCCTCTCCCACCTCTCACACCCTTGCCACTACCTTGCATTCCTCCCTTTGTCATGATTAACTACTTAACTTACCCCTTCCGAGTGCCACTTCCTTGCTGCTGCCTATCCGAGATTCGTTTTACTACTTAAATAGCGCGGCAGCGCCCAGGTTTCGATTCAGAGGTGAGGGGACGGCTCATGCATGGATCGCGTTTTGATATGAGATTTTTTTATGTACCCACGTGAGCATTCAGAGCCCTTCCCCTTGTCGGTATTGAGACACTTGTACATGTATGTACACTCAGTAGAGAGGTAAGTATTTCTTTGCTTGCATTGCAACAAACAGGTGCCAGTCTAGATCTAGAGCTGATTCGAAGGAGGTTTAGTTTAGTTTAGTTTAGTTTAGTTTAGTTTAGTTTTTACCTACCTACTTTGAACGTTCGTTCGGCATTGGAAGGTTCGAGCATGCATGCAATTGACAAGGGGGGGGTTGCCTCTGCTCTTGGAGTAATTCCAAGTTCATGCGTGGGAGGTATAGGGACTCAGTTGTAGTCTCGCAGATTTCCATTGTAGTTATGTCGGGCCCATATCCAACATCAAACACTACCGTAGTCCTTACTACTTACTGCCCTTTTTGGCAACTGGCAAGCTTTTGATTCCGGATCCGGTTAGCCTTGGTTGAGGATGCACGCTTGGCTTGTTGCACACCACGCTAAGACAGGGTATAATTTTCCTCCTTTAATAGGTACTTACTCCACGGTATAAGGTGTTGTTGGGTTGGATAATAAGTATATAACTGCCAAGTATGGGCTAGGTATGTACGAGTTCAGGTAATTATAATTCACCAGAAGTTGTAGAGTTATAATTAGGTAGGTACCTATAGCTATGGTGGCTCCAGAATCCCCCCTCGTAGAGTACCTAGTCAACGGGGTTTTTTTTGGAACGTATATACGTAGGTAGGTATATACCAATGTCAATTCAATTCAATTCAATTGCTCAAGTGCTCAAGTGCTCATGCATGCTCAACGCCAGCTTCAGAGCTACAAATATTAATTAAGATGAATGAAAATTCAGGATAACTACAAGACAATTTGGGAAGCTGCCAGGTGGTGGTGGCATATTCAATGCGTGTGAGGTAGTACGTGTACGGAGGCCTGGGTAAGGTGTGTGTGTGTCCTGGACTTGCATATTGGCAAAGAAAAGTTTTGTGTCATGTTGGGATCAACTACATTTAGGTAATTATCGGGGGTCGAGGTGTCTTGTATTTATATTTAAAGTACCGGTTTATAATTATCTGGCGCGCGAATACGCCTTACCCCCCTCTGCTTGTCTCATAATTAAGAATTCCCACAATGCTTTTTTTTTTACAGTGAGAAAGAAATTTACATAGTCAAATTATTTGTGAATAAGTTAATATTTCCAAAGTTCACATATTTACAAAAGATTTGGTGTGGGAATTCCTTAGAAATATGTACATACCGGGGAAGACGGGGAGCTCCGGAGGGGGCGTATTCGACAGATAAACTGGTACCGATACATACCTCTCTTGCCAATGAAATATATGATGGATATAGCTATAGTACTGCATGGAGGAGGATCAAGAGACTGATCATGATCATTATCATGGTGAGTTTCATGAAGCTTATAAATTTAAAGGGAACCTCGAGTGCAATTAATTCGTTCGCTCATACTTCACAATCATGATCATCAAGCACGTTTATATTATGATATGTAGATATATGTGTACGTACGTACGTACATACGTGGATCTCTATTTACGTAGCTATATATACGTGAGTACATGGA
This sequence comes from Peziza echinospora, assembly GCA_024516245.1. NCBI lineage: Eukaryota > Fungi > Ascomycota > Pezizomycetes > Pezizales > Pezizaceae > Peziza > Peziza echinospora. The sequence goes on along the minus strand of JAJLQT010000007.1, from coordinate 2,069,095 downwards.
AAATTGGCAGTACTATAGTTATATAGAATTGGGTTGTTGAGGTTCTTTTTGAAATTTTGGAATTGGGATAATTATACTTATAGGTACCACTAGGTACATACCTACTTGAGTAGTTACTTGAGTGCGCATGTTGTACTCGAACCGCAGTCAATGAATGAGCAGATCTTGTATCGATTGTCTAGATCTGTCTCCCCGCGAGCGCTGGCTATGTATTTCAAATTTATGGTACTGGTGTTCTGGTTTGTATTGAGAAATATTAATGTGTGCAGTCAGGCCCATATAAATTAAAGCGAATCTAGAGGTACAGTGTTAAGTACGTTGAATGACTTGAATTGATGTAGTGGCTGGCTGGATATGAGCTCGAGTTCAGTTGCAATATAACTATATGGTATGTATATGTCAAATTTAGCAATCGGTTACCTGTTTTGGCGACGAAATTAGGCCAAAATTAACATGATATCGATTGTTGACATACCTCGGCCACGTGTATCCAGGGAGGTACTCGTGATAAAGACACATGTAAAATAAGGTGCGACAAGTGTGTGAAGTAAACCTCGTCAATTTAAAAGAATTCTTCGTACGGAGCTCGAGAATCTTTTAGACTTTACGGGTTTCCGTGAGCACAGGGCCCGTACTGAACAATTCCTTGTTCACTTTTGTATGGGACTGCCATACAAAAAAAATAACTCGCTCAAATTTTAAACTCCCTACGGGGTTTCACAAAATTCTCTCACGGAGTTTTTGTGATCATGAGCTCCGTACGGAGAATTCCATTTCTATGACTTTTTGCACAATGTGCGTAGTGCTTTAGTGCACGTGCTCCATGCTACTGTATTTTGATTTTTTTGAGACAATTATCTTATGTTCCAACAATTAGGCCTAGGCCTATTAAGTACATAGTACGTATCTGAATTAAGAGAATAGTCACTTGAAGATCAATAACACTACGGGTATTTCAGACGGAGTTTACTTGACATGTACACCTGCCCCACCATACATGTACAGTAGCGGTACAAAAGTAAATGACCGATCAGCGGTAGATCTCAGTGCAGCTGTTGCAGGACAACGCGATTGCAAAGTTAAAACCACTGAGTCCTCAACGCAATCCCGAAGTTTATACCACGGAGTCAACACCACAGAGTCAACACCGGTACCACCAAGTACAATCATGACACGAAGAAAAGGAGATCAGGAGGCTACTGAGGATGAAAGGGTAGAAATTATAGAGCTACGAGCTCAAAAGAAATCATTTGCAGAGATTGCACAAATTGTAGGAAGAAGTAAAGCTGGTGTCCAACGCATTTTTAAGGTGCTTGATTGGGATATGATATATGGGATTATAGATTCAATGCCACGACGAATTGCAGCAGTCATTGAGGGAGCTGGAGAACGTACAAAATATTGAATCGTGTAGTTACAGCACCCTCTCCGTGTATATAGCCTCGTTGTGTATATAGCCTTGTTGTGTATATACCTATACAAACAAGCGATCTGCAGCCGATTGGTCATTTACTTTTGTACCGCTACTGTACACAACATTGCATGTTTTGGAGGCGATGCTTTTAATTATTTTCTTGTGGAATACTATTTTATGCTAAGTATATGCCGAAGGCTATGGCTAAAAGTCCGACAGATCTAGACATATTCACTCACGTATCAAGATGTAGATCTAGAAGGGCTTCGTGTTCAGAACGAGATATATTGTTATGCTTGTAACGGGAGCAGGATTTTCTTTTTTGCAAACTCTGCTTCCCGGGATGGCATTGGGTGGCATGAATGGGCATAATGGAACCATCTGGGTCGAGGAAATTGGTTTTGAGGTTCAATGGAAGGCTTCGAGCATAGACTATAGATGCATATGGCTAGGCCAATGGACAGTTGCTCCAAAAATTGCAGAATATATTATTCATCAACAGTTCAAGAAAATTGAAGACTTAAAATTAAGCTTTATAAAGAATCCCGAATTGAACATGACCAAGTCAACAAACCGGCAACATGAGTAATAGTATTTGGGAGGAAAAATCCGAAAATCAAAGAAAAAAAAACAGTTAAACGCCGGTTGCATTTGCAACGTTAACCCCCCCACCCCCAAAAAACGACCCCGAGACAAAGGAAAAGTAACCAGTCGTGGTTGTAATTCCAAGATAGAAAAAGGAAACCCAAAAGAGTGGATATGTAAGACTCCGATGAAAGAAGAAATGTTCAAACGTTTGTGATCAGGATCTAGAGACAATCATGAGTTGCTAGTGCACTGGGCTCCGTTGAAAATTCGAGTGATCTACGATAACGAAGAATGAGCAATGTTCAATTTTTTTCAAAAGATATATGCAGTATAGAAGTTGGGAATTTACCAAAATGCCGTCAACTTAAAAGCTGACTGCACCACCGCCGGAGCTGATGCCTCCCTCGATGTGGTTAGCCCTGTGGCTATTGTCAACGCTGTTATCGACAGCCTGATTTCTGTTGTCAATGCTGTTGTTGACATGGTTATCGTTATTGACACGGTTGTCTACACGATTATCGTTGTTGATGCGATTGTCTGCGCGGTTATCCACGCGGTTATCGTTGCTGACTCTGTTATCATTTCTTTGACTGTGGTCACTCCAGTTCCAGGCATGATTGTAGTTTGTGTGGTTGTTGCGCACACTGTTGTTTACGCTGTTATCAACACTGTTGTTTGTGTTTGTCGTATTGTGTGAGTTGTGGTTGTATGAGCCGTCAATTACCCCACTGTTGTTGACATTGAGTCCGCCCTCGGGCTCCTCGCTGGGTGCGGTTGGAGGGGCACTGGCGGTACGGTATTTTGCGTTTGGGTTGTAGTTGCGGTACTGAGCGTTAGGGTTCGCAGCACCTGCATTTGGGTTCGCAGCACCTGCATTTGGGTTCCCGGCTCTTGCATTTGGGTTGGTCGACATTTCTGAGATGGGGACGTGGGGTGAGGGCGGGGTGGTTTTCGTGCAAATTTAAGAAGGGAAGAGAGCTTGAGGTGGACTTGGGGATCGAAGCTTGCTTGATGAAGGGCATATTCGAGAAGGGGGAAAGGTGGTCTTTATATCTCTGGTCTCTCGGAATTTTGTATCTACGATAGTTGTTCTTCTAAGTGTCTTTTACCCCGCAGCCATCACCCATTGCAAAAGCACACATCACAACTACGTATACCCAACATCCTTGTGGAATTGGTGTAATGAGCGCGTGTACACAGCCCAATTCGTGACTTTACAGAAACGGAAGCCTAGATAACCACTTGTAATCCACCACATCATTGCATTAGAAATAGGCTGATACAGAATACGAACATGCACGAACAGTTGTTTCTCAGCCTTCCCCCTCACGACAGCCATGCGGGGTTGCTTCATTGTGATCTCGCACGACAGGTATCATCCTGCCGAGCTTGATATGGCCAATGATACGCCTTGATGCGATATCTGACTAGTGACCGCGCGTGTGAACCCCTCCAATGAGCCGCAGCCGCGGGGGATTTTGAACACAACGAAGATTCGTGAACTCTTAGGTGCATTGTCAGATACTCAATTAGGTTTCTGCACAGTATGAAATCTAAGCTAGGCAACCACTGAAAAAGCAATGTTCATGCTTCATCAGCCTCCTCCAACATCATAATAATATCCCTTATTTGGTTTAGTCTCCAACAGTGGTGATGTCTTTATGCATGGCCGAGGAACCCAATGGGATACATTGGCACTGGAGACAAATAGTGAGCCTTTAACGAGCTTTGGGATAATTGTGGCGGGATTTTTATGCCCGTTTTTCGCTCTTTAGGCGTGTAAACAATTACAACTTCTGGAAGGAGCACCTGGATTTACAGCGTTTTTATAAACCTTATTTTATCTGGGAAGTTGGTACGGCGTGCCATTTGCTATACTTGGATCCTCGCCCTGACGATCATACCAAGATCTCCTCACACAACTACAAGAACGAAATATAGAGTAGGCGGGTAGGTGTGTCCTGCACGACATCCAATCGTTTATCCACATGTTCTCGAGTAGAGTAGTCCCTGCATTGCATATCGGTGTGCTGGAGATACCTAAAACTTCGAGGACGAAAACGAAATATAACTGGGCGTTCAAACATGCGCGCGTTGTAAAAAAGAAACGAAAGCTTCCACTCTGGCACATATGCCTCGCGAGCTCCTCTGAGCCGATACGAAAATTTCGCTTGTTTTTTTTTAAAGCTTTCCCCAATACTCGTCACATATAGGCTATGTCATAGGCGGATTCAGCTATAGCCAATAACTCAAACGAAACGGCTTCGATATTTATGCTTATATAGATGGGGTTATCCGTTGTTCAGACATGTGGTGCAACGTCTAACCTTAGTGGCATTTACGTACGAAGATGTATACGAATACGAGACAATTCTGACGCCATTGGATTCAACAACGAATTGAGAGATATCGTCATGTTCGGTCTAAAAGATCCGGAGCCTAACCTAACGGAAAAAGTAAGCATTCAGACACTCTGTAGACGGATTACAAATGTAAGAGCTCATGATCACATGGGCCATATAGATGCGGTGCTACATATAGATCCGATTCCTCTCATTTCCATGCATGAGCAGCTGTGAGGGGTCATTCCGCTTGTGCCGTGTTCGTATTCATGTCTGGGCTCACATTAACTATTCTCTGCGGTTGAGATTCGTTCAAAACCACCCACCGAAAAATAATAAATGTAGTTTCCATGACAACTGTGAGTTCAGCCTAACTTTCTTATTTGCGCTATGTCTTCAATTGAATCGAACACACAAGGCTGATCGATGGAAGTGTTTACTAAAGGCGGGGTAGGTGCCTATAGAATTCTCCAATCAAATGCCGCTATGGAATTGAAGTAATGATGCCGTTCTAATTTTCCAATAAATCTGTTATGATCAGAGGCCCATACGAGCATTAAGTCAGGATTCTATTCCCAAATTGGTCAAATCGCACGATTAATGAACTTTTTTTTTTCTCCTGAGGAAAGAAATGAAAGACGTAGTTATTCACTTTCTTTTGAGCCTGGTGGGTACAGAGACGTGGACCTGCATGGTTGAATAATAGGAACTCAGAAATTATGACAACAAATGTATGCGTGGTTACGTTGATAGCTAGCTCTTGAGAGGGACTGGATGTTTCCTCCTCCATCAATGGCCACAGCAGAGGATCTTGCATGTCTCAATTTTTCATTTTCCTGAAGTATGATTTCATGGGAGTACTATATATTGCTTCTTCCCTTTGCGGTATAATCGAGTACATTGACTGAAGATGTTCGGTTAACGCACATTTCCTACCTAGGCAAGCTCGAGCCCTGGAATGCCAGAATGGTTCTCTCTCTCTAATGAATGGCGGCTAAGAGCTAAGTAAAGTGTAAGAAACCATTCACTTCTGGTGCAAAAACTCCGTATAAAAAGGCTAATTGCGGAAGTTTCGTTGATCTCGCAAAATCACGGAGTCTGATCAAAATCTCTGATAAAGTCCTGTGCGAGTCGGCTACTCCATCGAATCTTATGTCGTTCTCTTACAATTCACATTGGAGTTCTGGTTGGCAGCTACTTATTTGGTAAATATCACTAAACACTTTCAGATACTATACACAATTCAATTGCTATCTGGCGATGAATTTGAACTAGTCGAGTGCACTTCTTATATCTCGACATGCTGTATCGTGATCACAGATTCGATCTCCTCAGCATTAAGAGGAAGAAACTGCAAGTTGTAGATCGAGAATCGGGCGTTTTTTTTGTGGGGGCTGTTAGTATCTTTCGCTGTATGGTATTCAATAAAAGTATAACTGCCAAATCTCGATCAATGGCAGAAGTTATTACCTCTTCTTTCTTTCCCGTCAGCTGATATATCCCCAAATCTCTGAATGGTTGCTGGTAAGGAGTGGTGTTGATTTGCGAATATAGTACTACTCTATTCTACAATCTCATCACGGACTCCAATCGACGTGAAGTGCAAAAATGTATGTATGCCATCGATCATGCAATATATACTCTAGTCATCTACTTATATGGTCACGAGAGTCCGTATAACCGCACTGCAGTGCCACGTATCGGGCGAAAGAACACCGAATACGGGCATCGGTGACCGCTGTCGTTGATTGGTGAATGGAACATCATATGATGTAACAATTGCATTGTGTTGTTTTAAGCATGGATGGACCCCGCACATGTGACTTGGCAAATCAAAGAAAAAGCAAAATTTGGATATACACATGTACACCAAATGATGGAAGAGTTTCGATACGAAAAGATGGATGTATCGAAGACTGAGGGCCGTGGAGGGCCCCTATACACGTGATAGTCTGAGCGGATGATGTTGAAATAAAGACAGCATCTATTTAGCTCAAGATTGAATGCTCGCTTCTCGCTTGGCAAGTTACAATTAAATCTCGAAAATACTCTAACGATATTCGACTTAAAAAAAGTGCTCCCGATTGTTTGGTGGGGATAATCTGAATTCGGTATAGGCATATATTTTCAGTGACGTTACAAGAACCAAACCCTATAGAGGTGCGGAGTTCTTTGCAGCGGTATGCTTCTAACTGGGGCGGTAAATTTCCGTCTGAAATCGAGCACAAACCGGCCGGTACTTATAATTGTGTTCAGATTCAGTCCTTCCTTCAGTGCGCACATAGGTATATATTACGAGGTATGTATTTTGATCATCAAATATCACATCTACGTGGATTAATATTTATGGCTTCCATGGCCTATGTAATCTCAAGTCAACTTCGGCTGTGCTTTACCGTTCATGTTTGCTGTATACAAATCCTTCGCGATTAAGTGTAATCGTTCATGATCAAGTCTATTCAAACAACACCCTACTTTCGAATTCCAATTAATATTACAATTGGAACAAACTGTTGTTTGAACTTGATACCACCAGATCTGGTTAAACCCTACAATATGCATGTTCTCAACGGTTGTTGAGATATGGTTTACTCGAATTCCTCGCTAAATGTCCAGTTAAAAGCTCTAATTCAGAACTCCACATACCGAGAGTCTAGTTATAGGTAAACGAGGTAGTAACTTCGATATATATAATGCAATCGCAACACGTTAGTTAACAGCAGCTCGAGCTTAAACCTTTTAGACCTCGATATTGATTTTGTTGAATATTCATGATCATATGGAGTTATGCATCATTCCTCCTGCACTCCTGTAAAAAGAATAAAAACAAAAATAAAAATAAAAATAAAAAATAAAATAAAATTCTCATGCTCGATACTGATCCCGCCATATATATACACAGGCCTAGGGGTAACCTCCTCCTGCTACGGAGTACAGAGTAAGGGTCCAGAATTATTCAGTGCTCACATAGCTAAGGTACAGCACTTTAAAGAATTTAGAAACTGTTTACCTCTCGGTGCTTATTCCTGTGCGCTTCCCCTCCTCTCCTCGTCAACGTTACACACAACTGTCAAGTCACCTTATAATTATTCTGGTGCAATTCCCTCGGCATACGTCAACCCCCGCTCCCCTCTATCTCTCTCTTCCTCATCAACACCGCATAACACAACCCCCCCAGGAAGAAAGAAGAAAAGTACGAGTATAATATTCCATTCCCAACCGCATAGAGTACTTACTCTACTGTAAAAAAGACACACCTCCTTCGTAACCCGTATGTACTTTCTCTTCCTCTTCCGGACTCTTCCTCCCCGCGGCGCCCCACCGGCCCCCATAGCCGTAAACCCTCGCATTCCATGACCACCTACCCGTACACGAGTACTTAGTGGGGCGCGCGGGGCTAGCTAGGCAACGACATTCATGCAATGCATCATAATTGCAATTGCAATTGGCAGTGAGCCAGTAAGGTGCCCATGATGTTGTGCAGTAAGCTAAAGTAAAGTACTTTGGCAGTAGTAACCTAACTTTGCAGTGAGAATCCCAGGTCAGCCCTATTTGAAATTTTTACCGGGTTCTGGAGGGCCCGGGGCAATATGGTGACTTTGACATACGACCGGCACCCACTCACCTTTCACCTTTACCTTAAGTACGTATAAAGGTAGCTAAGTAGGTAAAAGTATGTAGTGTGTAAGCACTTGTTTACTTTATTTTGGGGGGGCAATATTGCAATGCTGCAGGTCGTTGGAATATATTGATTTCTGAAATTTTTATATATGAATTTACAGTGCTGAGCTCTTGAACTCGCATTCCATAGCCTAGGAGGTCTAGGTAAGTAGGTCAGCTCAAGGTTTAAACTTTCGCCCCTCATACCCCCCCACCCCCCCCCTCCTTGCCCATGAATTCGAAGCCGCAATTGCAAAATCAGTAATCACAATGCGCACCACCTATAGCTAGCTGCAGTGATGGCCATGGTTTGCACTCCACTCTACTCAACTCTACTCTACTCTACTCTAACCTTGTACTAGATATTTACTCCTCCCGAGGAATTGGACATACATACATACGTAGGTATGACTCTGAATTTTGAACTTCTAGTAGGCCTGGATCTCTGGCCGGCATATACAGTGCAGTACTACTAATTTAGAAACATTGGTCTTTGTGGGTACCGGTCCTGATGGGCACCACCATCCGCCTCGGGAAACGTTCTTCTAATTATTTTTTTATTCATGAAACAAAATCACATTACGTATACGTTAACTTCTTTTTTTTCTATCTTGAAAAAGGGCTCGAACGTTCTACCTACCTAACCTGTACTTACGTTGTATGTACATGTACTCTACATGTGATGTCGATCTATATGGCCATATTGGCACATCTGACGAATTATATACGGCCGCGGTACGGTACTCGAATGCTGCCGTAAACATCAACATCAGTGGTCGATTTCTTTGCCAATGTGACAATTGCAATACATGTGAGTACGTTTCTATGTTTCTACAGCACCATCAGTTGCAATTGGCCAGCCAACCTGGATATTTGTTTCATAATCACCCCACGTGCACGATCACTCGACCAATTAATATCAGAAACGAGCGACTCCCATGCATCACAGCCTTCATTCCATTTCTTCTTTTTTTGGATTCCGCATCGATATCTCCGTGAGGCAAACATTTACACATACGTTCTACGAGATCCGGACTTGCAATTGCTTTTGCTTCTTTTCATAAGAAAAAGGCCAGTACTCTCGTCGACGCCCCCATACCTCGTGGAGGCCTAGGTACCTAAGTAGGTCTGCAGTACTAGTAGGCCACAATCTAGCAAAAAATTCCTTAAGCTTCTCATCCGTCCTTCCCTTCCACAACCAGCATTTCTTTGCAAGCAAATCTAAACCACATGCAAACTCGGCCATGGTCAGCACTAAACCAGCTATACGTATATACACTATGAATGTTTACATGTATGTATGTAGTTTACATGACCTTTACCTTATAATTAACCCTTCCTCATCCCTCGCGACGTCGACCCCTCTCCGCCCCACTCCACTCCACTCTACTCCACTCTATAGTGGGGCAATTGGCAATATATATATTAAGTGCATTCTATATATACCGATGACGTCAATCGCACTTCCACCATGGCCAGGCCATAGAGCTAAACATACATACCTACCTAAGGGGAGAGGACCTACATAGGCCTGTCACCTTTTCCTTCTTTTTATACGGAGTGTATACGTAGAGGGGTATACGTAACTACATACCTACATAAGTACCTAGTTCTTTGTTTTGAGGCCTGGGGGGTAGTTATATATCAATGTACATGTATAAACAAAAAAGTGCAGAATCTTGGTGGCATGGCTGTATGTAGTGCACGTGCCATGGAGTTATATTATGATGAGAAATCATGATCAGGTGGGTTCAATTGCAATTGCATTAATACCTTCATGTACTGTATACATGTAAGTGTGTTTCTGGGTGTTGCGTATACACATACCTTATATGGAACTTACAAGTTCCATGGTTTTTGTTCTCCCGTTTACATCCGAGGAATTCGCATGAGGATGGATACACTTTACATCGATATCAGAGCCCCATGGAACTTGAGGTAAATTATAAACCCAAGTGTGTCTTTACGCACCGCGGGGCCCTATATATTGCAATTGCTAGAATATCGATGTAGGTATGTAGGCATCAGCATAAACTTGTGGAAATCACCTGATCGCATGTACATTTCATAGGCGGTACCTACGCACATAGATGTAATCCCTGGATCAGTGAGCTATAGGTGAGTGTCCAAAATGGAGTCGATAAACATGTCCACCTACTTATGTATTCTACAGCACGAGTGCATCTGTACATACGTACGAAGTCACTAATCTTAAATGATATACAAATTACAAAAACCCATCAATTAAATTCATGAGCTAGAGAATGAAAAACATTTCGACATACACGTAGATAGTAGAAATAAAAAATAAACAACCAAAAAAAAAAAAAAAGATCCCCCCAGCGACCTAGAGTACACACATCCATAGCTCGTAAACAAAAGACACACGGGTGTACATGGACATAGGTATATCACATCGACCAATAGGTATTGCCCAAAGCAAGTAGGCAGGGAAAATACCAAGAAGTAGGTATACTCTGCTCTGCGTCTTCCTCCCTCCCTCCCTCCCTCCTCCTCCCCTCCTCCTCCTCCTCCAAAGCAAACCATCGAGCTCCCACCCACCAAAACCTCAAAACATCTAAACCAAATACCTAAACCCAGACCCAATCGCAACATCCCTCACCTTCTCCCCCCTTTCCAACTTCTTATTCTCCCTCACCAGCCACACCCTCAACACCGTCGCCGCCAACACGGCCATCACCGCCATCCCCGCGTTCACGCCCATGGCAACCACATACCTCGGCCCCGCCGTCTGGGGGTACATGTAGCTAGCCCAGATCGAGCTCGAGTTTGTCACGGCATTGATGAACGCGATCGCGGCGGCGCGTTTTGCGGGCGGGCGCGGGAGGGTGTTTGAGATCCATGTGAGCGAGACGACGTACCCGCTGTAGATTGCGGGGACCATGAGCATCATGGAGAAGTAGCGGGGCCCGGTGGTGGTGGTGGAGGCGGCGATGATGAAGGCGATCACGGAGAGGGAGAGGGGGACGGCGAGGTGGAGGTAGCGTTCGCCGGTTTTGTCGGCGTGGAGGGCGTTGGCGAAGGTGGTGATTACGCAGAGGGCCTGGATGTTATAGATAGAGTAGGTTAGATTTTGGGCAAGTGAAATTTGGAATTGGGGGGATGAGGAGGAGGGGATTTTACATATGGTGGACAGGTGAGTAGAAGCGAAATAATCCTGTTGTATCCCAATGTAGCAACGACACTAGAATGCACCGACAAATACCAATTAGTAGAGTTCAAAGACATGCAAGTTATCAAGATCGGTTACTACTCACGTTGGAAAGAAGTTCGTCACAGATCCACTCGCAACAATCCCAAAGACACAGGCCAACAACACCCACGTCTTGCCATCCGTAACCGCCATCCTAAGTCCCTTGAAAACACTCTCCTTCTCACTTCCTTCCCAATCCTTTTCTCCAATATCCTCCTCTAACCTCCACATTGCCAGATCCCTCTCCTCCTCCGTCAACCACTTTGTGCTCTTGGGAAAGTCTGGGAGGATAAAGAATGCGGCTGCGGCAATAACGACGGTGATTGCGCCCTCGAGGATGAAGAGCCAGCGCCAAGCGAGGAGGCCGCCTTTACCGTCCATTCCGGAGGTAATTCCTGCGGCGAGGAGGCCGGAGAAGGCCCCGGAGATGAGGGAGCCGCTGTAGAGGATTGCGGTGCGGAAGCCGAGTTCAGAGCGGGTGTACCACGAGGACAGGTAGAATAAGCATCCTGGCTGTAAAATCGATATCACGACATGTCAGTCACCCCAATCATTCACTACCTTGCCAATTTCGAGATTGGTTTACGCAAAACTTACAAAATAAGCAGCCTCAACGAAACCAAGAATGAACCTAAACATCAAAGACTCGCATTAGTTTCATCTCTTCACTGGCGAGTTCATCTAAAGATTCAACATACCGACAAGCAATCAGCCCACCATAACTCCCCACCCCACCAGTAGAGCCAGAAATTAACCCCCACACTATCATGCATGTCGGGAGGTATAACGACGGCCTCCCAATCTTGTCGAGAAACATATTTGAGGGGACTAAATCACATTAATTCCCGTCAATATGCATGAATTATACATAATCAATGGCTTCTAGACTCAATTCGCAGCAGGAGGGAAAGGTAGGGCAGGTATGAAGGGTATACACACCCTGCATAAGAATATACCCCACAAACAAAATTGACACCGACGTCTACAACACACATACATCATCAGCACACATAAACCAATACACAATAATGCACATAAGCAAAGTCATCAAATTCAATTCTCAGATACTAACCTGATACTGTGTACTCGACAAATTCAATTCAGACTCCAACCCCGCCAACCTCGCCGCCGCAATGTTATTCCTATCAAGATAATTCATGATGTACATCAACACCATCATCGGCATCAACCGCATATCAATCTTCTTCCTAAGCTTTATTTCCAGCGCCGCACGTTGTTCCTCCGTGTATCCCCTGAGGGAGGCTGGGAGTTCGCGAGTCGTAGCTGCTGATGCTTTCGCGGCATCCTGTGTTGAGCCCGCTGCTGCTTCCAGTGATTTATCGCGGTCGGCCGTGGCATTATCGTTGTAACTTAAGGAAGCCTTCTCGGATGGGGGAGATTCCGTGGGAGGCATTGTGAATGAAGTTTGTTTAACTTTCTTGCACAATACGTGGTTGTTGAAGTTGGAAGGATCGTGACGATAAGGTTGCAGGTGTAGGTAAAGCGGAAGAAACTATAAATTACACAAGGTCAAGCGGGGAACAAATATTAACAGCCCCCTCCCCAACCCCCAGATATGAAAAGATGTACATTGCATTGCGTACCCTCTCGCAACAATTCACCCCGTACGCGGCTTCGGTAACACATCCTTCCCCGTATTTTCGGGTTTCCGGATACGACGCTACCCCGAAGTAAAGGTTCCCCGAAGTGAAGGTTCATTTGAATTCGTATATAGCCGGATTCTAGTCTCGTGCCCCCGGATTCTATGACAACTTTCAAGCTTTTTAGTTCAAGAATTCCTAGTTCTAACATTTTTCACTTCCAGAGTAGGTTAGGTTCCCGTTTTAGTATTTGCCCCATCGTTCACCCCAGTCAAGGTAGTTCGAAAGGAGACAAGTTTCATACAAGCAACCTTGACAGCCGTTGCCAATGCCGGCTTCCACTTCCCCCATACAGTAATTCGTTAAAATGTGCGGACCAGAGATATGATTATGACCTCTGCCCGCATCCACGAGTTTGTGAAAAAGCCCTTTTGCAATGAGATGAAATACATCACAGAGAAAGTCGTGGCCGAACACCTGAATCCAGAGCAGCAAGTAAGTTTGGTAAACCTGATGAGATGACCACGGGACGGGAATGCGATGACCTACAATTACAAATCAGGGAAATTGATACCCACTGCTACCATTATATGCATGTGTATGCATGTTGCACATCATTGCCCGTATGTAGCAAAAAATAAACAGACAGTCAAAAAATCCCTCGGCCGGCATATATATTTATCCCTGGCAAAAGCCATATAGAGCAAAGCTGAATAGTTTCCCTGAAATATTATGACAGGTAACTCCTCCCCGAAGAACACACAAGAGCCTGAACAGCAGCGCATAAATCCTAGTAGCTTGAGGTTTCCGGAGAAATAATCTTTTCATCCTAACGTGCTGTATGGGGTATCGAACCACCCCATCTCCCGAATCACTTGGGAGATTTTGTTCGATGGTTGCAACGTGCGCAGACACTTCTTTCGAATGTTGTGTGTAGTGATTCGGGTGACCGGGTGATTCGATACCCCGTACAGCACGTTAGCATGAAATTAAACTTTTTTATTTCGGCCCCTATTTTGCTTCCAGCCAGCCGGCATCCTTTCGGTAGAGTACTCGTACAATAATTGCACTCGTAGCTATAGAACGCAATGCCGTAGAGGCGCAAGTGGAAATAGAACCCCCACAAAAAAAAAAAATCGTAGCTATAGAGCTAGCAGAGGCATGGATAACCCCCTTGTATATTGACGTCGTATTAGCCTCGAGGCTAACGTCGTATAATGTCGCTACTCATGCATACCTAGACTACATGAGCTTCTCCATTAGAGATAGTGTGGATGTAGCCTCGTCCCTAGACTCGTGCCCTCGTCCCGTGTGGATGTTAGTCTCATGTGTGGATGTATACGGACGTACGGAGCACTAACTCGTTTGTCTCTTGCCCCGAAGCGGTTTCGATATGAAGTGGTAAAGCCATTTTATAGTTTGTGCCAGCAAATATTCTCGGAAAAAGCCGAAAGGCCCTGAACTCATCCAGAGAGAAGAGATGAACATCAACGAGCATCAACCCTTTTCGTCGTATTGCTCCTGCATTAGTGTCCAGTTGGCTTTCTCAATGGAAACACAAGGTCGGGCTAGAGGGCTGAGTTGTGTCTCCATATTATTGACAGGGAAGCGTTGGCCGAATGCCGAGACCTTGAGCTTTGTTCTAGAAGTGACATATATTAGCATGATTTCATGGAAGAGTCTCGTAATATTCAAAAGGTTCTGGCCACTCGGGTCCATTCATACCATAATCCACCCGCCATTGCGCCATTGCCATGCTTTCCATTTTCTTCGGTATCAGACACAATTCGTACGACCAAGAGGCTGGAATTTGAGTGAAATGTTGTGGCAGGTCGTAAGACGTATGTGCGCTTGGTGGTTGCCTAACATATAAATGTCATAAGTCATGTGATGGCTCAATTTCCTTCAAGTTCTTCTCAAGACTCGAGGAAAATACAATGGGCAGAGTCCGCTTACAGCTGCAATTGGCCAGACTGGGCATTGAATTTGTAGCGTAGAGTGCCGTATCATGGCCAGTTCAGCGCCGGAGCTCCGCTTTTTGCGGTCGTACTACCAATTGCGTGTCATCACACAAATTTGCGGAAGGCTGGTTTGTAGATGTAGAAAACACTCTCCGTCGTCAATGGCTTATCTTGCTATGATGCAAATTCCGTTAGCTACAGTAGCCTCCATTGAACCATATCCAGAAGAGATAGATGTCTTACCCTCAAGCAAGTAAAATTGAGCAAAAAAGCAAAAGTAGGGCTCCTATCCGCCAGCCCAGTCTTGATTAAGATTTTGATTCCTTGCGCTGTGAAGATCAATTGCACATGGAAGAGCTATCTTTTAGATTTAGAAGCGTTATCATGAGTTGCTCTAGCAGTCTTCTAGTAGCTGTGCTAGTTTTAGGAGATGGAGACCGACAAAAAAATTGTTTTCGTGAGAAATTTTCGTTGCAATGAGGCCGGGCGTTACATAGCGCCCTTTGAATGCAGCGTATGTTTATTGGCCAATTAAGCTCGACTTGCTCAAGGGGTGTGAAGGGATCGGTCGATGCGTTTGGGCATTCTTTTCTTCGCCTGAGAGAAGCGGTGGAATGGGTAGTACATGTGTAGCAGCCATGAGAACTTGCGCCTTTGGTGATGGTATGATGGTAGCACAGACGAGTGTTTCTTGGCCATCTTTTGTTCCCCTGATATGGTCCTGGGATCCAGAAAGTTTGCAGTTTGATGATGCGGGGGCATAGAGCGAGCCTGGGGACGAGGGTATAGAGCGAGCCAGTAGGATTGCAAACTGGAGCAGAGCGGGAGGGCCCGTTCGGAGTGTTATCGTGGGTGTATAGCCGGGAGGAAGCTAGGTGAGGCTCCAGCAATGATGTGAGCTCTGGGAAGCTTCCTGGGGACGGGCGATGTTCTTGCTGGGGTGAGGCCAGAGGGCATTGGCGATCTGGTGCTCTCGTGTACTCGTGCGCACACTTGGGGAGGGCTCGAGAGGTTCCCTCGGACCTGGCACGTGATTTGATTGCGACTTCCATTCTCGTTTGCTGCCCCAAGCCTTATCGCGCCCCCCCCCCGCTGCTATCGGTGCTACCCCACCCGCCCCACCACCCACCCCACCACACCTCCACCAAACGCTTCCCTAACGCTATCGCCCTCCGCCATCACTCCCGCCTCCACACTCGCCAACCACACTCTTGTCCGCGATCTCGCTCTGCCGCACTTGATCGCCATTTGCCAACGCTCGCCAATCACCGCCAACGCCAACGCCTTATCCACATGTTTGGATTTCCACATGAAAGAGCGCGAGCGTTCAGGCCTCACGCGCGGCTCGCGGTGAGGGGCATGGCCTTATCTCCATCTATCGTGATCTCGCAACACCCTTCCGCCCTGATGCAACTCAAACGGCCTCTCCGTGGTGCTGTGATGCTGTGGCCAGCCGCAGCTGCCACGCATCTGCATAGATACCACCGCTCTCGCGATTGAGCTCAATAACCAATCCACGAGCCCTACAGGAAGCCCGGCGCAAAGACATCGAGGCCCATTAATCAATCTCCAGTGTCCGCCACCGGCAGCCCGCCGGACGGGAGACATCGACGCACATTGATCTGGCAAAGAGACTCCCCTGTGCGGGCATCTTCCAGTTGGGTCGGAAATGTTGGGGAAGTTTTGTTGCTGGAGCCCACGGTATGCGCGGTACTAGCACTGTACCTCCAAGATTCCCCTTTTTCCCCACCTTCCAGTCCAATTGGCGATATCGCCAATCCTGCCAGAGTGCATGATGGCCGGATGCACGGTGGGCGCCGCGTTTCCATCGGCGTGCGGCTGGCTTGGCTCGACTGCTCGGCGGCCTTGAGTCTCGCAGCTTCGAGCAGCTCGAATTCCCGCCGTGCGCAGCGAGTGCGTGTGAGCGGAGGCGGCCCATTGCCCGTTACGCTGCTACCCGATCAAGGCAATCGCGTGCATCTGAGTCGCTGCATTGGTCGTGTCCGCCAAGATATCCTGGTCAACCGCACAAGAGCTTCACTGGACATCCCCCACGAACGCTCGAATTCAAATTCAAAACTGGCATCAATTACTCAATGAATTTGCGCATCAAATCATTCACGAGCCGCCCACCATCCGGATGACTTGACCGGCGTACGAGAGCAGACGAAATCAGGGCAGGAAGTTCCCGTGTTTGGAGAATTTGATTTCGGAGATCACCAAAAAGATTATGCGAGGCAAGGAATCATGACATACAGAAACCACAAGCACATTGAAGGCAAGATTTGACTGGACATTATTAACAGACAGATGCAGGTACTCGCGATCATGTATGTACTTCATTCAAAAAAGACGCAATTTTCGGAGCCAGAACGCAAATCAGGCGGGTTGGAATTAATTTACTGGAAAATTTACTGACAAGTCCTCCCCCTCCATCACGGCGCATGGCAAACACACTGCCTTACTGCAACGCACCGTTACATTGGTCCTCAACTGCAATTGGGTCACCAGACGTCGCCAGCAAAAAAATAAATAACGAAATGAAATTACACCTGTCGGTCATCACAATTGATGCGGTGCAATTGGACACCAACTCACATGATGCATTGGGCTCGAGCAATTCAATTTGCTACCGTGACTTGACTCTCCTGCGCAGAGGCCGCGAACTACCCTCTCCACATGCCTCAGATTCTTTTCCCAACTGGGCTGAACGCCCCTTAAGAATCTGCAAAGGCAGATGCTGCAGTCGCTTGTCGTGATGATTTCGGCTGGCTATTTTACTCCATTCAAGGGGTCGCCTTTAACCCGACTGGTGGCGACCAAATCCGGATAACTCGAATATGCGTCATGTGAGTGCCGCAGCAGCTCTATGCTATGCTCAGCATAGTAAGGATATAAGCAATTCATGCCGGGAGATAACTTCTAAGCAGTTGGAGTTCTGCTTATCACAAGTAGGGGCACACTGCTGTAGACTGGAAGAATTGCACTGAGCTATTTTGACTTTATGGAAACTCTTTGGGGGCAGACTTGACGTGGCATCTTCGGCTCCTTTCCGTACAGTGCCCTCCCTCCGTGACCAGCGGAATATCCAATATAGAACCCACCTTACTCCCTCCTAGCATTCCTCGCAAGGCACAATGATGGTGGTATCCCGAGCATCATTCGACACCAGCGCCATTCTTTTCATCCGTCACAGCCATAGTTCTGATAACGGGATTGCTACGTCTTGTGAGAAAATGCAGGCAATATTGTGCTGCTGCAAAGATATCGTGTCGGTCCAGCTTAGAATTTCTTGGGTTGCGTGAACGAGGATCTACCTAGGTATTCCTGCAAGCGGTGGATTGGCAAACATCCAACCCTCGCTGCGTCCTGCACAGATTATTGGCTGCAGAGCTACTCTGGGGCGAGCGCAAGCTCGACGGAGGGGGTGGTGTTCATGAGTCGCTATCATGATAAACAATTCTTACGATTGGGCTATTTCACGGCAGGAAAGTCCATGCCTTGTAGTATCATACTAATCTATCAGTAAAGGACGTCGTACGTGGTGCTGGAGGATGGCTTTTGTAAGGTGTGTGTGCGTGGAAGCTTTCTCGCTAAACTAGGTACCTCCCACCACCGCCGTTTCGCCCCGATAGCGGGAGTGGGCCGAGCTACTCAAGCACTGATTGGCGCATTTCGGCTTGCAGCAATGTTTATGATAGGCTGCTGGGTGTTTCCTCAATGCGTTCCCCTGTCTATCGGCGCAAATCCTGGGCAAAAATCAATGTTTCGGTTGGTGGAAAGCAATAGCCAAGCACGCAAATGGACGTGGGGAAGAGCAACACGCATGCTGGATAAATGAAAAAGAAAAGGTCGGGTATTCAAAACAAAAAATCCGGCACTGGTGTTGGCGTGGAAGCAAACACTATAAACAAATGATTCTATTATTACAGATGGACGGTAAACATTTGGATGCAGACCAACTGACGCTACCATTCAAGTGAACGATTTGATCGATCATCGGGTTTTTGTCAACCTTCTGACAATGCGCTTGTAACAACGCTGACACTGTGGCGCGCTTTTCGCACTACAGCTACCAACTGATTTCACTTTCAACTTGAACACGACTGCGGTTGTATTTCGAACCTTTCTGGTCGGCAAGAATTTTTTTGCGAATTCCGTGGAATCTCAGTGCTGTAAACAATCCGACCCTTCTCTTTTCTGGAAAGGATATTTGCCTACGAGTACGGTGTACTCTCTAAAGGACACTGCCAATATTTGTTCGCGACGTCAGTGTCAGGCAGTCCCCTGGGTAATTCACATGCGCGGGGGGACCCACAGTTCCCTTGTGTGGAGGGTATGAGACTTGCAGAATTGTGGCGAGAGGTACATACATACCTCAATGCACAGCCTGGGCCACTTCCACGAATCAAATCATCGGACCCCAAACTACCACATTAATTGACCACAAAAAATGAAGGAAAAATGATAGAGCAAGTAATTATGGCCTGCCGGTATTGGAGCGTTGGGCTGAAACATTTGTGCAGGTGTGAACGAAGATCATAGCATTCAAATTGGCTGTATGGCCTAAGTAAGGAACTTTACTCGTATCTATGATAACACCATTCTTCGTTCTGTGCATCTAGCTGTTTGAGAGGCACAATCGTATCTGGACGATTCGGATCTTACCTATGAGGTAACGTCACTGCAGTTTTCGATCAAATGTTCACCAGGCATTGAATGTATAAATATTTCTTCATGGAAGTTTGTTGCCGTCAGGCGCCCGGCTACGTGCGAAAGCATGACCGCACGAGACAATGCTTGAAACCCGACTTGAGCTTTGTGGCAGCAGATTAACAAGTGGAGTAGAGCAGTTACCTTTGGGCGGGCAATAATGTAGCTATCAGTGCCACACTCACTCCCCCTCCAAAGCCAAAAAAGTCCCAAATTAATAACCCGACCGCAGGGGACCCATGCAAATCCTTAGCTGCAGGGTGAAATTGGTCTGGATTGGAATTCCTGGGTTCGCCTTTCTTGTCAGGCGTATCCACGCCGCCAAAAGTTCAAGCAATACATTGAAAACTCTCTGGGGTGGTTGTGGTGGTTACAGACAGCACAAATTTGGAACTTTTTTTTTTTTTTGTGTGTGGTGAATTTACATTTAGGCCCGCCATTTAGAGGATCCGGAACCCCCGTTTGGCCATCCGAAATAAGAGAAGAAAAGCTCCATGGATGTGTGCGGCGTTTTATTTTTATTTTTTGGTCAAGTTCAACTTTTCGACATCGATCAGCTTAGGTAGCTAGTGATTGTTACTACAACTGCCACAGCTGTGTTTGCCATCGACTCATTCAGCATTCACCCATCACAACGGTCGATGAACATAGCTCTCTTCAGCAGATGAGCATGGGCTTTTAATCCTCGACTTACCCCCCGCCACATCCAGATTTCGGCCCTTTCGACGGATCAACCTTGAGTTCGATTTCTTGCTCGCTCGCTCGGTAGATTTACAGGTAGCTATTCCTCCACCTGCTAGTCCAGTCACTCGACCTTAGGCGGGTCAAATACACCACTTCCGGCACCACTAGACCAGCCAGCGCAGCTGTACGCCGAACCAAATCCGAATATCTGTGCATCTACTCGACCGACGAATATATCTGTTGTTCCTCTAGGACGCGCTTTTGCCGGCTCATCGACTTCGACTTGAACGACGCGAATCGAATTCACCAACTTCGACCCGAGAGTTCGAAGAATACGCAGCTTTTTGCATCAGCATCAGTCAACTGCATCTTAATATAATACCGACAAAACCACTACAACCATAACTGGTGAAATCGATCGAATTCAATTCGATCTTCAACCAGCTCAACACACACAAACACTTCGATATCTGCATCGAGCAATCATTACAGCACAAATACCCAAAATGAGAACAACATCCACAACAGCGGCATCCTGCCAAAACAGAGCACCATCGACATCAACGTACAGCGAGAAGGCTGCGATCATGGACCGAAGCTGGTACTACGGCTCGGTATCGATGGATGTACGGAAATCTTGGGGAGAGAATGAGATGGATCAGGTGGAGTTGATTGCCGAGGATGGCACAATTGAGTTTGGAAGTGGATGTGGTAGCCAGGATGTGCAGGTTAGTTCTTTTGATATTTTCGAAGAGGGGTGCAAAGGCGGTTATTTCTGGTTTTCTTCGATATACCCCAAGTGCTATTTGATGATATGCACGGGATACATGTTTTTGATTTTATTCGTATACCCACGAAAATTGCCATGTGCAGCGCAAAACAGAGATACCCCAATTCCCCAATTCCCCAATACCCCAGATTACCCCACAAACTACTTCCACGGAAAACACGTAGGCTGCCCACCCAAGCTTTAGCTACGTGGTAGCTTTCAAAATGGACGTGGCAATTGGAATCCTGGAAGCTTCGTCAAAACAGCTTCTATCGGAAAAACCAATTTTGTATTATCCAGATTTGGAGCTAGAGCACACTACAGCTACGAACCTGGGATAGTGGATTTCCTCTCCTAGTTATTATTTTTTTTCTTTTTCTTTACAGATACCAGACGCAAAGATCATCCGTCAAAAAAAAATATCTTTATACCCCACACTTCTGTGTTTCTTTTTCTTTTTCTTTTTACCCCCACAAGCTCGAGATTAATCTCGCCTTGATTCTTTCGATGGCCGATGGCGATGGGGATGGGGATCAAAACCGCCAGCCTCTATTTTCACGCTTCCTCTCCTATTATTGACGAAGAGCTATCCTCAGCCCAGTCCAGCTTGGAATTTTACCTTGCGATGCATACCTACAGCTTGTTATTGGCCCATTGGGCAAATAGCCAGTCTAGCTATTCGTACTGCATGTGCATAAGTATCTTCTTTGCAACCCGGTGGATGGATGAGGTGTTGGGGCTTTGAGGCTCGTGTGATGAGATTCTGAAATAGCCGGCATGAAGCAAGTCTTGGGATGAAGGATGAAGGATGGAGGCGATGTGGTGGTGATGTCGCAGGAGCTGAGCTGAGCTTGCAATAGCTAGCTTACTCTACTTGTTCCTTGCGATCAATGATCCTCCTCACTAGTACTCTTGCCTTTCCTCTTTTGTTTATCTTCCGTTTCTAGCGGATTTTCGTTTGTTTATTTGTTTATTCGCCCCGTTGGCACTCCGATCGGAAGATCTGGTACACGATCCAAATTTTTCTTCTTGCGAGAGAGGCTTGTGACCCCCCCCAAGAAAAGTGTGGGGAAAATCGATGCATCACGAGAGCCTGGTTTTTTTTTTTTTTTTTTTTTTTTTGCAAGTTTTTGTTTTATGCAGCCCAGGAGAGGATGTCTCAGTTGTGTTTCCAATTCTGGCGAGTGGGAGTCAGCTGGGTTCTTTTTCATGTTTCTTTTACTTTTTGGGGTTTTTACTTGATCAGCAGCTTTCGAGAGCTTGAAAGTACCAAGTTACCCAATGCATGCGTGCGGGGTGAAAAAGGCCCAATTTGCAATTGACAAACGCATTGTCACTTGCACAGTGGACGGACACTCATGCGCATATGCATATGCATTTTCTACCAACAACATTTACTTGTCGCTTTTATTATGCACAAAAAAGGAAAGCAATTAGCACGCTTTAAAACATTTACTAACATTACCTACTTCCAATACAGCAATACCACCACCACCACCACCCACGACGAACAGCCTCCTCGTCCACCGGCGGCGCATCGAACCGCTCTGGCTCCTCGCTATCGCGAGTCACGACGGCGGACTCGCTCGATGTCGCAGCGCTGGTGCGCACCCCACTTCCAAAACACACGGACTTCTCGTCGCTGCTGGCGAGGTGGCATGACGCTGCGCGGCGATTGGGAAGGGAGAGGGAGCGGTCGGCTTCACGAGGGAGGAGGAATTCGAAGTTTGGTAATGGTGTGTTTGGTGGGAGAAATGCAGGAGAGGGTGCTGTAAAGGTATGTTTTATTTTTTTTATTTATTTTTATTATATTCACATTTTTTTTTTTTTTTTTGTTTCGCGATCGTCCTACATTTCTTTCCGTATGTTTTACCTTATTTTTTACCGTGGCCGGCCGGTTGGAGCTCGCCTGGCAACAACATCGTGTGGCATGACAAGCGACGGCGGGCGGGTGTCATGTCTGGGTGTCTGGGTGAAGCACACTATCCCAAAAGCGGGGGCGAAGCCTGCCTAAGAAGCCTTAGCGAGAACGACCCAACGTCAACCCCGCGCTGCGCTGCTTGACATCGTTGCTTCATTGCCCTTTCGTTACTTGCAGTTTGCAGTTGCAGTTGCAGTTGCAGGGCCCCGGCCGGCAATGTCGAAGCGCTCGCGACAAGACCCTGCGTATGATGTTTTTTTTGGCTTGGACCTTGGTCCGTGGGGCTGGCTGTGGCAACGCAACGCAACCATGGGCCCCCGCCAATCTGCAATTTCCCCCACATTATCCTTATTTCTGTTTATCGATATCCCTTATCCCCCAGATCTTCGGTGCACGCGGGGCGCGCAGAAAATCGCTGTGTTCCCCCTTGCCCCCCCGCTCTCCCGCCGTTTGAAAATTATCTTTCACGATTGCGCGGGGTGAGGATGAGGGGAGGTCTAGAAGAGAAAGAAAAAAAAAAAAAGATATCGCGATCGCGACTATCCCCCCCCCAAAACATATTTAACAAAAATTTGTTTGGAACACACTCGCTTTTTCCTGGATATGTTTAAAATGAAATGGGGGGGAAAGGGGGATTGGGATGGATGGATTAAAGGATCCAATGGTCGCGCGCGATCGCCAGATCCCATCCATCCATCCAAATTGATTTCAGCCCACACACACACACACACACACACACACTTCTCCTTCCCTCACATTTCCCTTCCAATTGAACCCAGTATACTCTACTCTCTCATGCCCCCCTTACCCAATTTGGATCATATGATCATGACGACGCTCTCCTTACCCTACCTACCACTCTAAACACTCGCTCTCGCACGCAAAATCATCCCAAAAGACTAGTAAACTAACGTCCAGGGCACGATTTGGCTGGCTGCACTGGGGTTTCTGTTGGGGGGGTGGTTGTTTTCCTCACCCCTGGAACCCTGGCAGCTGGTTATTGCCCCGTTGCAACCCTTACCAGAGCACCTCTACCTCTCTCACACACAACTCCACTGGCGCCACACCGCCAAACACCACTACTACTACTACCACGAAGGCCAAACCTAAAACCACTTCACCCTCAACCACAACCACCACAAAGTGCGCCGCAACAACATCAACAACAACAAGCACAAGCGCAACATCACCAAGCGAGGATTCGGTAATCCCCCCGATCTTTACGCTCGATTGTCTCGATATCATCACATCCTCTCTGCCCGCTGCTGCGCCGCCATCCTACCGCGAGCGCGAACAACAACAACAACAACAACAGCAGCAGCAACAACAACAACAAAACAACACTACTGCCGCATCAAGCAGTAGTAGCAGCTCCAGTAGCAGGGCAACAACACCCCCCCCACCATACCGCCTCAACCCCGCCACAGCAACCACATACAACCACGAGATCCACCACCCGAAACCCCACACCCTCGGGCTCTTCCGCCAGGCCCAGGAGAAGAACTACGACCTCTTCTCGGGCGCCGCAGGCAGCAGCAGCGCCTTCCCGAGCCCGAGCAACGACGACCTAGTCCTTTTCGACGAAGACGGGAACCTCGTCGTCCACGACAGCGAGCGCATCGACTTTGAGAAGGTCTTTGGCGTCGTCGAGCGTGCGCCAAAGAAGAAGAAGGGCGGCAAGGCTAGCGGTGGTGGTGGTGGTGGTGGTGCAAAGAAGGCCACAGGTAACTCGCCGACATCGCCGACAGGAGGTGGTGGCAAGTCTGGGGGCGCCGATAACGGCGCAGGGAATAATAATAGTTCCGGAGGAGGTGCAGGAGGAGGAGGCGGAAAGAAGCCTGACGGGGACGGAGACGGCGAGGGCGACGGCTGGAGTAACGGGGATCTAAAGTTTGACGACGACGAGGAGGAGAAGGAGAAGAAGCGCAAGCAGGAAGAGGAAGAGGCAAAAGCGAAGGCGAAGGCCGAGGAAGAAGCTGCAAAGGCTAAAGCTGAGGCTGAAGCAAAAGAGAAGGCTGAGGCAGAAGCGAAAGCCGCAAAGCTAAAGGCCGAGGAGGACGCAAAGAAGGTTAAAGCCGAGGCCGCAGCAAAAGAGAAAGCCGAGAAAGAAGCCAAAGCCGCTGCCGAGAAGGCTGAGAAGGAAGCGAAAGCCAAAGCCGCCGCCGAAGCCAAACTCAAGGCTGAGGAGGACGCAAAGAAGGCCAAAGCCGACGCCGCAGCCGCAAAGCTAAAAGCCGAGGAGGAGGCAAAGAGGGCCAAAGCCGAGGCCGCAGCAAAGGAGAAGGCGGACAAGGAGGCCAAAGCCGCTGCCGAGAAGGCTGAGAAGGAAGCAAAGGCCAAAGCAGCTGCCGAGGCCAAACTCAAGGCTGAGGAGGACGCAAAGAAGGCCAAAGCCGACGCTGCAGCCGCAAAGCTAAAAGCCGAGGAGGAGGCAAAGAAGGCCAAAGCCGAGGCCGTAGCAAAGGAGAAGGCCGACAAGGAGGCCAAAGCTGCTGCCGACAAGGCCGAGAAGGAAGCAAAAGCGAAGGCCGCTGCCGAAGCCAAACTCAAGGCTGAGGAAGAGGCGAAAGCGAAGGCTGCGAAACTCAAGGCCGAGGCGGACGCAAAACTAAAGGCAGAGGAAGAGGCGAAAGCAAAGGCCGCAAAGCTCAAGGCCGAAGCCGACGCAAAACTAAAGGCCGCAGAGGAGGCCAAGGCAGCAAAGGCGAAAGCGGACGCAGAGGCAAAGGCAAAGGCACTCGCGGAGGCCAAGCTCAAGGCCGAAGAGGAGGCGAAGGCTAAAGCCGCGAAAGCAAAGGCCGACGCCGAAGCAAAGGCCAAAGCGGAGGAAGCGGCGAAGGCGAAGGCTGCAAAGGCAAAGGCGGAAGCTGAAGCCAAACTCAAGGCGGCGGAAGAAGCGAAAGCGAAGGCAGCTGCGGAAGCCAAAGCGAAAGCCGAAGCAGAGGCCAAACTCAAGGCTGCTGCAGAGGCAAAGGCGAAAGCTGCCGCGGAAGCCAAGGCAAAGGCAGACGCTGCTGAGAAGGCACGGCTCGAGAAGATCCGTCTCGAGAAGGAGGCCGCCGAGAAATTACGTCTAGAGAAGGAGGCTGCTGAGAAGCTTCGCAAGGAGAAGGAAGCTGCCGAGGAGAAGTTGCGCAAGGACAAGGAGGCCGCAGAGAAGGTCCGTCTCGAGAAGCTTCGCCAGGAGAAGGAGATTGCAGAGAAGCTCCGCCAGGACAAGCTCCGTGCAGAGAAGGAGGCTGCGGAGAAGGTTCGCTTGGAGAAGATTCGTCTCGAGAAGGAGGCTGCGGAGAAGTTACGACTCGAAAAGGAGGCGAAGGAGGCTGCAGAGAAGCTGCGCCTTGAGAAGATCCGCCTCGAGAAGGAAGCCGCAGAGAAGCTCCGCCTCGAGAAGGAGGCCCAGCGCAAGAAGGACGAGGAGGAGCAGAAGAAGAAACTCGAGGCCGAGATGGAGGCCCGACGGAAAGCTGCCGCAGAGGCAGAGGCGATCAAGCAGGCCGAAGCAGCCCTAAAGGCTGCCGAGGCCGCCGCCGCCGCCGGCGTCGACAATTTCAGTGCCCGAGGCCTCCGAGGCGGGGTTGCCCCGAGGAACGGAATGCAGATGGGCAATGGCGCCGCTGCAGGCCGCGCAGCCGGAGGTAGCACCTTCGACACCATCACCGGATACACGAGACCACAACCACCCCCACCCCCACCACCGCCAGCAAAGAAGTCTGGGTGGGGCAGCTTCTTTAATACGCTCATCAGGTCTCCCTCACCCGACCCACCCCCACCACCTCCACCTCAGCGAAGGCCGCTCGGGAGCTACAACCCACCGCCCCCGGCGCCGGCCCCAGTTCCGATCACACGAGCAATCCCACCACCAGCACAGCCAGAGCAACAGCAACCCGCGGTGCAGTCGCGGTTTGGATTGTCGCCCAGCTTGTTCAGCCCGCTCACAGCTGCGATCTCTCCCACTACTCCAGCACCAGCACCAGCCGACAAGGCAATTGCGCCAGCTCCTCCGGCTCCAGCTGAGGCACCTTCAAAGATACCCATCACAGCACCCGCACCAGCGCCCGCACCAGCACCCGCCCCCGTGGAGGTTAAATCTACTGACGTTAAAGCTAACAATACAAAGGTAGGCATCCCCACCCCCCTCAAAGGTAATGCAAATGCAAAGTCCATCCCGACTGTATCACCCACAGCGGCATCAAAGGAGGTCAAGGTAACCCCAGCGGAAGCCGCAAAGGAGGCACAGAAGGAGACACCAAAAGTGGACTCAAAGGTCGCACCAAAGGAGGCAGCCAAGGACACACCAAAGGAGGAGGCAAAGCCCGCATCAAAGATCACCACACTACCAAGGCCAAAGGCCTCCTCGCCCATCGGCACAAAGGATTCGCTCAAACCCACCACCACAAGCACCCTCAAATCCGCATCAACAACACCATCAACAACATCCACATCAACACTCAAGACGCCCTCAACTATCGAGAATGCAAAAAGCTCACTCAAGCCAACCTCCACCATCGGTTCGGCAAAGTCGGGACTCAAGCCTACATCCAACCTAACATCATCGCTCAAGGCATCATCAAAGCCATCTACCCGATCATCTACACCCACATCTGCACTGGAGACTGTGGCCCCTGAGGCCGAGGTCGCAAAGAAGGATGAGAAGGACACAACCTCCCCACTAAAGACATCTACCACATCAATATCAACATCAACATCAACAGCAAAAGCAGCCACCGCAGCACCAATCACCAAATCCACAACCCTTCCAGCAGCAAACCCCATCGAAGCTGCAAAAGGTGCTCTCAAATCCGCAAAACCCACAACCACAACCACGGCTGAAACCGCAAAATCCGCCACCCCCGAACCATCCAAGGATGTCCCATCCACCACATCTACCCCATCAAAGGCAGCAGCGCCAACAGGCAGCCTCTTCTCGCGCATGTCTCTTAAAGCACCATCACCCGTCCCGCCACCACCAGCACCAGCAGCAACAGAACCCGCAGCAAAGCCAGCTCTCTTTGGCCGAAGCTCACTGAAATCCACCTCACCAGCCCCACCACCACCACCACCATCAGCGGCCGCAAAAGCCGCCGAGGTCAACGAGTTGGCAAAGGCAGCTGCATCGTTGAGGAAGGTTGGGACGCCAAAGGCCGGCTCACCAGTTCCCCCCCCAGTGGAGGCAACACCAGCAGCAAAGGCAGGATTGTCATCGTTGAGGAGTTCATTGAAGCCCACAGCGCCAGTTTCTGTCGTCGCTGCAGCGGTCGCTGTCCCAGAGAAGGAGAAGGATATCGAGGTCAAGGCTGCCGAGGCGGAGAAGAAGGTTGAGGTCGAGGAGAAGAAGGACGCCGTCACTATCAAGGGCAAGGAAATCCCAAAACTCGCTACATCATCACTCAAGTCATCCACAACATCCACAACGCCAACCACTCCCACCTCCTCATCGATCTCAAAATCATCATCACCTGTCCTCGAAAAGGGCAAGAAGGTCGATAAGAAGGAGGAGGCCAAGAAATCATCACTATCATCACTTCTCTCTGGCGCCCGCAGATCCGCTGCTTCGTCACCAGTTCCTCCCGTCCCAGAGCTGCCAAAGGAGAAGAAGGAGGAGGACAAGAAAGTCTCGTCGCTCAAGTCCCCGATTACCACCAAAGCTGCGTCGCCCGCACCAAAATCACCGGTCGAGGCGATCGAGGCAAAGAAGGAGGACAAGAAGACTTCAAAGACATCTCTCCTCAAATCACCTACTACGCGCTCAACAACATCATCACCTGTCCCCCCACCAGTTCCCGAGACTCCAAGGGAGGAGAAGGCCAAATCATCACTCAAGTCACCAATCTCTACCAAATCCGCATCACCCGCTCCACCAACCCCAACTACTCCAGTGGAGAAGAAGACGAACGTGTCTTCCCTTCTCTCAAGCAAAATCCGATCTACCACATCCTCACCCGTCCCACCAGTACCTGAACTACCAAAGGACAAGAAGGACGAGAAAGCCGACGACAAAGCCAAATCATCACTCAAGTCTCCAATCTCTACAAAATCCGCATCGCCCGCTCCACCTTCACCGGTAGAGACAAAGCTGGAGAAGGATAAGCGCGAGAAGCAGGAGAAGAGGGATGAGAGGGAGGCAAGGAAGGCCGGAAAACTCTCATCGCTCAAGTCGCCAATCGCGTCAAAGGCATCAAGCCCGGCGCCAAAGGCTGTCGAGTCACCAGTTGAGGAGAAGAAGAAGGAGGAGGTTGTTGCGCCTCTTTCCCCCGTTGTTGAGTCGCCGACTGTCAAGGAGAGGAAAACACTCAAGTCCCCCGTCACCCCAATCTCTAAATCACCCTTGGAATCCGCAAGGCAGAAGAGGGCTGAGAAGGAGAAGGCCGAGAAGGAGAAGGCTGAAAAGGAGAAAGCGGAGAAGGAGCTGACGGAGAAACTCAAGGCCGAAAAGATCAGGGCCGAGAAGGAGAGGGTTGAGCTGGAGAAGAAGGAGAAGGCCGCAAAGGAGAAGGCCGAGAGAGAGAAGGCCGAGAAGGAGCTGGCTGAGAAACTCAAGGCCGAGAAGGAGAAGGCGGAGAAGATCAAGGCAGAGAAACTCAAGGCGGAGAAGGAGAAGGCCGAAAAGGAGTTGGCCGAGAAGCTGAAGGCTGAGAAGGAGAAGGCGGAGAAGATCAAGGCGGAGAAACTCAAGGCGGAGAAGGAGAAGGCCGAAAAGGAGTTGGCCGAGAAGCTGAAGGCTGAGAAGGAGAAGGCCGAGAAGCTCAGGCTGGAGAAGCTAGAGAAGGAGAGAGTGGAAAAGGAGAGGCTCGAGAAAGAGAAGGCGGAGAAACTCCGACTCGAAAAGGAGAGACTCGAGAGACTCGAGAAGGAGAAAGCCGAGAAGATCAGACTGGAGAAGGAGAGACTCGAGAAAGAGAAGGCCGAAAAACTCAGACTCGAAAAAGAGCGACTCGAGAGACTCGAGAAGGAGAAAGCCGAGAAGATCAGGCTCGAGAAGGAGAGACTCGAGAAAGAGAAGGCCGAAAAGCTCAGGATCCAGAAAGAGAGACTCGAGAAGGAGAGACTCGAGAAAGAGAAGGCAGAAAAACTCCGACTCGAAAAGGAGAGACTCGAGAAGGAGAAGGCCGAAAAGCTCAGGCTGGAGAAGCTGGAGAAGGAGAGAATGGAGAAAGAGAGGCTCGAGAAAGAGAAGGCCGAAAAGCTCAGGCTCGAGGAAGAGAGACTCGAGAAGGAAAGACTCGAGAAGGAGCGAATTGAGAAGGAGAAGGCTGAGAAAATCAAAGCTGAGAAACTCAAGGCTGAGAAGCTCCGGCTCGAGAAAGAAAAGGCCGAGAAGGAAAGGCTAGAGAAGGAGAGACTCGAGCAGGAGCGTCTCGAAAAGGAGCGTCTCGAGAAGGAGAGACTTGAGAAGATCAAAGCCGAAAAACTCCGCCTGGAGCAAGAAAGGGCCGAGAAGCTTCGTCTTGAGAAGGAAAAGGCCGAAAAATTCCGTCTCGAGAGGGAGAAGGCTGAGAAAGAGAGACTCGAGATGCTCGAGAAGATCAAAGCAGAGAAACTCAGGGTCGAGAAGGAGAAGGCCGCCGAAAAACTCCGGCTCGAGAAGGAGAGGGCTGAGAAGGAGAGGCTCGAGATGGAGAGGCTCGAGAAGATCAAAGCGGAAAAGCTCCGACTCGAGAAGGAGAAGGCGGAGAAGCTGAAGGCCGAAAGGGAGTTGGCCGAGAAGCTCAAAGCTGAGAAGGAGAAGGCCGAGAAGATCAGGCTGGAGAAGGAGAGAGTGGAGAAGGAGAAATTGGAGAAAGAAAAGGCAGAAAAACTCAAGGCAGAGAAGCGCAAGGCCGAGCTGGAGAAGGCCAAGGCGGAGAAAGAAAGGTTGGAGAAGGAGAAGGCGGAGAAGGAGAGGGCGGAGAAAGAGAGGGTCGAGAAGCTCAAGGCTGAAAAGCTCAGGATCGAGAAGGAGCAGGCTGAAAAGCTAAAGATTGAGATGGAGAGGGCAAAAGCACGGGAAGAAAAGGCGAAGAGGGAGAAAGCTGAGAAAGAATTGGCGGAGAAACTCAAGGCCGACAAGCTCAAGGCTGAGATGGAAAAGGTCAAGGCCGAGAAAGAGAAGGCAGAGAAGGAGAGGATCGAGAAGGAGAAGGCAGAGAAGGCTGCCGAAGACGCCAAAAAAACCTCTTCCTCTCGAGTCAAAAATTCTCTACGATCAGCATCTTCATCACCAGTCCCACCAGTCCCCGAACTCCCCAAGGAGAAAAAGCTTTCTGCCCTCTCAATCTTGTTTGGTACTTCGCCTACTACACCAGTGAAGGCCGCATCGCCTGTGCCACCAGTCGAAAATTCAGTGGATAAGGACGAAAAGGCATCTAAGGCGGAAAGAAAGGAGGCAAAGGAGGAGAAAATCAAGCTTTCAAAGACCCCTTCGCCTGCACCACCTCCAGTCGAGGTTGTCAAGGAAAAGAAGGAAAAGAAGGCCGAGAGAGGAGAGAAGAAGGAAGAAAAGGCAAAGCTCTCTTCATCACTCAAAATCCCCAAATCCTCATCGCCCGCCCCACCAACACCTATCTCTCCAGCCGAAGTGGTCAAGGAGAAGAAAAGGACAGTCGCATCAAATCTCTCAAGCTCTCGATCTGCAGCTTCCTCACCAGCACCTCCAGCCTTTGAAACCGTCAAGGAGAAGAAGGAAGAGAAGGAGCGGTCCAAGGTATTAAAGTCCGCATCACCAGCACCACCACCGGTAGAGCTCACCAAGGAGAAAAAGAAGACGGTCTCATCACTTCTTTCCAGTTCTTTACGATCGGCATCTTCATCACCAGTACCGGAGCCAGTCAAGCCAAAGAGGGAAGAGAGGGAAAAGGAAAAGGAGGCGGCAAGGCTCGCTAAGCTTTCGAAATCCTCTTCACCAGCACCACCGCAAGCAGAGGAAGAGGTCAAAGAGAAAAAGAAGTCTTCCAAGTCTGCAGCTACAGAGGAACCAGAAGCGGTTGAAACTTCAAAGGCCAAATCCGAGAAGACACTCAAATCAACCGCGACAATCGCGAAATCGCCTTCACCAGTACCACCTACCCCTGTTGCCCTACTTGCGTCAACCCCGATAAAGGCGGCAAAATCAACTTCATCATCGCCCGCACCCCTGCCGGTTGAATCGCCGTCGCAGAAAGACGGTGTGAGCATTCCGTCGGCTAAAGCCAGGGATCAGGTTTCGTCACCTGCGCAACCTCCGGTTGAATTGCTCAAGGAAGCCTCAACAGGGCCGACCCCAACCCCGACTTCTACATCGTCACAGGCACCAACATCGCTCCTCAAGGCCGCGATCAAGGCATCGTCACCGGCGCCGCCAACGCCGGCCGAAACGCCAAAGTTTAACGCAGAGGCCGCCAAAAAATCCTCCTCAACGAAGCCGACAAGCAAATCGTCCTCACCAGCACCTCCACCACCGCCACCAGTAGAGACACCGAAGGAATCATCATCATTTCGCTCATCGTTCTTTTCCTTCGGAAGATCTGCTGCAAAAGCGCCATCGCCTGCACCGCCTGCACCGCCGCCGGTATTGGATGAGGTAAAGCAAACCGCACCTGCAGCACCTCTCGCGTCAACCGCAAAGACCCCGGCCAAACCAATCAAAGCATCCGAGGTCGCACCAGAAACCACCCCTGTGATCGCCACAGCGCTGCCTGCTGGGCCCGTCCCGCTTCTTTCACCATCTCCCCAACCAAAGAGTTTACTCGAACGCGCGAAACTCAGGGAGGCGGCAAGGCTCAATGCGATCAAAGAGGCTTCAAACACCAGCACTATCCCACCGGTACCATCAGTTCCCGTGGTAGAGGCACCAGCTCCCGCAGCCGAGATGCCTCCAAAGGCATCGGAACCAGTCGCGATCCCGGAGATGACCCAGCGATCAAGGATTTCTGCAGCGCGGTCCATCCCAAGGCCCACGCCTCGGATTTCCGAAGTTGTCGTGATCGAGGAAACACCAAGCACAACCAGGAGGACTTCTTCCAAGAAGACCAGCACCACTTCCGGCACCACAAAATCCAAGATCAAGCGGACAGTTGAGGTTGTTCAGGCCGAAGTTGAAGAAGTTGGAGATGAGGCCCAGGCTCCACCCAGGGCGCCATCACCACCGCCTGCGCAGGAAATGCCCGAGTCATGGGGAGGAGCAGGATACAGCACCTCGCCTCTCAAACGGTCAAAGAAGAAGACAACAAGGGAGGACAAGCTTTCTTCTAGCGTTAGCACTACCATCGTTCTTTCTGATCAGCCAACTCACTTCATGCCACAACCCATGCCCTCGCCACTAGCAATCGAAGCATCAAAGAAGCCGGAACCAGTGGAAATCGATGTCAGCGCTTATCAAGTGCACGATGTAGAGCCTGGTGATATTGAGGTTGCTAGTCCATCGACCCAGGATAAGCAAGGGTTCTCGTTCCACAAGACAAATCAATACGAGTACCAAGCTACGTCGCCGTTCTGGAAGACAAACAGTGCCGCAAGCATGTTTCAGGGAATCAAACCCCCTGCACAACCCATATTTGCAGCACCAGTTGTTACCGAGCCAG
The DNA here is from genome assembly GCA_024516245.1 of Peziza echinospora. NCBI lineage: Eukaryota > Fungi > Ascomycota > Pezizomycetes > Pezizales > Pezizaceae > Peziza > Peziza echinospora. Next base: position 2,035,690 of record JAJLQT010000007.1, on the reverse strand, counting down.
TAGCAGTCGTTTCCGAGGCCGAGCCGGTTGTGGAGAAGGACAAGAAGAAGATGAGAACTGCCGTGGAGCCAAAGGTAGAGAAGAAGCCAGAGCCTGAACCAGTCAAGATCAACAAGTTGAAGACTGCAAAAACGGTTCTGGAGGTTGCCGGGATTTTCGGAGGGTCCGTTGGGACAAGGAAGAAGACGACGTTGAAGTCTGCAAAGACACCAACACCACCCCCACCACCTCCTCGCGAGCCCACACCACCACCAGCGGTCGAAGCAGTCAAGTCCGTTGAGCCGGAACTCCTGCCAGAGATCGAAGAGCCAGAAGTTCCCAAAACACCCATCGCGGCTGATAACGATGACGACTTGTTTGGATTTGAGCAGCACGAGGATTCCGATGTCTTCTCTACACCCCCACCAGTTAAATCACAACAGCATTCTCGCAACCTTCTTGCACCAGTCATTGTCGAGCCTAGACTTGACGAGTTTGTCTTTGACGATGTTGCAATGCGTAAGAAGGGTTCAAAGGTTGAGGTTGATGTTAATGGGTCTCCAAAGAAGATTGGCTTGAAAGGTTTGATGAAGATGGGTCGTGAGGCCAACAAGAAGGAGAAGGAGAAGGAGAAGGAAGTTGAGCGATCAATTCCGATCAAAACAACAAGAAAGGCAGCAGTAGAGGAGCCACTAGGTATGTCCATTTTTTTCAATCGAAAGCTTGATTATTTACTAATATTTATAAAGTCCCACCTTCACCATACCCGAATGTGATGACATACTTGGTTCCCGATACCCCTGTGGCGGAAAGCCTACTCTCCAAAGGTTTGCCATCGCCAGCAATGCCCGTCGATCCACCAAAACTCTCTAAGAAGGAGTTAAGAGAGGCAAAGAGACGCGCAAAGGCGGAGGTAGCCGCTGCAGTTATCGAGGAAGAGGTTATCCCTGAGGTTCCCGAGAAGGTGGAAGAGGCAGTCGTTCTCGTGGTTGAGGCTGTAACGGAGCCCGAGGAGGTGAAGGTTGAGGAAGCGATTCCCGAGATTGAGCCTGGCGATATGGAGCCAGAGATCACAGCCCCAGAGCCCACTCCAGAGTTACCATCCAGCCCTCAACAGACAACTGGTGGATGGGGACGCTTGTTCGGATGGGGATCTGCACCAGTCGCCGTTCCTTCTCGATCACTTCCAAGGGAAGACTTCAAGGTCACAGCTGCTCCTGTCCCCACTCTTGAAACTCAGGATCCAGAGCCAGCACCAGCTCCAGAAGTCCTTGTGCTTCCAGAGGTCGTGGAGGAGGTTGTCAAGATCATTGAGCCCGTCATTGTGGAACTGGAAGTCGCTGTACCTGCGGCCATTGCCACCCCCGATGAACCCATACCCGCCTCAGAGCCTACACCAGAACCAGCTCCAAAGGCTGTCAAGAAGGAGAAAAAGAAGGCCACGACCACCACAACCACAAAGAAGAGCGTTGCAGAGATCAAGAAGAGCGCTCTAGAGGCAAAGAAGGGCTTGAAGAAGAAGCCGGTTGTCGCCAAAACACCTTCACCAGCTCCCCCACCACCGCCACCAGCACCAGTTGTAGCGCCAGCACCGATCGAGCCAGAAGTTATTCCAGAGCCAGTTGCAGGGCCAGAACCAGTCCCAGAACCAGTTGTTGAGCTCCCAGTTGAAGCTACCGTGGAGTTGATCGTGGAAGTCCCTGTGGAAGCACCCGTACCTGCCTCAGAACCAGAGCCAGAAGTCCAAGCAGCTGCTGAGGAAATTGTTCCCGGTGGTTTCCCAACTGAGGAACCATCTGCAGCTGTCGAAGCCCCTGCACCAGTGGAAGCAGCATCAATACCTCCTCCACCACCAGCACCTCAAGCCGAGATTCCTGAAGCAACCCCAGAACCAGTACTTGCCACGATTTTCGTTCCAGCACCAGCACCAGCACCAGTGGTAGAAGTTGTGTCAATCGAACCACCACTTGAGCGTTCAAGGAGCTCTCGGCGCAAGTCCCGGGATGAGGATAAAAGCCATGAGGATAAAAGCCGACGCAATCATCGCCGCACTTCGGTCTCGGCCAGTGGAAACAAGCACTACCACCGCAGCCGTGACGCCTCTGATTCCCGAGCTGAACAAATCTCGCCTGCAATTCTGGGATTAGGATTTGGATCTCTGTCAACAACACTCACTGCCGTTTCGAAGTTGACCCGATCGACATCAAAGTCTCACAAGAACGGAAGGGAAAAGAGTCGTGGACGTGAGGAGGGTGAGAGGAAGTCTTCCAGAGAAAAGGAGAAGGAAAGAGAGAGGGAGAAGGAGAGAGAAAGAGAGAGAGAAAGAGAGAAGGAGCGTGAGAGAGAAAGGGAGAGGGAGAGGCTTGAGAGAGAGAAGGAGAAGGAGCGGGAGCGCGCTGAAAAGGAGAAGCAGAGGCAGAAGGAGAAGGAGAAGCAGAGGAAGCGAGAGAAGGAGGAGAAGGAGTTGATGAAGAAGAAGGCTCGCAGGGTGTTTGATCCCACTGGAAACCTTTCGAACGAGCGCCGGAAATCTCTTGTCAATGACAACGAACGCCGAAAGTCCGTTGTCAATGAGGATGAGAAGAAGCAGCGTGAGATCGATGAAAAGGAAGCCAGACGCCGCCGCCGCGCCGAGAAGAAGGCAGCCGAGGAAGCCGCTGCGAAGCAGGCCGAAGCCGCACTCCGCTCTCAGCTCCAGGCGCAAGAAGAGGCCCAGCGCATCCGCAAGGAGGATGAGCGCAAGGCAGCCAAGAAGGCCAAGAAGGCACTCCGCGAGGCCGCCGCAGCCGAGCTCCTTGCCCAGCAAATGCGAGAGGCCGAGGAGCGTGAGCGTGTCGAGCGCTACTGGCGCGAGCAAGAGCGACTCCAGCGCGAAGCAATCAGACAAGCCGAGCTCCGCGCCCTCGAAGCCAAACGCATTGAGCAAGAGAAGGATCTCGAGCGCCGCCGCAGCCACAGAGAGACCCGCGACCGCCGACCAAGCCGCCACCACGAGACTCCCGAAGAACGTGCAGCTCGAAAGCTGAGCGGAGACTCCAAGCGAACATCTAGACGGTCTTCTGGCATGCCAATCTCCCCTCTTACACTCGACCCCTTCGCCTCTCCCCAACAACTCATGCGCAGTGATCCCTTCACCTCTCCTCAACCATTCCCTAGTGCCAATGTACTCATTGATACCGAGGAGATGGCAAAGGCAGAGCGCAAGAGGCTCCGTCGGGAAAAGAAGCACGGCGCACAAGCAGCCGACATGGCTACTCAAATTAGCCCACCAATTTCTGGTGCCTCGGGTAACTCTACCCCAGAAGTCAAGGGCCAAATGCAACTCATTAACCGCTCTGCCCTTGTCCCAGTTCTTCATCATCAATTCCCAATAACCCCTCCCGCGGAAGACAACCGTCGCCGCCACAAGAAGGAGGGCAAAGAGGAAACATCGGAAGAAAAGGCCGCAAGAAGGGCTGCTAAGCACGCCGAGAAGGAGGCCAAGAAGGTTCAAGAGACCCCCGAAGAAAAGGCTGCCAGGCGAGCATCAAAGGCTTCTGAGAAGGAGAAGAAGAGAGCAGAGGAGACTGCTGAAGAGAAGGCCGAGAGGAGGGCGAGGAAGAAGGAGGAGAAGGAGAGGAGTAAGGGCGATAAGAGGAGTGGGAAGGCACCAGTCATGCCGGTATCGGGCCAGGAGTACCAACAACAGTTGTTCCAACAGCAACAACAACAGATGTACATGATGCATCCTATGGCTATGCAACACATGCCAATGTATCCTCCAGGACCCATGATGCCACCACAGCAGTACATGGTGCACCCACAACAGCTGTCACCGCAAGGCCCAGTTCCCTTTGGAGCTCCCGTTGGTGGATGGTGGGGTGGTTATTAGTTCGACGTTTCTTTTTACTTTTACTTTTCTGCTTTTTTTTGGAATGGGAAATCTGGGAAATATCTGAGGAGGGACATAATTTTGAGGGGTTTTTTTATATTTTTTTGATTATCTGTTTTTGCGCTTTTGGTGGTTGGGTAAACGGTGTCATGTCGGTGTCTGAGTTTCTGCATTTGGTTTTATTTACGCTTTATTTTTCTTTTATTTTTGATTTTTCATTGGCTGGATATGATATCGGTTTCGGGCTTTAACGTTAACATATGGGATGGATTTTCATTTTTACTTACTTAATTAGGCCTGTCATGATGGTTTTTGGGGGGAATTTACTTACTCTACTCGCGAGGCGCGAATACCTTTTCTTTGTTTGGAAGTTTTACTATTTTACTACTTTAGCTTTATTTAGTTTGGTCTCTGCTCTATTTACTATCATCATATGGATATGGTTTATCGTTACTCTTCTTGCTTCTTAGTCTTTTTTGAATCGCGCAGACGTTTTTAGTTGAGTTTATAATTGTGGTTTTTGCACATGTTTTGGTTTTCCAATGCTAAATATAAGGAAGTATGTAGCAATCTACATCCCTCCCTGAAAAGGTACTACACTTATGGGACTACGTTTTTAAGTGTTACGAAGTACAATTCCAACGTCCCTAAAAACCACGCATTAGAAGCAATAAGTTACCCTGAAATTCTGACATGTAGTGCCCGTTTAGAATCCAGACTACGAGTATCAATTGATGAGACTGCTGTAAATAAACGTAGTTCACTTGCACTAGAATTTCAATCCTACTCTCACTATGGCTAACCATTCATGTTTATGTATAACTGTATAACAGTGAACTGTCCCGCGGCCGGTGAAATAAATATTGGTGAGATGGTTCAGGACTGCAGTTGAGCTCGAGCATGCATGGCCTACCTAGAAATTAATCGATCAGGAAGCTCAAAATAGTACGGAACCGTATCTGTCTCACGCGCTTATAAGTAGGTTCGAATTTCCTTCTGTGACAGTTTATCCACTCACAGCTGCATGTAACGACTCCCGTTATAAGCATACTTATATATATATATCATTGGGGCAAATTGCAAGGTACGGGCCTATAGACCAATGCCTATCACAAGTACAAGAGGCATCTTTGCAGCATAGTGGAACACTGGGACCACCAACTATTTATGCTTATAACAGGAGTTGTCTGCATTAGAAGATGTATCAAGTCCCAAATAGTAGCGCTTTACACGTGCACGCGCTTTGGGGGAGATTCAGCATATAAATTAGGTACTTAGGTATTGACAAGAAGCCATGAATTCGGTGCTCGTTACAGATGTCGATACTCTCGTTATAGCATACCCAATTTCAGCATCTATTCGTTTCAAGCAAACGGTTGGAAGCCCCAGAGAGGCTTTTGTACCAGACTCACCCTCCTGATATCAGGCACAACCAGTCTATGATATCAGCATGCGAGCCTTGGCCCCGAGGTATTCCTATAGCGGGAGTTGTCTGTATGTCAATTCATACTTTAGTCATGAACAATCACAAGATGTGGGGAATTTGAATATTATGATTATGAGATGTCTGTTCGGTTATGAGAAAAATGTTGCTCTATAAGTAGGCCGCGAAACTAGCCTGGTGCGCGAAACTCCAAGATTGACTACCGCTTTGGGTAATTTCAATTTAAGAAGCTAGTCCTATAATGTGTGTTTTTTAACCCTTAGTGTGCGCTAGCATTTTTCACAATATCGCCCTAACGGATCTAGGGAGTTATCAATTATGAGGTTGTGCAATAACCGTGGGGCTGTGTTTCTCTGAAAGATTTACCCTGAGATATGTGTACCGAGGTTTATGTAATCCTGGCACGTGACGGTTTCGGCGATGGTTCTTTCCAGAGAGGCGGGTAGGTAACAAATATTTAAATAAGAAAGTAATCATGCAATCGCATACAGGAACAGAACAAAATGTTCACGTTATAAACTCCATGTGAGCTGGAGCGTTTAATAATCAGAAAATATGAGACTCAACATGGGACATGTAATCATGTTTTGCTTTAGGCACCTACAAAATGTATGCACATGCAATGTATCTAGATACAGTCAGTGTCAAAGGAAAATCGATCTACATGAAGGCCACCGTGCCATATGTTTATCATTTCACATGCGACAACTTACATAGGTAATAATGAAGTCACGGTATAAATAAGCATGCTAATTGGATAATCTTAGCTCGAGTGTCATGTTTAAGCTTAAAGTTTATTTGCCACCTCCCATATGTGATCAGCGTATACAATGGGGCTAATCACAATGCTTTCCAAGTGTCCGAATGTCGCCCTACGGCACAAATCATGTATAAAAAATAAAAAAAATAAAAATAAAATAAGAAATATTTTATGCATACATATAATTATAATTTTGCTGATATGCCAGCCCAGCTGTCAACTCGGCGAGATGCACATGATGCAAGCAGGTTCTGGTTATCTTGGCCTAGGATGCAGTATTGCATTCATCTCTACTCTTTACGAAATAGAAATCACGCTCGATCGATATAGGCTGCAAACCGTCCAGCGGTCAGGTCGTGCACTTATTATCGGAGGGGCATCGATATCATCAGCTTCCATCCACCTGAGTCACTCAGCCTCACCCCAGAGGGGTATTTCTCCAAAGAGCCGCAGTCTTCCAAGTCCTCTATGCGTATCATGCATCCCATCCGAATATCTGTCGTGACAGCTTGAATTACAATCGCAAGCCGCGCGTATAATATTGATATAAATTACCAGGTTATAATTATGGGCCCAGATCTCGGGGCTCTTAATCCGTTATCTGTCAGTTTTCGTTCTTGTGCAAAGATTGCCAAAGCCTTGTTCTATGAGTGAGGGGACGTACTTTGAATTTGACGAAGAACGTTCAAAGAACCAAAAAAATTTAGATTTCTGCAGAATTCGATGATGTATGTAATGATTCATTACTTTGAAAAGAACCCTGCATCAAAATGTAGACGATGTTTCCCCGTTGCTATAGTTGTGAAATGATATCACGATACTTAAACGGCGAACTAAGAAAGATTCAGCCTCGGCCGTGGATTGACCTCGGAAAGTCTAATTTGACCTCAATGATGCCCCCCGCGCAATAACGTACAGACACTTAAAGGGCCCGAAGGCCAGCTCGGCTGTTGCTCTTCTTGCGAATTGGAGTCCAAATTGTATACCTCAGTGATATTGTGAGCGTTATTGGCGCGCTGATGGAGCGGCTGATATTTGCTCGAGTGGTGTTACCGAATCCACCCCCGGTCCAGACACAGTAGGCACTGCTGCGTTGTTTCAATGTAATGCAAGGTGGTCTCTTCTACATCTATGTAGTTTGTGTAGCCTCGTTCGCAAAAAATTTCGTCCCCAGGCTGGCCCAGCCTTGTTTTCCGCGTCGGATGTAGATGGTTGCCGACGTCTAGCTCGTTTTCGTATAACCGACAACCTTGCAATAGTTAATCACAGCCTTGTTTCGGTCTGAACCATTGGACGAGAGAGCTCGAGAGCCCGACTCCCGGCACAAAGGTTTTTTCCTCCCAACATTTCTCTGATATCCACTTTTGACCAAAATTTAGGACGAACTGTCTCTGTCAGATCTAGATCCCCATTAACCAAAACATCTGCCAAAATGGTGTTGTTCATGCCCAACCAGTATTATGGCACGTTGTCTGGAGTGTTTGGGTAAATCACTCTCGACACAGTCCATATATCCCCAGCCAAGTATAAATTCGGTTTAAACATACATTTGCAAAGCCCAAGACCACCGGTATGCCCGACTAATTGACTTTTGAATAATGAACAAGAACGAGCATGTTGTATCTCTCAAATACGTCGAATACTGTTCGTGCGTGATATGCCATGGCAATTCTTTGAGAATGTCGACAATCATCACTCTAGTGCTGGTTTGATTTGACTTCTCCCCTCGGCCCTAGACATCCCCATAACCCTAGCTATAGAAAATAGAACCCCGGCTTCCACTGACTTTATGGTGTAGATTTTGCGGTTTGAACTGTAGAGCTCTGCAAGCTCCTCTTTGATTTGACTCTTAATCTCCAGCCTCGTTAATATGCAGATACATTTGAGTCCCTTCAGCCTTCTTTCTCTATGGAGACCAATGAACCTAACAACTGCTTGCATAGATAGGTGCATCGACTGTTGAAAAATGTCAGCTAAAACTCATTTTAGGAAAAACTCATGCACAATTGCCCGAGTGGAAGTACTTACCATTTTGAGGCCCGCGCCGAAAATTCGATCGACATAGCGGTAGGGTTTAAGTAGCTACCTAGCAGGTTCCAGCCATACCATGCAGTACCGAATCTTTCCGCATTTCTGATTGACGCCCCAAGGTCCCACCCGACTATCTCCGGCGGCTTTTTTCGAATGAGAAGTAGATTGATGCGAGTATCACCCAGAGAGGTGGCATGTCGAGTTTGCTTTTCTGGCCACGGAAATGAGGAAATGAAGTTGTTTATCACTTATATATATCGAGAGATTTGGTTTTAATTTCGCTGGAATCATTGGCCATGACGTTATCCTTTGATAAGCCATCCCATTTAATTCTTGATCGCCTATTATAATTATAGTCTGAACTTACCGGTTGTATTAAGCAACTTCGTGTATGTAGAGATATCAGCACTTTACCGTGTACAGGACCAATGAAAACTGACTTTCCATTTGAATACGAGGGCTAGAGGTTAGCGTTTTAAACCATATGACCAACGCAGAATGTGGAAACGTGGATAAAGTTCTTTTGATATCGACTGCATCAAGAAGGCTGCTTACAGCTTCCACCAGTGGAGTCAACAAGTCGTACTAAAGACGCGAGAGCTCCCAGCAATTGGGCTGCGAGGATTGACGCCTAAAGGTAGTCAGTGCCGGCCGTGATTCGCGCACTGCAAAACACCATCAGCTGCAGTCAGCTGGAAGCGGGGACAGACAGAACGAGACTATGGACAGAGGCGTGGTTCTACTTTCAAATAAAGTAGTATATATATCAGCTGCTTAGATATATGATATCATACATGACAGCCTAATTATACGGCGTTTTGTCATCTCTTTGTTTTCTTTTTTCATGACCACATCATGCATAATTGAACTTTCATGGCCGAATATTTTACATGTCCAGCCTTGTTACCCCTCAATATTTTTACTTTTTGCAAGGTGTCCAAGAATAACTAACTGGGCAGCCTCAGTCAATCCGCAAGAATGACGTGGACATCACGAGGGCTGCACGTTCCTAATTCGGAGGCTGGGACGGGCACCATATATCCATTGAAGTATGTGTGCTTGGACCACTACTTCTCATATTTGAGAATTGTTACCCAAAGAATAGACGGAAACTACTGCAACGCTAACATATCAAAGAACACCAAACCGACATTACGGGGCACGAGACTAACATTACGATGCTGTAAGAATGGCCAAATCTGGCTCGAATAGCAGACACCAGCCCTCCGTCGACACAGCACACTGCAGTATTGTCCCAATTTCACTTAAAAGTTTCCCTCACTTGGTTGTTACTCACATTTATCCTACAAATTCGATTTCAACTGGGCTGTGCACATTAAAAGACATTCTATAGCAGTTCAATTCGGCCATAAATGCATGAGTCTGATCAAGTCGGAAGTCATATTCATCGGCTAGTCGCGTATGCATGATGATGGCGAGATATTGGAAAAAGAAAGCCGAGGGACATGAACAGTTTTGGTGAAATGATGGAAGAATGGCATTTGTGGGGCCGGGTCGGCATGGGGGGGGGGAAATCTGGATGGAAGCAGAAAGTTGATGGTCTTGAATGCATTTTGAATTTATCTCAAATCATGGCCCAATTTCCCACTTCCCACCAGAAACCAGATAGAAGTTTACCCCTTATGGAAGATAATCGTGATATTCATACAAGACTACTCCCACATACCCACATACTCTGTCTCTGCCGGTTATGTCAAATATCTCCTTTTTCAGGCTGCTTTTTATAAAAGAGCATTATTCTAGACATGTTTTTTTCACAGCTATGAATTTAGCGTTTCTCGAGAAGATGATGTGTGTCGTTGCTAGTCTCTGAATGTGGATCTACTAAATCTGAGACTAACCCGATCAGAGCCAAAAAGTCTTCGAGGTTAAGACCAAGATAGTTAAAAGCATCCTGACTGACTACCATCAACCGAGGGACTAGACATGTGTCTACTTTTGCCATGCGAATGTATCTGTAATAGGCGATATCGATAAAATTTCCTGTTGGGCGATTTCAACTGCACATCTGTTCTGTCTAGAGAGCGTTTCATTTGATACTCGTTCTAAGCAAACAACTCAGAAATGTCGGACCAACATTCTTTCAACCTCATTTTTTCTCAGACGACAGCCATGAGACGAACCGGGATCGATCATCTAATGATCCTGAGTGAAGGAGAAGAAGGAAGCTTATTGTTCTTGTACGTCAGATGTATACTACTTTAGATATTGTATTTCTCAGCAGCATGATCATAGAATTCAAAGTCTAATTTCGGACCCCCGATCGCGAGCACACGAGGTCTACTTGTATATCTATGATTATATTGATCACACCTGCATAACCAGCTCGTCTTTGAGAAACACATTTTGCGACTTGGTGATCGGCAGGTCAAATGTAAAATGCCATTGACTTTGGGGCAGCAACTGTGAGCTTCCGACCGCATTGAGATGTAGTCTCGTACGTTGAGATGACCACATGGCTTTCAATTCATGCATGATGAATCTGCACATATATTAACTCAAACAACGAAACAAGCACAAGGCAGGCAGTTATTCATACCAGATGATTATTTATACATCTGCACAAGAACAGTATATTTTTGGAACGTCTCAATATATAGTACGGCTTTAGAGTGACATCATGACGTCGGCAGGTACCTCAACAACAGTTCCATCGACTACGTATACATTGCCTCGGGTTTCTGGGTGTTGCTAGACTAGGTACGTATGGCGAGCCGTACCTCGCACTCATGATCACCATTACCAAAAAACGGGAAAAAGAGAAAACTGCAATATCATCAATATCGATGATCTCATGATGAATGTGGAAATGTCGATAGTGCTCTATGCACCCCAAGCTCTAAGGCACTCGGGCTAGGTTCACTGTGTATACGCATACTATCAAATATTAATATATATTAAAAACGGCGATACTAATAGATTAATATACCTCTGTATCGTTCAAGTGCGGCAAAGTGGCTGCTCAAGCTTCCCTTTGCAGTAAGAGAAGTTAACTAATCAAGGAAAAATGAGATTAACAAAATATTCAGTGTAATGGACCTCAAAATGCTCAGCTGAACCTCAGTCCCATCCACTTCCTCATCACTCTCACGATTTCAATATACAAAACTAGGTTGCAATGGTGTGGATTTTATATGCATCTGGCCATTGCCTGAAATGCAGTTGAATGAAACAATTGCTAAGCTCAGTCTGAAAAGTCCTTAGTTTAAGGATAGGCTAAAGCATGTAACAAGCGTCTAATTCAGTCTAGTGTAATAATGATTCCCCATTCTTTTTATTTCAACAGCATTGAAATTGAGGCTGTACATATGCATACATATATGTAGATCTCTGTGAGCATATGCGCATCCGTACGTCGCGTGCAACACATAATAAAGCTTGGTTGAGACGATCCGCGCGGGAGAGATGAAATCATAGTCCACATTGTTGGAAATCTTAGGCTGACCTTCTGAGATATGTGTACGTACTACACAATCATACTGCATTAAACCACATAATACGCAGGATATCCTAGATGATTAAGACGATGGCTGCCATGCATATGCTCATTTGTGGACGATGAAATCAAAGAGTAAAGGCTGCTCTCACTGTTGTATTTTACGACATCATTGTACACGACTGGCTTTAAGTAGACATAGCCTTAATAGAAATAACAGTGTGAATTGGTCCCTAATCATGGCCAACAGCTATGCTTGAATTTGTACTTAATGACTCATGATGCCTTCAACATTTTCTTATGTTTTGCAATCGTATGAGAAACGGGTGCTAATTTAGGTTTTCTCATTGTGTCAAGTTACCTTCCTCCTGATGGGACTATAATCACAAAGAATGGACAATGTAGTATGAGATGGCTTTAAATGACGCCTATATGTTTGTCATAAATTTCAACACCTATTGGAAGTTGTGCGACCCGGACGACCCCTACTCGTTCCCCATTGGGCGTTCACCACAAGCTCTCATGCCTCCTCTCAACTATCACTAGCCTGCAGTGCACTATTATCCATGCTCTAGCTAGTCACCGGACGTTACTGTTGAACCACATTGAGATATATTTAATAGCATTTCCCAATTTTTAAACAATAATTTCTGCCACACCCGTCTACACGTCTCCATAAGTGTTACAAGACTCTTTTAGCACTGATAAAACTATCCACCTCTATCAAACTTATACACTTTCATCTTCATACATATTTTGCAAACCCTTAGGCACCCAACTTCAATAAACACCCAAATGGATGAACTACCTCGATTTTTTCCCCTTTCGATGTTTCTCAGTACCCTTCCTGGCACAATAGTCGGCGGAGAGGAACCCTCAGCTCGCAGTCAAAGGGTCCGCAGAGACATCACGAATGTGAATAGGTTATTTCCAGAGAGCTATCCTCACGAAATTTTCTTCGATGTTACCTTAGACGAACTTCAGGCTATGAATCCTTCTCTCGGCGCTGTTAGCGAGATTCAACTTCACAATCACGAAGGCCCAAACTGTGTATGTATGACCCGTGCAATAAGATTTTATGTTTCAAGGTTTAAATGCGTTATGTATTTAAGGATACTAATCATCGATGATACTTCTTTAATTTAGCACGAGCCTGATGAAATCACCACGGCGGATAGAACTGCCATCCCCGTCGTTGACAATATACATCAGTCAGAAAGGCAACAAGAGGAAAAGGGACCGCATGCGCATGCTCCTAGTCATGGCAATATTGCAGCAGGTGTTGAAGAATACAAAGCATTTGTCAATTCGGATACAGCTGAAGAAATTAGTTTGGATCCACCGGAACATTTGGATGAGAATCGGCCCCCAACTACTAGTCCTCATCAACACTGCCCGCTTGAGTTTACCGTCTTGGCCCCCGGGCCCGTTCAGAATACGACAAACCAAGACAATGTTTCGCTCCAAGCGGACACGATGCCAGTCATTCTGAATCTTGCAGCAGAAAAGTCACCAAGCTCAAGTTTACATGGATCGGGATTCCTCGGCCGTGAATTCAAGATCGATAATTGGCCGCAAATCGTGGCTGGCCATGAGCCAAAAATTCCTTTTTGTGCAGGTACTCAAGTTGCTTCAGCTCCGTTACGAATCTCCCCCTCAGCACTTCAAGCTCCACCATGCCCGGAACCTCCACCATGTCCAGAAGAATTCGGCAGTCACGCAGGATGCAATGATTTCCAATGCTCAAGTACCCCGCCTTTGTACTGCTCAAAAAAAACGACGCCGACAACAGCGCCCTTTCGGCATTTCAACTTCGATCACGACGACTTGTTCGGAGGAAGCGATATCTCTACATCAGCATTGCGAAGTGATACCCTGAGAACCAGTCCCGACTCACACTTTCACGATTTTGAACATGGTGATCATTATCAACCGCCCGAAGACTCAGCCAACTTCACCCAACATACTCAAGGAGCGAGTATTGAGCTCGTAGTGAGTGATCAAGAAAGATCTGGACTGCCGCAATCTCGAGCATCTTCGCAACAAAAGCCCAAACTACCAAGAAAACTACCAAGAAAACTCGCTCGTTTGATATCACGAAGATTTAAATGCCTTCAGAATAGAGTATTCCAGGTGTTTTCAAGATCAGCAACTCGGACACACAGCAACTCAGAACCCGACGGGAGGATTGATGCCACAGCCGAACAACTCCCGCACCCCACTATGTAGCTGGCCTTTGATCATACGAGTAGTAATGCTGGGTTAACCTGAACCTGCATTTCAACGCATTCCACTCAAATAGTGTTTTTCTAATTCAATTAATTCTTTCACATTACTTGCAAAATTTCTTGAAATCCGAATTGTGTTGTGTTAATTCTTTGTACGGAGGCTACCTGTTGGCTTGCCCAATTCGTTGGTATCTGATTTTAGTTTGCAGTCAAATTCTCATTCATGCCCAATGCACGGAAGCCTAGCAAAAGCTACATAATAATTACAACGTGAATTAATTGATATTCCGGCTTGGAACAGACATGACGGTTAACGTTGGCATGAGACTAGCTAACGTTCAAGACTGAGATTTGACGCCCTGTCATGTCTTTTGAAAACATATAATACATTATCTGCAGATGTACATTGACGTACAGCTAAATTCCACTGACTGTCTTAAGCTCAGCGTCGAGTATCGTGTATATTGCTTTTCTTTAAGCCTCAGCTCACATGTCTAGATCTACCAGGTCCAAACTTGACATCGATATATCTCTACTGGTCTAGTCACATCATGATCATCGGCAATAATTCCCATACTTACTATAAAGAGACCGTCCTCGGACCGTAATCTGACGTCTAAAGAACATATTTCTCGTACTTCATACAAGCTCCAGTTGGCACAAGGCGAAAAGAGTAGAAACAAGGCTATGGAGGCAAGTAGCTATAGAGAACGCCGATTACATTAGCCATGTATATCTATGATCAGTTGATACCGGAACCCACACCATGCAGTAAGTTGATTACAGGGTATGATGTGTTCAAGCGTCAACCATTGGACATGTCTATCAGTTGAGGCGTCATGATAACAATCCGAGAGTCATAGATTTAGCCAAATGCAGACGGGAAGAATTTCAGAACGCAATGAGCTACTCAAAAAAGACTACAATGCAGTTGGACGAATGGAAGATGATATCGATACTTCCATGTATAATGTCGAATGAGCTGCATAAGTAGTGAGGCTGACAGCAGTTTATATTTGCTATTGGAACCTTAGAGTTATGTAGCATGCAGAAGAATCTGAACTACATTTGGTATTCCAGCCCTATCCAATTCGATTTGCGCACACCGTTCCCGGCCACGGCGTACGTATGCATGCATCTCATATTTTTACAATATAGGCTGGAAGGACATATTTGGGTGCGGTCTGACTCGGCTCATGATCATGAGGCTCAGCAGCTACTTACTCTGGCCTTGGTTAACCGGTTATTGATAGTATTGGGTCATTGCAACCCGCGCGGCTGCGGCAAGAGTCGGCGATATTGTGGGACTCTGCAATTGATACCGGCGGCCCTCTTGTGGCCATGATAACTATCTTTTTCTCGTGTTGCTGCTAGCTGATAGGATCGATACCGGTTAATATTGAAGGACGGCCCAATGAAGATGCAGTTCTGAGGATCGATCTCGTGCTGTTGTGCCGACGTCGAGCTGTGGCCGTGATACGAATAAAATCTAGAGCTTACCAGTTTGATGCAATTAATGCAAACTTCACTCATTATGGTTGAGTTTCCCCCTGAGTGATGATCGGCCAGCCGTGGTGTGTATTCTAGACTGAATTTCAATGGTGAATGAGATAATAATGCTCAAGTTGGATGCCTCCCCAATTGCCACCTCCCATCTCTTCTGCGTGTTCGTGCCAATTCAGTTTCGTTACCCGTGCACGTGATCTAGGCCCCTAGATTTATGAAAGAGGGCTTTGCTGATTCGTACTAATATAGATGTTTGAATTCGGCTAGAGTCATGGTCTCAACTCCTAGTTTGACTGATTGCTATTGGATAACATATATGGCTTCTATCGTACGGTGTTGTTATTGAAGGAATAGGAATTGATGTCAGGCTGCAGTCCTCGGTATTTGGACTTCCTTGCATATCTATCATTCTCAGTGATCCAACGTACGCCTACAAGGGTTGAGAGGCTAGATGATTGTTGTAAGCCGCAGTCGGGTAGTATTCGATGAACTTATACTGGTAACTGAACTAATCTGTGATTTGCCACCAATCAATATCACAGCAGATTGGTATTTTCAGTCTAGTTGACAGCGTGTGCTGTAGAGATAGGATTTGTGCTTGATGTGTCGAGATATAAATCAAACAGAATTCCCCCGCCTGTATAACAACCAAGCTGCCCACAACTCATCATTAAGCAACTTAACACAGCGTGGTCTACTCACCGGTACTTAAGCCTCCCTTCACCTCAAAGTCGACCACAATTTGTATCCATTTCAGCATTTTGATCAACTGGTGTATTCCGGTCAACACACACAAGATCCAGCCTTCCAGTTCCTAGGTCCCTTTATATTTGTGGTTCTGTTCCTTCATCCGTTGCGTATCTAAAGCTGGTCCGATCTTCGACATATCTTGTTGCAAAACGAATCTTCTGCACTGGTTTCACCCAGCAATAAACCATCCAATTTCTCGACCGGTTACGTCCAAGAGAAGAGCTTGTCTCCATATTCTTAGGCGGAATAGTCCTTGTCCTAGGCCTCAAGTACTAACATTGATATAAAAATTATCTCGGGCATCAATATTGCCAAGGGAGTGGCAGGCCTTGAAGCCTTCAACTCGTAAGCTAAATCCCAAATTCTCTTTGTCGAAAAACACGGCTTTTAAATATTTTCTTGCCTCATAACAATTAGTGATTGACGGCCATAACACAGCTCGCAGGACAAGAAGCATCTCGTCCTAATAACAATAGAACTCGAAAATGCAACCTTCTTCGAAACCCAAACCTCATAGTGGAAGAAAAGCCTGGAAGTCGATCAACGTCTTGAAGGTATGATATATACCATGATTCTATATGTACCTATTAGCCTTTCTTAACTAATCTTGATGATTCCCTTTCGTCCGACTTTATAGGTCAAGAAGAGTTATAAATCG
Organism: Peziza echinospora; assembly: GCA_024516245.1. Classification (NCBI taxonomy): domain Eukaryota; kingdom Fungi; phylum Ascomycota; class Pezizomycetes; order Pezizales; family Pezizaceae; genus Peziza; species Peziza echinospora. The sequence continues at coordinate 2,019,006 of JAJLQT010000007.1, read as the reverse complement.
ATGAGCCATAGGGTGTATCTCAAGCACCACGAGGCCGAGCTATTGTGGGCAGGGATGGCCAGGGAGGAAGAACTCCAAGCTGAAATGGACCCTGATCCTCCTTCGCATTCAATTGCTCAGACTGGTTCGGATGGACAAAGTTATGAGCTCATTGATTCCCATTCGGATGCTGATTCGGACATTGATCCTGAATTGGGGAGCAACCAAGATGTAAAGGATGGCGGCATTATCGACAAATTTTCGAGATCTGATATGAATGAGGATGAAGACTTGGAGAACGAAGTTGTGTATGAGTCTGGCGAAGATGAACTTGAGCCAGATGTTGAAGAAGCGCTTTTGAATGGTACGTTTTGATTCATTTACCCACCATTCTATTTCTTATGTTTGACCTAGTACTTAAGCTACCGCCGCACATAGTCTGACATTTTTCCAGATATCGAGTTAATGAACCTGGATGATGAGCTTGGTGATGACATTTCGGAAATCCTCGAAGCGGAATTCGAGCCTATCCACGAAAACGAACTTCAGGGATTGCCGCTCCACAGGTTGGAGATGAGAGATGTCGAAGAGGATATTTCCGACTGGAGAAAGGAGGTTTATAATGTTTGGTACGATGGTCAGACGGAAGAGGACCCTCAAAGAGGTTATGGGACCCAGGCGAGGGTTGGCAGATTGATCGAAGGGCTTGGTCTGAAAGGGCTTGGGTTGTAATATAATTACTTCCTACCTCCATTTCCAATCATGCCTGGGAAGAAGGCGAAATAATTTGGCATCGCTTGTCTGAATTCTGAAGGAGGTATCTTAGGCCTTAAGCGCATGACCATAGCTTTTTTTTTGTACCGGTGGAAATGATGGGTCTGAACGTTATCATGCTTTTCTTATTTCTTTGCGGTTGGAAGATGTGCCCTATATATATATAATTAGCCCCTCAATTTATTTAATTCTTGGCTCAAAGATTTATACTGGTTGAATTCGAACAATAAATGACGCAATTGGAATATACCTAATGAAGTATCCAAGTACTTACCCACGGGATTTCATGCATAATTAGTGGCATTCTTTCGATGTGTCTTTCCGAGACCTCCGGATAGAGACATAATCAACATTAGGTATATGATGAAGCCAGCAAAATCGTGATTATTTTTTTCGCATGCCTATTCGGGACTGCGGCTAAGTTATATAGAGTTCGCAATTAGGTTGATGTGCATGTAAATGCGACGGCCATCTCCGATTTTCGAATGGACCAGCACTTTTTCCATCGGCGAAAAGGATCGCGTGGTTCAGATGCCAATTTGATTACTGGATATAGAGTACTGTGCTTTCTAAATTTGAAAACAGACGTCGCCGGACTTTTTTTTCTTGATCAATGATCTCATTGATGTCGTTGATTGATGCGCTCGACTCCACTTTGGTGATATGAAAGGCCTATCTCAAACCAGAATCCACATAGAATATCGCACACACAGGAAATTTTGAACTCATATGCATCCCGAATTCTGGTTAGGTGCAGTAATTGCCTTCTGACGATGTTTTGGAAAAATTTCAGGGTCAAACTACAGGTGAATCCCATTATAAGCATATTCTCGGGGCAACGTGCACGGTTCGCATGCTTATAACGAAATTTTGCTTACATCAGGAGCAGAAACTGTTGCAAATGTGGAGGCTATCTCGGGTTTGGAAACTGTATGCACTTACAACGAGTATAGGCTTATAACGGGAGTCGTCTGTACAGCTGTAGATGAGGAGTGGCTGGTGAGGATATTCGAAAGTTGCAAACTTGTGGATTTTTGTTTTCTTGTATTGCAATCGGCGTCAACTAAACAAATGGTTGGATCTTTGATCCGCCGGGCGTTCGTGATCAGTGTCGTAAGCTGCTAGACTGTCAACTTAATCACAACTTGGTAGTTTCCACTGCTCGAAAGGCTGCAAAAGATCCAGAAGCTAGTCTCGTTCCCATACCCTCGCACCTCTATGAAAAGTAGAGTTATAAGGGCAACAAGGCGAATAACATGGCCAGCCCGAGCAAGATCAAGTCTAAGAACAGCACAATACCAAGTCCACATTCTCCTTTCTCTTTCATGAGAAATATGGTTTGGACATCGACCAAGGACTCCGTTTCTCTGTTCAAATCTTTGTCACAAATTTCCCACTTGAAGAGCTTGTGTTTATTGCCTGCTTTCTAAACTTTCCAATATGATTAGCCGAGTGTACTACTGGTGATTTCTAGTTTAGACGCAGCCTCGGTGCTATTTCAGCCAAAAGCTCTCGAAATTTTGCTGAAATGAGATTTCGATTTAAATGTGCCTAAGAAGTCGCACGTACCTTATGAGAATCGAAGACCTCTTGTTGATGTGAAAAATATGAGGTTGAATAAATTGGCTGATAACTGCGAGGTGCGAAGCTCTGAGATGCTTTCATCCAATTCTCGCGCCTGGCTCGGGCCTGACGCGCCCCTTCGTTGAAGCTGCCCGCTCATGCATTCAACACAGTTCTGGTTTTGTTTACTGAGAATTCGTGATGTTTAATTTCATTGAGGAAGCTTAAGGATCTGTTCCTTCAGTGCGCTGAATGTTTATCGGTTTTGCCGTGATTGAATTTTGTCGTAGAAGTACTTCATTCTTTTGATCGATTGTCGTGTTGTGTAAAAGTTATTCTGCAGTGCTGGTACGGTACGAAGTCCGACTGCTGCAGGGTTATTTTGCGCTCCATAAGAAAATTGCCCGAGTAATAGCCATTGGTCAAGCTTGATCTAGAACTACAACATCTGATGATGATGATTCATAAGAAGTCAACTAGTTGCTGGACTATGCGGCCGCGAGAGGTAGAAAAAGGTTGTCGGAGGGTATTGGTGAGCATACGAGTAGTGATTTTAACAACTCGCAAAGATGGTGGGTGTGTTGTCTAAGCAGCTATTCTAGGCTCGCGAGTTATGCCATTAAAATATTATTTACAGTTAGCGTTGATCATGAGAGTGGGGTCATTGCTAGAAAGCTACATACATACTTGCCCCCAGGCACCCACAGACCCCTACTCGAGTACAGACCCCTACCAACATCTTACCAAGAAGATTTTAGCGTCAGAATATACTTTAGGTATTGCCCTCGGGTAAGGAAAGAAGTAGGTAATCGGAAGTCGGTGTGGAGCAGTCGAGTGGCTTGACAGGATCAAGCCCACACAAATTATTTTGCGCATGGCCCCAAGTTGCCATATTTGGTGACCATCTCCAACTACCTTCTGACACCAGAAAAACATCCACCATGCGCCAAATCGAGGCATTGAATCATACTCTCCCGTGCTGGTCGTATTTTTGGACTCCACGGTACTTTGAAAATGAAGTGGACACGGAGTAGGCTTCAACAGCCCAGGAGATTGAGGAAAGTTGTACACACAATAATTTGTATACACCAGGTAGGCTCGTTTCTCAAACGGGGCGAGCTGAATCCATCCCGGAAGTCTGATAAGCGTAACTGCATGAATCGATATAAATATGGAATCAATTCAAGCGTAGGGGTATATTGCATACACATGCCACGTAGACGTCTCCATGAGCTCTATATGTATGGTGTACTTGTGAGAAGCTGCCCCTTGAAACAGTTCCTAGGATCCAGTCCTTACAGTACTGGTAACATTGTCAATGTTTCATTGAAATGTATGTGCATCTAGAGCTTCCAGTGATTTGGAGCGATAGTACTTGCCTTCCATCAGGTACCGCAGTTTCTTGTTGACTCAGAGCTCCGCCCCGCATAGGTATTACTTCCGCGGATCGATCTCGTGTTTGGAGGCCGTTGAAAAGGATGAGGTAAATGTCTCAAAAATAAACCAATTATCGGCAGGAATTCTTTATCAATGAAAATCAAGCAGTGCCTACGATCCCAGCCATTGGCCTGGACTATTCTAATATGCACTACGATACAGAATTGAAATTGGGATATAGAATATTATCTCAAAACATATTAAGAAGTTGAATCGATGCCTCATCCCGATCAATATCGTAATTCCCGCAAGAAAGCATTTAATCATGCCCCAAGTTCGTGAATGTTCGCCTTGTCTTGGAATAAAACCGCTCATCTTTTATTTTGCTTTGTTTGCAGCCGCGGCAACATAATGAAGCGGACGGGAAGTCTACATGGATTATTACGCTAGTAAGTTCCAAAATCAAATCGATACCCGAATAAGGTACCGGTCGGTTATGGCAATGGCCATTTTGGGCAGCAATCTAACTACATTAGTTGTTTTTTTTGCAAATAAAAACCGTCGTACAAAACTTCAGTTGCACCTCAAGTGCAAGGAGAGTAAGATTACAATAAACAAAGCATCCAGTACTCACAGAAAATATCTAGTACAGAATCTTAGGCATCCAACCTCATGGTAAGACGCAACCATTTACCAACTATTTGTCGTAACAGCTTCAATGGATGTAATTACTTCATTGGGTACATTGCATTGAGACGTCATGCCGCAAGCTTGCATTGAATTCCAATATGGCACATACATGATGTAGATTCTTACCGCTAGACCAAAAGGATCAGTGAACAGGTGTGAAGTTTTGCACCTCCGTACCCATGGCCCAACAGCGTTATGGCAACAATTGCCTTTATCGATCTCGGATTCCACTATGAGACATCGCTTCCGTAATAGGTATAGCTAGTCGAAACGAATTTGTGTTCTCAAATTTGACTGTCTTTCTTCATCACGATCATTAAACTCGGAGAGGAATCCTATGAGCAAGTAATCGAACTGTTAGCCGACGGCCTGGAGGATAATCGGATTCGGCCTTTGTATGCTTTGAGGTGGCGAAGTGCAGGTCAGATATTACACACACGTTACCCGTATTTCTCCGGTAAAAGTGGTCCCACTGCATGTCGTTATCCCGGCGCCCCCATTGCTTTGTCACATTGATATCCTGACTTGCATGGTGGGATGATATGTACTCGGGCGAGGCAGGAAGTAGTTGAAAGATGTGTGCAGCTCTCTTCACCAATAATGGCAATCTGGGGCCGTGCGTAAAAGGATTTGTATGGAATTGATCCTGTCAAGCCACTCGACTGCTCCACCCGCGTATATTTGTCTTTTTTGATTCTATTTCTGCGCTCCATTTGAGTATGCACCCCATAATACTCCCTGTCGTTACCTACTTCAAACGTTAACGTGGATCCACTTTATCCCAATACAGCTTATGGCACGTTCAATCATCTACAGATTCATATCATCACGAGGGTATTTAACATCCCACGGTACCGTCGAATAGCATTATTACAATAACTATGTGTACCTCAAACTATCGAGTCACTTAAGCTTGAACATCATCTCCAGACAAACACTTTCATCCAATGTCGTGGTCTTTTTACCTATCGCCCACAGATAGTAAGCGTCAGCTTCAAATCTGGTGGCTTAGGTGCCAGCTATGCATGCAGAATGATTGAGGAGGAAGTGCTTTAAATACGGTGTTGCTCTAGGCCTGGAAACCCAAACAAATACGTGCACTTTACTCGTATTCAAGTATCCCAGTTTTTTTTTACATACATAGCTACACGTACACTAAGGAGCCAATTGGCCATGGGCACGAGGGTCTGGGTACGAGACTACGGATATCTAAACTGGGACATTTTGATGCACTTCATGTACCCCAAAAACTGTGCATGTATGCAGGTGAATTATAGCCGATTTATCCTTCTCATTCTTCCAATCGATCAGTTGTAATTTCAATAAGTAAACATGACTTCTCAGGATTTTGCACAAGTGGAGAATGAAATATGTGCTTACTATCTCTCGCATTTGATACTTTCCGGTGCAGTATGGTTCAGCCGCATTGTTTTTTGCAAATTCAAGGCACAGACATTGTGCACTGCAATTCAATTGGAGGCACTTGTAAAAGCCCCAATCATCGCACTTTGGGTTAACGCGTTCTGGCATTGTCTGATTTAAAATGGTGCTCCTATGTGCCATCGAATTGGATCTTAAACGAGCCTCTCAGTTCGATCACATATTTGAATTTAGACTCGTGCCCAGACCCTCGTAGAGGATTTGAATTTTGAAACAATTTAGGCCCATGCAGTTTTCTGGAACATTCGAATTCGATGTTGACCTGGGATAGAGCAACATTTTACAGGTAACCCATACTACCGGTACTCAACGCTTCAAACCCATGCTTTACAATCCTGGAATCCACTTCCCCAACAAGGTACTCGAATAGATGACCAAAAGCATGAATGGTTGAATCACTTGCTCGGCTGGGAACTTGCAGCTCGGAGCTCTTGTTGGATAAATCTTACTTTTTTTTTTTTCGGTTTTTCGCTACCCCTTGCCTTCAGCTTTTTATTCTCGACACTTCCCTCTATACCTATTTTAAGAGTCTTCATCTTGACATTATAACCGTTTTTTAAAATATGTTATCATTGATTCTGCGGTAATACGAACCTCATGCCCAAGCGGCTTGCCCTCCCGTATGCACGTGAGACTATCAGAGACACATATGTGCCACGTCACGGAGGAGCCAACCAACATGGAGTATAACCTGTGCCTGTGCTTACATTTACCTACTTGGGCAATGGCACCAGTGTATGAACACACGATAAAAAGGGGTTTCTCTTTTAGGATACCTAATCGAGTAATCAATCATTCTAAACTGGATGCAAGGTGTATTTTGCAAATCTTCTCGCCCCAAATTTGAACAGGCAGATTTTTTTGCGAATGGATCTTTACAACACGGGGTTACAATTGGGTGCAATTTATAGAGCACGCATGCTTTGAATATAGAGTTTCAGTGGCACCTTGGTTTTTATCAATTTTACGAGTAATATATCTTAAGTAAATTAAAGTAGGCGAGTCGTGTATAGGTGGTTAATACTGCAGGGTCAAATGTACGTTCCACGTGCGTGCACAAAACCTCGCAATATCTATCTGCACTGGACTGCTCATTGCTTCTTTCGCCAATGACGGCGATGTATTCCAAACCATACCAATCGCAATGTTCGTACGATTTCAATTCTGCCCGAATCACGCTGCTCCTGATAACACATGTTCTCATGGTTTAATTGAGCTCGAGCCAACGTTCAGGTTGCGATGCTTATGATATCACATGCCAGCAGATGAACCAACACGCACTTGAGTACAGAGTACCGGTGCATGTTGTTATTAGGAGCTCGGCCTCTTTAATTCTCCGAACCCACGGTGGGGAGTGGGGGCGCATATATTCACAGGCTTGATAACAATAGAGTACGTACTTATCGTTACCCTCAGGCATATTTCAAATGTATTGATACATTGTATATCGTTTGTAACGGGAATGCACTCGCGCAGTCATAAACACTCCGCGGACGTATAAGGTTCTTGATATGCCAGACATCGCACTCTACTCTGATGTCGTCAGCGTATTTGACGCTTTGGACTTATTCTACTACTGCCTAATTAGGCAAGTTTCTTGAGTACATACCCTGCTTCTTTCATACTGCCTAATTAGTTGCCTGGAGAATATTACGGCAGAGTCACATAGGCACCTCTTAACGTGTTGGAAACGTTGGTTCAAATCTACAACTCATATCAAGATCCGTGGAGATATTAAAATGTTTTTTCCATGTGAAATTTGGATTTGAACTAACTACTCAACTATACCAGTTAATCATTGAACGCCAATGCAATTAGAGAATCCTTCATTAAAAAGTAAACAGAACACTTCGTGTGGGTGTGGTCTAGATAGCTTGTCTAGATGCAACAGATTTATTATATGTCATTAGCGTGCTTTGTGCTCTCATAAAAAGTTCCTTCCTCTCGAAGGAGGTGCCATGTCATGAAGGGATACCAGTGCGTGCATGAATTCAGAAAATACACAGCTGCAGGTTCACTCTTCATATTTCAAGTTCTCGAGAAAATCAATGTCCATATGCATATGCCGTGGATCAACTCTCATAATTAATCGTGAATGCTGCAAACCACTAAGCTAATACAATGCTCCAGATCTATTGGTTGAACTTTGTTCCGTACAAATGTACAGATCTCCCGTTATAAACACGCACTTGCAATCGGGCCTCAAGTTTGTAACGAATTCAAAGTTATAACAAGCGGACTTTTGCAGCAAAAGAAGATGGTGGGACTACAAAATGTGTGCATAACGAATTCATGTCTGTATCGAAACCTATCTGGCTATTGTTAGTATCTTGATTAGATTAAAAAAATCCATGAATCAGACATAGAGCGCCTCTAGTATGGAACTACTCATAGATACCCATCCCTTGCTTTACCTTTTGCATGCATATGAATCTGCAGGGAAACGTGCCTACAAACTGCCGAGGTTTATCTGAATCCCTTGCTTCCACGACACTTGCCGTTTTCGAACGAAATCGACCTTACTTTTGAATCAATCCACCCGATTCATTTCGATGCTTAATGATCATGATCTCAGGTAAGTAGGAATATTAAACCAATCTCTAAAAAGATCGATTGAAGCCTCGTTCATCAAACAGCGAATGCATCGGTGCTTCACTTCAATCTTTGGGAATTCCAATAATCATAGACGCAAAGTATTTATGCTTCGTACTTAGGTAACTGCTTAAGTATATGTGTAGTGAGCCATGTGATTTCATTAGTAGGCACCTGGAATTCTAGAATTCCGTTCCGTTGTCATGGCCAGTTCTTCTACTTCTATTAAGTAGCTATCTTATGTAGTCATATATCTATGCATGCTATCGATCATCGTCTTTGTCTTCTAGATATCTCAAAATCTTGAGTGAATCTGCAGCAAACCAATTGCAAGTTATAATTATACCCACCGTGGCCAACATTTGATAGCATTATTTATTTAGCTTCAGGATATATAGGCTTTGGCCCAATTACAGACAAAATTCTCAACTATTTACACATACGCATACTCACAACATTTTATAATCTTCAAAAAGAGAAAAACACATCCATACCCACCATCAATGTGTTCGGAGTCCTCACCTTCTACTACCAGAAATTGCACATGTGCATATACTCCAGTAGACCGGCCGTGGAATTGGCATCAATCATCATGACCAATGGCACCTTACTTAGCTTATTAAATGGGCTAAATACATGTGAAATGTGTGCAATTCCTAATCGATCGATGAACAAGCATATACTTAGAATGTTGAACGAGGGATATGCATGTTCAGCCGTAGATCCGGGATATGTTGCCTTCCCGTGTCTATATAAGGTATCATTATGTGTTGGAAAGCAAATCCGAAACAACCATGGAAAACAAAAGGAAACAAACGAAGATTGTCAACCACCAATTTTCAACTGCTGTAACGTTGACTCTTAGAGGTGCATCGAAACGTGCATGTGTTCCGGGCCATTGGGGCGGCCGGCGACTCACTAGAGGCGATTGTAAGATATATCCTCATTGCCCACACCACGTTATATGTGAACAGACCAGAGAAGTTGTCCCAGCAATCAAGCCTTGCCCTCAGCTTCGATGTCAGTCCCCACTTTCAAAAAAAAGATACATGACTTCTTGCCAGATTTTGAGCATTCTTCAATTAATCGATATCTTCTTAAGGTCTGAATTGGAATGAGAGAGAAAATTGGTTTCGGAACTTATTCGTGCCGTCATGATCAAGAAAGTAATTAGTAAATGAAAGCAGTATTCGAGTACTCCAGTAGAAAGTATCTTCCTTAGGTACCTAACTTACCAGATTCATCTAATCTGCATATCATAATGTAGGTTTGGCCCTGAGGCATGTATGGAGACGTTGGAACAAGCAAGGGTAATTGATTCGATATGTATCGAGTACTCGTACATGTACGCTACGTTTCAACAACTGTTATGATTCATCTTGTAGGAAAACTTTTGGTGAGTGTGAAGGTGCAAACCTAAACCAGAGAGAAAAATTTTTGTCTAGCGGGATTCGAAAGGGTTTCAACAAAGACTTTTTAATCTACTTAGGTAGGTACGAACCTACTGACCACAGGAAAATATACGCACGAGCTTCTAGGGCTCATATGCATCCAACCCGAATTCCACGATATGAACACCTGCTTTCCATCTGCTTCGAATTCTCGAGCTCTTATTTTTGTTTTTACCAGAGGCTCTGTATGTAAAATCAAATACGATTAAGCCCTCAAGACCCTCAATACGCCTACAATTAGTGCCGGTCTTCCTCATTCGGCACGTTCGAACTCAATCGGCAGGTGAAAATATCCTAGACAAACATCCACTGCCGATCCACTCGCCCCAATTGATGCCAAATGCGGAAATAGGTACTTTTAACTCTATCCCAATAGAGATATATCTGCATGATGTCTCTCGCCCCATTTTCCATGGACGGATTCTTGAATTAATATTCTTTACCTCGATGGAAGCTTCTAAATTATAATTGTAACAAGATATCGATTGAGATAATATTAATGGTCAATCTGCAAAATTACCTTATTCATCATGATGGCCATAATTTGTTCACATGTTAATTATCCTCAAGAGCTGAGCAGCTGCAGGACAATCGATATCACCAATTGGTATTCGAGCACTCAGTACTCGTACACGTATACTCTACGCATGACCCAATTGCGCACAATGATGATAATTCCTCGAGAGGTACTCGAGTACATACGTGGAACAGCGTCGAGTCAAGGACATGACCGGTCCCGACACGTTCCCCACAATTTGCAGATTCGAATGCGCGGAGAAAAAAAAGAAGGAAAAAATAAAAAGAAAAATTTAAAGAATACAACAACAACACTAGGCATATCCGGACGCTTTCCAAATGGGGTGAATGTTACATTACAGGTAGCTATAGGCAGGTATGGGCTGCAAGCATCATAAACCAGTCCTTTTTGCAATAACATAATCGCTTCCTTTAATTCCTCGGCCATCAATCATGAGGTACCTAGGTAGGTATGTACCTTGTCGGCGTCGACGTCGCTATCCAACAGGTTGCAAGTTGAGAGAGACTGAGTTATAATTAAAAAGGCAGTTATAAGACACAACTACATATGTAGCTATAGGTAAGACATTGAACATACGATAAGGCGATGGCCTAGGCCTGGTTAATTCAGAAAGAAGTAAATACCCAACATGATCATGCGTGTAAGTATACCACAGGAAGAAAAGAAAGTTCATGATGTGGCTTGCAGATATCAACTCTCTCCATTGGCCAAGTAAGGAAGGCGCGCGGACCTGATTCCCGACGTTGACGTATTCTACATTTTTCATAACATGTGATTCGGATTATGTGTGGCCAGGATTGAAATATTGCAATTGGTGGGATTCGGGTTCTGTTGGTAGAAGCATGATCGGGCCGAATTCAGGGTAGCTCACATTTCGAGGGAGACATTGTAATTTAATTCTGTTTGTGGGATGTGATCATGTCGACTTCAGGGTAGCACCTGTTCTTGGGTAGCACGCATTTATAGACAAACAATGAACAGCTCTGGATCCAAGACGCTCTCTGGCCATCAGAGGTTTATTTTTCTGTGTCCATCTACTACTACCGCCTAATCCTTCTGAAGGGTAATACCTTTCTTCTTTCTTTCTTTCTTTCATTTCTTCTTCCACATTTCACTCTAATTTCCGAAAGGGTTTTGGATAAATAATGTTACATTGAAATCCTTCACTGCAAGTCTGATCGAATTCGAACATGGACATATCTGACGAATTCAATTTGAACGACAAAAAAAGGCCCACAATTTTCAGCAACGAGCAAATTTGAAACTTATATTCACACAAGTACAATCGACATCATGAAAGCGTAGCCAATATCCTCAGAAGATTTCGATCCCGATGGCACCTAGCATCTCAACAGACATTTCACGACGAAAAAGAACACAAGAGGTAAATAACCAAGGCTTGATTTGAAAAAAAAAAAGAAAAAAAAAGATGGCTGAAAACAAGAACAGACAAAGGTCGTAAATATTTTTTATGGAAGATGATAAGATTTACACCTTCTCCTCCTTCAATCCATGCTTCCAGAATGTGAGGTATGGGGTGGCACCATCTTCACGGTAGTTGAGGAGGGCGATCCTGTGAGATACAATGTTAGATGAATCCAGGATAATAATTTGATAAGTGTTGTGGAGGATATAACTTACATTCCATCGGGAAGCATGCTCTCGCCGGTGTAGAACTCAAAGTCCTTGAAGTTGCCAACAATCTTCTTTGCGAAGCCTTGTGCACCCTTCTCGAAAGCAGCGACATCCTCAGCGGAAGCTCCGGTAGCTTGGAGGTGAGCCTTGACAGCCTTCATGTATCCTGAAATGTACAAGATGTGTAAGTAAATGATTGGTTTAGTTTATCAATGATGGTGGGCGGAGTTTGGCTAATAATCTTACCCTTGAGGTATGTCAAGTAAGTCTTCTTGTCGAAAGAAGTCTGGTTTAGGCGGAAAGAGTGGACGATGTTGTTGACGGTTTCAACACCATCTTCAATGTCATCGGCCGCCTCCTCGGCGGAAGCGTTCGCACCGATATCGACATCGGCACCCTTCTTGATCTGAACCATCTGACAGTTCACCTCGTAGGCAATGTCATCGACAAGCTTCATGTCGAAAGCGTCAGAGACCATCTCGTCTCCGGAAAGGACATCCTAGTGAAAGCAAAACATTGTAAGCAGATGTGTGATGTCATGTGGGCAAGCGATGGGGCATGCTGTTGGATGTGCAGATCTCCTCGTATTCCTCTCAGCTCAGAACTGCCGATATTTAAGACTTTCGGGGCGGAGAGCTTGAGCCCCAAGAACCCCACCATGCTCAGACATTGGTACCCCGCATCCTCCTCTTGTGGTGTTTGCAAAGAAGAAATCGAGAGGTAATTTCAGGGTAATTCATCGCCGGTACTAGTACTAACCTTGAAAATGATCATTTTGGCGGTTTGAAGTGTGTTTGGTGGGTAGGAAGAGGGTGGTGAGGGTGGTGAAGGACGGGAAGGAGAGCTCGAGGTGAAGTGGGGATAATCTGCGACCTACACCAGCAAATTTGTGTGGGGCAAGGGAAAAAAGTTTGGAGGGGTAACGGTGCCAAGATCGAGACTGTGCCAAGTAAGCTTTTTTGTTCAGTGCAGTGGGCTTCCGCTAGCCCAATCAGGGCTGAATCAGGTGAGCGTAGATGCTATGGCTAGATGTGGCTTAGCCTAAGCCCCACCACCTCGTGACCCAGGCTTCCAACGAGGCGACAAGACTAAGGGAGTTTTTCCATTGAAATCCAGTGTCGAGACAACTAGGAGGTACCAAGATGAAGCGAGAAGCGAGACTGGCCTGGTCCATCACGACAAAAGAGACAGGGAGAAGCAGAGCTGGCAGAATATAGTCTCGCCCCCAACCCTCGGAGAATGGCAGCATACCTCCACCAACCAGTCCCTAGTATCTTCTCAGAACCCTCCGCCGCCGATTCCTCCAGGTCCTGACATCTCTCGGTCTGTGGCCGACCATGGCCACCAAACTCCCAGCCACAGCTACGATAGCCTTGTCTCGTAGGGCACGCCAGCGCCCAAAAGAACCAACGCCTCAGATTCGGTACTTTCCAGATCTCGGATGAGACTTCCTCTCGGCTGGGATCCTTAGCCCCATGGGCTAGAGTCTAAGAAGCCTCGTTTGTCAAAAGCGCCGTGATAGCCTGGTGTCGCCGCGGAATGACGCCCAAAATCACATCTCGCTACACTGAACCTGGGCTAGCTTACTAACGGAATCACAAGATATTTTCCAGGGGGGGCGTTACGTTGGAGGTGAAAGGTGAGGATAGCATGAACAACAGCCGATGTCGATCCGGTGTGGGCTCAGAGCATACGTTTTAAGGGTATACTCTTTTTGTTTGAGCAATTGCACGCTCTTCTGGATTGCTAGGTGGGAATATGCTTGTCTGCTTATGATCATCAACTGACTTTTGCTTCAGGCGTCTAAAAATCAAAAGGAACGCACGCATATTTTGAGCTGGGATTCTGGCTAGTGGCCTTTATCTTTGGCAATTTGTGGAGAGACAGTACAGTGTTCTCATGCCGAGACAGATGACGTGTAAAGTCTTAAGAAGTATCTTTAAGTGTCAAATACAAGGTATGCTCCAGAATCCCCAGCTTGTATTTCCAATAGGACTGTTAATATGGAGTGAATAGATACCCTGGAAAGATCGATTTCGATGAAAGAGCAGTAAATATCATTGCTGGCAGAACAAACAGTATCAGATCTACTTTTCACTGTTCAAGGATTGGAGCGACACTAGCGACAAAAAGATCTGGATCGTCCAGGCCTCGTGCCAAAACGAGCCTCGAGTCCCAGGCGAGAAAGTTATTGAATTTGAAGTAGTTATAGTGCTTCTGAACCAAGGCACGTGAAATTGGGTAAAGTGCCACGATATACAGTCTACTCTTGAGTACCGCGATGTTTCCCGCCTGCACTACAAGGTAGGTGTGTTTCCCGATGAGATGAACTCTGGGGTTAGGTATGAGTTGGGGCTGGATCATAGTGAGTGGGGAGTGTTCAATGGAAGCTGATAAAGAACATCGTTGATCTATGTGGTCGAGTTCATGATCACTAATTTAGGTATTGACGCCAGCATTCGCTTGAATTGATTAGAGGAAACATACTGACCCCCACTTTGCATAGCTTTATCCTGGCCATCTACTCAGTCTGTGAAGAATTCGCCCGCGGCTAATTCTTTCGAAGTGCACGTAATCTGGAAGACCTAGGGAACGTTATTGGAACGAAAACAACCCTACGGCCCGCATACGTCGTGATGGAAGAGTTCTAGAAAATCAATGGATTCACTACGAATGTTCTCGTACAGCCATATTTCATTTGAACTATTTTGAAGTGCGGCGCATGCGCCACCGCGCATGTTGCAATTGTTTTCTTTGTGGAACTTTTTTTGTGCCTGGCACATTAGCCTCGATTCACTGGCGACAAAATTGACAGACTAAAAAGGCGGACAGGGGTACCAGAAAAGTTTTGGAGTTTTCGCTAGGGCTTTCTGAGGCTAGAACTCTTGTCGACTTACTCGTAGTCTCGATCTCACCTTGTCTCTGGGCTTGCCAGCTTCTGGGCCCTAGTAGTGCTCTAGCGTTTTCAGTTCCAGACTAATCCCCAGTGAGCATTCGGTAAGGTTAGTCTCGCCGGTAGGGTTCTGCTTAGCCTCGTGGTTCTGCTTGCTTGCTTGTAAGAAGGTGATCTGTTGTGACTATCGGTTTACTGTGATTGTTAAGAATTGTGCATGTTTCTACTTGGCGAGTATCTCTTTCCAGCTTCTTGTGCGCGGTTATGTGTGCGGATATTGAATCATAGCTGAAAGGCTTATAACTGTGAAGGTTGTGAGAAAAACTTGTTTTCTTGTCAAGTTTCATGATTCTTAATTTGGGTTGAATTTCGACGCAGACGTGGCCAGAGAGTCTCACATATTGTGGGCCAACGATCTGCTTCTGATCTGAGTACGAGGGAGGAATTGAGGTCGGGACTGGAGGAATTGAGCGAAGCTGCTGCCAACGATCATATGCGCATGATACTACTAAGCTCGGCCCATGCATGTGTGTCTTGGATTTGAGGGCATGAGACTGGACTTGAGGAAGAACTCCGGCTCGGAGGAACATTGTGCCCTCATCATCACCCCCCAGGACCCAAGAAACGCTCTGCCAGGAAGCTCTCTGAGGTGCAATTGCAGGGCCTTCGGAATTGGCGATTACCGATACTGATAATATTGTGATCAATTTGAATGCGTGTGATTAGAAATTGCAGACAGGCATTGGAATTGAAGTAGGTAGGTATCTGGATCCCCTGTTCTCTTGTAATTGAAAGTCAAGACTGGGTTTGTCCCCCCACCTTTGGCCGTGTTCCAATTCCACAAGCCTGTCGGCCTCAATCGGGGAGAAAGACGTAGTATCACGAAATAGTCAGGCGCCTGGGCGACAGTTCATTTTCCAAACAGCATTTCCAGTCCGCCACAGTTGTCGTTTGATACCCGCGAGCTTTTGATTTTTTGCTCAGCCCCATGCCCAGCGTCGCAGAGCTAGCTGCCGAATACTACCCTAACTTGTAAACCCCCGTTGCATCGCAGTTGCCAGAGCTAATTGGTATGGCGGATAGTCTCACGGATATCTCGCTGCCGTCCTCGTACCAAGCTCAGTACCTAGCTGGTGTTGGCACGCCGAGCATTCCGTCGCGCCCAGCGGGCAAAATTAAAAACCTGCAGTGCCCATCGGGGAGTCCGCGATGTGGGATAAAGCACTGGAAAATAAACAAGGAGTAAGTAGGGTGAAGAATCGTGCGAAGCTGGCCATTCCTGTGCTGGATTCCCATCCGCCCTCGAGATCTCGAGCCTGCCTATCCCGTCCGTACTCGCCCTGCTGCTCATCTGATCGATCGCTCCGAGCACTCGGTCGAATCCGATTCGCCCGCTGGGCCGGCAGCACCGCAGGCCCTCCCTTTCTCTCTCTCGCGCCTCGCGACGTTGCTCCGGGGGCCGCCTGACCCGTGCACACCGCCCAGCGCACTCCCGCACCGCGAACTCGCCGCGTCGCCCGCGCATTAGCTCTCTGCTTGGCCCCGAGAGCTGCTGCGAGTGTCTCCGCCTCCGTGCGGCGTGCGCTGCGTGCGTGCGTGCGTGCGTGGGTTGCGTGTTTGTGTGCTGTGCGCCCAGTGCTGCTGCGTACGTGCGAGCGTGCGTGCGTTCGTGCCAGCGCCCCCCCCGATCGTCAATCCTCAGCAAGCAGAGCCATTGCCAGGCCTCACGGCCTTCGGGTCCCCACCCTCCGTCTGTCCACACGCCCACCATCATCACAGCCTACGTAGGGGGGTATCTCGACCCCACAGCCTCTGACGCTGTCGCCGCCCCTGCCGCTCTCGGCACACTGGAACTGGACACACACCGCACACGCAAGCAGCCCGCCCCCCTTAATCGGCGTGCACTGTCGAGACGCCTCGCCACGGGCCACTCCAACCTCATCGGCACGGCGGCGTCTCTGCACTCGGTCTCGCAGCGCTGTGTTGCTGTGATCGGGCTCGCCTCTGGCCCTGCGCACCCGCTCTAGCCCTCCCGAATCCCGTGTTTTTTTTGCGAGGCCGCCAGATCACCGTCGGATTAGCATCATCATCCGCGCCGAAGCCGGCTGCGTGCGTTCCTGCGTGGTTGTCGCAAAAACGGTTGCTTTGGCTTGGCGCTGTTCTTCAGGAACGGGTCCACCGCAATCTTCCATCGCCTGGCCCCCCCCCCCAATCGCCACCCACCCTCCCCCCCACACACACACTCGGCCACACACATTGCCGTCCTTTTCAGACATCTCAATCCCGGGCCATTCCCTCTCCCTCACTCATCATCAACACCAACCTGCCGTTGATCACCAATCCCCACAACTCGCACACACTCAGGCCCTGAGCACCGCCACTGGGGGCAGCAGCTTCAACACGCTCGAAACATCTTCCCCAGAAGTTCGTCCTTGACACGGCACATCCAGACACAATGGCCAACGCCGGCATGGCCTCCTCATCGTCATACTTCGACTCGCTTTCGCTGCTTCCTCCGCCGCCGCAAGATCCGGTCCTGACGCCATTACCGCCGCTCTTTTCGAGTCCATGGTTTCCAGACTGGAGCTTGACGATAATAGGGCCGGTGATCGCGTATTGGGCGCTGTCGATAACGTTCGAGCTCTTTGATTATTTTGACTTTTTCGCTCGTTTCCGACTGCACACACCAGAGGAAGTTCTGCGACGGAATCGGGTCAGTAAGGGGAAGG
Source organism: Peziza echinospora (assembly GCA_024516245.1). Taxonomy (NCBI): domain Eukaryota; kingdom Fungi; phylum Ascomycota; class Pezizomycetes; order Pezizales; family Pezizaceae; genus Peziza; species Peziza echinospora. The sequence continues at coordinate 2,001,345 of JAJLQT010000007.1, read as the reverse complement.
TCGCGTATTGGGTTTTTGTGCAGCAAGTGCTGCAGATGGGTTTTGCATATGTTCTTAGCTATCTCGAGGGGGTTGAGTACACGGGTCACGAACAAAAAGAGCTATACGGATGGTATTTGAGCGTTGTCGGTTTGAATCGGTGGTTGATCCAAGGGGTTGCTATTCTTGGTTTGGATGGAACTGGCGTGGAGGCCAAGATTGGACGGGGGATTGCTGGACTTTTGAGCTTGGTGACGGGATTGCTCGGAGCATCTGAACTAGATGTGTCGAAGGATTGGAGGATGACTGTCGCCTCTGGTCTTTACTGGTATCTAATTCCTGCATTGCGACTCTGGGTTGCCGTCTTTCTGCTCGACACATGGCAATACTTTTTGCACCGTCTTATGCATACCATCCCATCACTTTACCGTATGTACCCACCCGCACTATCATGGTAATACAGAGCTAATTGGAAAGTAGGTGCTATCCACTCTCATCATCATAGGCTCTACTGCCCATATGCTTTTGGTGCGCTATACAACCACCCTGTCGAAGGCTTTTTGATGGACACTATCGGCGCTGGAATGGCTTTCAAGGCTTCTGGAATGGGTCAACAGGGTGCTTTCTTCTTCTTCACCTTTAGCACGCTCAAGACGGTCGACGATCACTGCGGCTATAAGCTTCCATGGGACCCACTTCAATGGATTTTCGCCAACAATGCCGAATACCACGACGTTCACCACCAAGGATGGGGTATCAAGGTAATTTAATCTCCTTTTATCTTTCATGTGATGAATAGCTTACTCATTCGTCTCTAGTCGAACTTCTCACAACCATTCTTCATCTGCTGGGACCGATGGCTCAACACCCAGTGGACCGGAAGCAAATCATCTACCTCCGAACGTTACCGAAAAGGCCGCGAACAAATCGAGCGCTTGGTTCGAGACGAGGCCAACGGGATGGGCAAGGGCAAAATGTCGGAACACAGCGAGAGCAGCGGAGGGGAGGAAGTGCAAGTTACGCAAAAAAAAGTTGAATCGACGACGCTCGTGTTGGACGCCGTCGCGGTTGAAAAGTTGGTGATGAATGGGGGGAAGATTCTGAATGGACTTCCGCCCACCATGAATGGAGGAGGAGAGGAGGATAGTGGGTGGGATGGGAATAGCAGTGATGGGTCGTCGGGCGTGCTGGGGGATGCGTCGCCGTCGCCTCGACCGCAGCGGACGGAGGAACAAAGAGAGTTGAGGAAGAGGAGGGCGGCTGCTGCTAGGTAGCTCTAGCGGTGGGCCAGCTAGTTTGTTGTTGCTGCTGCTGTTTGCTCTTGCTCTTGCTCTTGTCAGTTGGGTTGGTTGTAATTTGGAAACATGGAATTATTGATTAAGAGCGGTGAAACACACGGGACGGTTGGGTCAGGTTGGGTTGGGTTGGGTTTTGTTGTATTTTTCACTTGTTTTTCTGTTTTTTCTTTTTTTGTTTCTGTTGTGTGTGTTTTTCTTGTTAACGTTTCTTGTGTTTTTTTCCTGCTTGTTTGTTCTTAACGTTGGTTTTTCCTTGTTCCTTCACAACCTATTTAACTGACCTGCCTCCACTTTAACGCATTTATTGTCTCTCGAGCTCGATTGGTACCCTCTCTACCAAGCTAACTAACTAACTACTTAACTTCAACACGGCCTCTTTTACCTGCTACTACTACTAACTCTTCTATTCTTCTATTCTTCTATTCTTCTTCTACTTCTTCTACTTCTTCTTAAAACTTAATTTGTCTGTGTCGTTTAGTACTAGTACTAGTGTTACCTTTTTCTTTCTTTTCTCTTATGGTGTTTTATTCTACTCTTTTTTTTTCATGTTATTTTCTTATCTGTCTGTATTTCGTTTTATGTTTTTTTTCTTTCATTCTTTCTTTCTTTCTTTATCAACCTTACCTTATAACCTAACCTAACGTATCTTGCAATAATTGGGTACGTTGTCCGTTTCCTTTCTCTATTTTTATTTTTTATTTTTTATTTTTTATCTGAATTTGTCCTTGTCCCTGACCTTGTCCCTGACGTCCTTGTCTTGCCCTATAGCTAGTGCTATAGCAGCTGGTGTCTAGCTGCTGCACGTCGTGCGGGGTGTATGTCCGTATATCATCCCATTGTACGCTTTGAGCTGTGTTTGTCGAGAAAAATTGAAAGATGATTGAGTATGAGTTTTGAGTTTTTGAATTTTAAATTTGTGTTTGGATTTGAGAGTGAGATTGAGAGTGAGTGAGTGAGATTTGTGGAATCTGGATCTACATACCTATGTAGTTTGGTGATGGCGATGGTGTTCATGATACTTGCTTGCACTTGTAGCTATCTAGAGGCCTTGCAATTTGGATATACAAGGGCGTGTATGTATGTGTGTTTTGTATCTTTATTTGTATTTGGGGGATTATATGGATTGAGGGTACCGATACGTATACGTATACGTAACGTTCACTGATCATGAAAGTTGAAGTACTAGCTATAGTGTTGCAATCTGGATATATACATGATTTGAATTTGGGTTTGAGTTTGGGTTTGGATTCTGTTACATACATACGTTAATGGTACCTTAGGTAGGTAGGTAGGTAGGTATACATGTACATGTACATGTTATGATTACGTTGGTTTGATTTGATTTGAGTGTGGGATGGCGATGGATGTGATGTGATGTGATGTGCTATAGCTTAAGCTTAGGTACTTGATGTAGATATTGATATGCTTTCGAACGAACGTGGATGTGGATGTGGATGTGTCGTTTTTTTTTTTCGTTTGCCTGTTTTTCCTTTTTTGGGGGAGGGAGGCCGGGGGGGGGGATTGTGTTGTGTTGTGTTGTGTTTTGGCAATGGTTTTGGGGGAATGGAGATGGTTGAGGTTTAAAATTAGGTTTGGATAAGGATTGGGGCGGGAATAAGGATGAGGATGTGGATGTGGATGTAGATAGTCAACGTTTATTCCAATTCCAATTTGGATTTTTAATTATACTGATTGTTACCTACCTAGTAGCTAGGCCGGTAAGTCTCCTTGAAATTAACCTTCATACATCTTATTGTAAATATTGATATTGTCTGTACACCTACCTATCCACTTCATGCCGTAGGCTTGAACTCTGACCTTGCAGAGCTCGAGCTTGAGTTCAAGGAAATCTTTGTGATTATATTAGGTATAAGGTGTGCATATTGATCATGATTATATTCAAGAACTCGAGTCATTCCGCGGCCGGCCTGGCGACCCAACCAATTTGTTTTTTTTTCTCACATTTCTCCAGTTCTTGATCATGAATATCTCGAACTGCGTGTATTAGTGCTAATTATGCCTAAGTATATATACTACCCTATAGCTACCTATATGAGTAGGTAGTTTTGTGCCGCTATATATATATGAGAGAACCTTATAATTATGTGGCAAACATGACCGACCACAGCTGCAATCGATACCTCGAAATTTATAAACCTCGAAGCTCATATGTGATCATGATCAAGCCTAGCTGGCTGAAATTACGGATCGATGCTCATTCATTCATTCCAAGCTTTGTAGATCTAGAGGTATATTCCGGGCCCTTTATTACCCTAACTAGTTGCAAGAGATTAAAAATTGATATATTGGTGCCATTTCGATCGCGCAGGAACTTTGAAGATTGATATAATGATTTTAATAAAAATAAAAAGAAAAACATTGGCAACTCTGGATATTGGATCTAGGAACATGTACGTACAGGCTCAACATATGCATAGTATACAATGTAATCTACCTAAACTATTTCGGTACCCCGAGACCTAAGTTTCCGCCAGAAGCTTAGGTGTGTGAGGGTTGTGAACGGATGCGAGTGGGTTCAGGGTAACACCTGCCCCACTGAACTCACCCCCCCAACATTATACATCGAACGTCTTGAGTCATCATACATAAGCTCTGGCCGACATCAGCGCTGCCATAAAATTTGATATCAAAACTCACCATGATATCTTTTTTTTTTCTTCTTTTTTTTGGCCATTGGGGCTACGAGCCCCTGGCCTGCCCCTTGAATCTTGAATCATAGATAACATAAATGCCCGAGTAGATCCATCACTTCCTCCCACGCCCTATATATAGCTACCTCTCGGATCATAGATGCCTATCAAAAGGAATAAACCAAACAGAGAAAAGAATCATCTACGTATACTTCGGTATTAGTCTCGTCTTCTGTATGCATTTATTCGCAACACACATCTATCAACAAGCTTTGGCTTGCCATCGTGCGGTCTGCACAATCATTATAGTTAAACGTCACACCGTTTGCAAATTAAATTAATTCTGCACTCACTCACTCACTTACCCTACCCTGAACATGTGGCACTATCGCAATCGACGTGGAGTTAGTTGGATCTAGATCTGACATTCAATTTTCAATTCTCCACGTAGATAAATCGATATATATCCCATCGATATCGATACCCTGACGCACACATACATACACAAATTTCTAGGATTTTCCTAGGTCAGTGGCTCCATGGGCTTTAAATTTGACATGTACAGATCGATATCGACGGCCAGTAAATTTTGCAGCTATTAGCGATACTAGCTATTGGATACATAAGCATTAAATCAAGTAGCTAATTAAGTTTTGAGCTTTCAAAGTAGTTACCAGGTAGTATACGTATACGTAGGTAGCTATCCTGCAGTTCAAACATTATAATTACTGACAAAAGTACCCTCAATTTGCTCGCAATTGGCCTGCCTATAATTTTTCTATTCTTTTTTTTTTTTTTTTTTTAAAACCCGAACCCGCAATTAATTTGCAAGCGTAAGATTTTTTCCCTGTCTCTGATATCGACTGGATCTGGCCATGGGTCTGGGTCTTGAGATCTAGAGATTGTGTTCGGCCTTACCTTCGGCATTACTTCTTGTTTTTTTTTGCTTATTTCAGCAATAGGTACTACCCGAGCTGAAGTTGCACGTTAAGGTGAAATATACATGTTATCAATATCTTGCAACATCGCGATCGACATATGCATCCGGAAATGTACGAATTAGAATCTAAATCTCGAGAGAGGTTTTAACAGAGAGAAAGCCATGGCCAGAGGATCCGGATGATCTGAGAGAGATAAAGAAAGAGAGAAAAACATGGTTGTGCCCTGCAGCTGGTATATCCGTGCATGCACTACTATAGCTACAATTACAATGATCTCAATTTGTATACGGCTTGATTAATTATAATGAAGGCAGATCCATGGCCATGTTTACCTCATTTACATACATGTTCAGATTGCCTGCATAGAAACGATACTCTCAGGCGACCTCCACCAGTCACGGGTTATCGATACCTACAACATGAGATTTAAATATTGTATTACACTTGCATATTATGCTCATGCATAAATAAGAACGCACAGACACACATTTAAATTTTCCCATCGAACTGCACATGGCCTAGAGACACGGACAGGTCATGATCAACGGGGGCCGGGGATGGGGATCTGGATGGGGTTTGCTTCATAAGCTTACCGGCAGGTTGAGGGTACTCTACGAGTGGTTATTTGGGGCAGGGCCCGGGTTTGGGTGTCGGGTACTCCGGATCCTATGATGCACATTTGCTGATGATGCTGGAGTTTGGGGTTATGGTATGGAACTGAGGTCGATGCATATATAGCGGTGGATGATAGCTATAGGTATTCTCATGATTGCGCCCGCGGCCCGCGCTGCGTACCTACTCTTCAAATCAATGATTCTCCGGACACCCTCGCGAGCGAGTGAGGAAATGCCTGTGCACTGCAGTAGGTACTGTCTGTGCATTGCATTGCAGTCCAGAGACTTGATGATTTGACGAGAAGATGCATACGTAACGGTACCTATCTCAGACAGCTGCTCGAGTACCCACTGCATTTTTGGGGTCTGGCCATGGGCAACGAGTTTAGAAAGTTGAATAGGTAGTCTCGAGCTCGTGCCAGAAAGTTGTAGAGTAGTACTCGAGACGTTGCTGTTCATGTATGTACATACTAGCCGTAAGCTGTATTATCAACATCTCGAAACTCCAGATGTCGCTCTATATCGATATATATCAATACCCACCGTACCGTGTTGGGAAGCGTACATACAGTAGCGAGCAAAGCCCCCCTTGCCATACTCATACTAGGTAGACTCCGACTTGCAGTTACATGTAATTGTGAACGCTGATAAACATGTGTACATGTGGTAAAGCGAGGCCCAGTACAGTCTCGACACCTCACACCTCAATCCGATAGTCTCAGGGGTCCGAATACTCGTAGGTAGTCTCAACACGAATTCGAATCGCAAGTCCATGCATCGCCAATTAGGTATATATAAGATCTAGCTAGATCCCGCTCACTGTATGTACATGTACAGTACAATTGATCAATATTAATACCTACCTATGTATGTACATACCTTTGTAAGTACCTCTAACCTCATTACGCAAAAAAAAAAAAAAAAAAAAAAAAAAACTCAATCTCTAGATTTAGATCTCTGTAGGTACCTCGCGATCGTCTGTTACAAGAAAGAACCTACCTAGGTACTTGGTAGGTAGGTAGGTAAGTAGGTAGGTAGGTACGTAGGTAGTTATCCGCATGCATGCATAAACATTACTTAAATAAACATTATGTACATGTCCTCTGTAGAGAACGTTTATGTATGTAAACATGAAGCAAGTACCCTTGTGGATACCCACCCCTCTACTCTCTACTAAACACACTAGCCTCGTCCCCAGCTAGAGTAGAGTAAACCACCCTCATTGGAAAATAATAGGGGGTCCGCCCTGCCCTCCCTCACCCTCTCACTCAGCTCCCGATTCACACAGCCGCGGCGGCCGGCGGTTTAGATTTTTTTCTTTGGCGGGCGGTGCGATAGCCTGTGCACCCCCGCGGCGTAAGCGTCCGAGGGTATCCGTGGAGAGGGCCAAGAGGGCCAAGGGATTAGGGATTGTTGAGTGATGTGAGCCGACCGATCACATACCCTAAGCACCTACCGGCTATCATGATTATCGATTATGACTGGGTAAGAATCTGAAGGAGAGGAGCGAGCGAGCGGGCGAGGAGGAGGGCTAGGAAGTAGGAGGAGGAGGATCGATGCATGCGATGAGGTCAGGAGGAGGCGAGGAGATCTGACAAAACGATGTCGGTATTTTTTTCTTTTGAAAGTGAAGTGAGGTGAAGTGTAAGAGGAGGATCGATTCATCGTCATAGGTGGTCAGTCACACATCATAGGGAGAGTGAGAACACAAGAGATCACAAGAACAAGGAAATTGCTGCATGCATCGACATCGATTCGAATTGGGCAAGCATTTCCACTCGGCGCGGCGGGCGCACGAAATGCAGTGTAGTAAGTAATGCATCGACATCGACATCATCTTACCTACATACATAGGTATGCATACATATTTCCTGTCTTTTGTGTGATTATGATCTGTCGCATATGCAATTGATTGGAGCTGCACCGTAGCACCGACTGGTGTTGTGATTGTGATCATGATCATGATGCATAAACCAATTGCAACTTCACCCGGCTGATCCACCACAATCGCCACGGCGCATCCTCACCAGCAGCACAGTGACACAGCACAGACGGATCCAATTGATTTGCAACATTGCATTAAATCAGTATTGATGATCAAGCAATGACAAAACAGCGCAAGCAAAAAAAAAAAAAGAAGAATGCACTGAACGCCGACCGGCAGGACGCTCCAACGTTCTCCGATAACCTTTTTTTCGGGGTTTTCCTGCTGATCGATGGTGTGCATACGCTAGGTATTCAATGTAATAAAATTGGTGGAGCATGTATATAAAAGGGCATGCATTGTTCTCTCTGCTGTTGGTTTCGAGACTGTGTTGGTTGCACTCGAGCTAACTGGGCATATACTCTATATATGTGCATGCACCCAAGGGCCAGCCGGCGCCATAAAAACAGCAAGCAAGCAAGTATTCTCGCAAGAAAGAAGGAAGATTAAAACATGTACATCACGGCGAGATAAAAGAAGAAGAAAAAAAACACCAAATACGAGGGGGGGACGGACATGGATCGATATCCGGCGCTGGGCTGGAGAAGGGGGGGGGGGGGGCTTGGCTGTAAAGTGCGGCCGCCCGCCCACCCACCCACAGGCCGACCCGACGGACAGGAAACGCACTGGCAGAGGGTAGGCCTGGGCACGAACTTGGCCGAGGGGCGCTTGCTGGCCGTGGGCTGGGCGAGCTTCATCCATCACCACACACACCTCCAACAACTCTCGCACACACACACACCACCACGACCACCACCACCACCACACACTCATTCACATACTCGCCATCAAACCAACAGCTTGCCGCCTCCGATATACAACCACCGCCCGTATATATAAACGCACTCACGCACACACCCTCGCCCTCGCCATCGCCCACTCCCTCACCCGCTCGAGCGCCCGTCTTTCCTTCTTTTTCCTGCCGCCCCCGACACGACAGGCCAGGATAAAAGGAATTAAAGAAAATTCTCTCAAAATACCATCACCATACAATTTTGAGAGGAAGAAAGATGGCCTCATTACGAGGGAGAGCGCTTCCAAACATCGCAAACCTACGGAAGCAGCGACAGCGGAGGAGCACCGCGGAGCCAGTGGGCTCCCTTTCGAAGGAGGAGAAGGCCCTGTGGAGGAGGCTGCCCTTTGTCCCGCCAATTGAACGAAAGGCGGCAGAAAAGGAGTGGAAAGGAGAGGTAGAGGTGGTGGAAGGAAAGGGAGGAGGAGAGGAGTGGACAGGAGAAGTGGAGTGGACAGGAGACGGAGGAGGAGAGGAGGAATGGACCGTCGCCGCGGGCAGGCGGCCCGAAGACGCACTCGGGGGGCCCGGTGGGCCCGGGGGGCCAGGTGGGATACCCCCACCACATGCGGCACCGCTCGTGCCTGGATCGCGGCCTCTCCCACCGACCTTTGCAACGTTGGATCCAGCAGAGGGCACAGAGACAGCGTCGACTGTCGTGGCGGGCCCAACGCCTCCAACGAAACCGTGGCAGGAGACAATCGACACGGCCATAACCACCACCACGTCCTCGTCGCCCTCGGCATTACCCTCGAACCCCGCATCGGGGCAGGTCCACAGGCTGTGCCGCGACGCAGATTGTCCCTCTGGTGCGTTTCCCCACCCCGCCCCGTCCCTCACCATCAGCACGACCCCCACCGCCCACCCGACGGATGGGGGCACGCCCTACTCCCCGCGAAACTGCACCGACAATCTCGTGGAATACGATTCCTACGACTGTAGCTACAACAGCACAGGCAATGGAACGGATTACCGCAACAACCCCGGCGCGCTCGAGGTGGACATTGAGTCCGAGTACGACGACTTTATGGCAAACAAGTCGCTGTACATTGGGGTGATTGTCGTTGCGATCGCGGTCGCTGTTTTGGTTGTGCTTGGGACGTGGTGGGGCGTGCGGAGGTGGCATAGGAACCGGGGGGACGAGCTGGTGGACGACGACGCCTTTGGGGCGGGGGCAGCAGCGGTGGAGAAGAAGCGCTGGCGGAGATGGAGGAGGAGCAAGCGCTGGCACGAGAAGCAAGTCTGCACGTGCCAGCCCACGAGCATGTCTGGGGCCCTCGGCGGTGCTGGCGGCATCTTTGTGTCTGCACCACCACCACCGACACACGAGCAGCAGCAGCGGGGCCTGGACGTTGTGCCCGAGATGAGCGAGCGTCCAATCTCGGCAATGCTCCCACCACCACTCCTCCGCCACCAGCAGCAGCAGCACCAGCGGTCCTCGCAGCTCTCGCTGACAAACTCCCACCTGACACGGTCAATCTCGTCTTCCTCGTCGGCAATCTCGTCGCCGCCGAGCTACCACCACCACAACCCGCATCTCTCTGGCACCTCGCAGCATTCTGCGCACAACACCCTCGCAAACGCCGCCCTCGCCAGCCGCTCAAACTCGACGAGAACGGCAACGTCGAGTACATCCAATGTCACGGACGACACGGTGGTGCGCTCGAAGCGCGAGTACCAGCGCACCGTGACGCGCCTGGCGGAGGAGAACATGTACTCCTCCCCGGAGGTTGTGGCGGATGGGTGGCGGTGCGCGCCGCCCAATCCCTTTGAGGATGCTGGCGGGCTGGAGGTTGTTGGCGGCGGCGGCGCGGTCGGGGTCGGCGGGATGGGGCAGGTGGATGAGCTTGGGAGGAGTGTTGTTGGGGCTGCTGGGAGGGTCGGGGTGATGGAGGATCCGTTCTCGGATGGTGCTGCTTCTGGTGGGATGGGTGTTGGCGTCGGAGATGGGTTTGCGGGGTATGTCCCCGGTAGTGGAGGAGGTGCGGGAGGCGTGGGGGGGGGGATGCACCACCATCAGCAACAACATTATACCCACAACCATCATCACCAACACCAACAACTCCACCCGCAACAGCCGTCGATGGTGCAGGATCCCTTTGCCGACGAGTACGGTATGGGGGAGCACGAGCACCACGAGGTCGATGTTGGCGTTGGAGATGGGTTTGGTGGGTATGTTCCCGGTGGGATGATGGGTGGTGGTGGTGGTTCTGGTAATGGTGGGGAGGGGGGGAGGAGTGTGATGGCTGGTGCTGGCGCGGAGGGAGAGAGGAGGAGCGGCGGGTCGGTGAGGAGTGGAGTGTCGAGTAGTGCGACGCTGCGGGGGGATTTGGAGGAAGGCGGAGCCGGGGGAGACGAGAAGGGCGAGAAGAGTGGTTGAGGGGTGTGCTTTGTTTTGTGTTGTGTTGTTCTCGTGCCCTTTTTTTGTCGGAATGGGTTTTTTTGTTTTATTTTTTTTTAAAGTGGTTATCTTGCAAAGTATATATCCTTGGAATTGGTGTTATTTTTTTTTTGTGCGTTAGCGTTTTTGGGGTATATTTCTTTTTATCATATCGTTATATCATACCAATTTGGGGTTTCTCCTTATGCTTGTTTAGGTTTTGGTAGCTATATAAGGTTATATCAAAATATCATTATACCATCGATTGATTGTTCTTTCATGATCATGATAAAATATCATCAAAGCGGTTGTATTTAAAGCTATAAGTACATGTACTTTACATGTTATCTATCTACATATCTATCTATCTATCTTCACCAAGCATTCTCCATTAGTTACTACATACCTTATGAGACTCCGGTAAACTCTTAAAACTGTGAAAACACGGTTAAATAATACTCAAGCATAGATTTCGCCCAATGCAACCTTTTCAGTAACATTGAGCTGAATTTTAATATTTTCTGTGATTTTTAATTGGTATATTTAATATTTCTCTTGTGAGAAGCAGTATATTGAATATTATCATGAAAATACTTTTCAAAATACTTTTCCGAACCTTTTGAAAGGAGTCAAAATATTTTGAAGCATTCTTAGTGGCAAATGGTGGCAATTTGCCACCAATATGCTTATTCATTATTTACATAATAAACTTATGTCAGGAACTCTTGATATTGTGGCAAAAAACGCCTTGATATGACACTGTGTGGCAAATATGCTATATCGGGCTTGAATCTAGCCATGGAAATTCGGATATATAAATGAGAGATCAATTGTTCAAGAACATTTACCTGGTCGCTCAGTGATTCATAATGTAGCTAATATCTATCGCCAAACTCTTCTGGATTTAAAATTTATTCCGTGATGTGGGGATGGCCATGTAGCGGATCCGGAGTTCAAACCGGTACCGGCCGGTACCATGTATATGGGCCAGACAGAAGTATCTGCATGAATTATAATTACCATCACCATCACCATCACGATCTTTGATCATTGGGTTCTTACCTATGGTGAGTTGGGGGGGGGGGGGGGGGAACATGTCCCGGGGGAACACGGGATTCAAAGTCTAGATGCTGCAATTGCAATTGCATTGTTTGAACGAGTCAAGTTGAGTTGTGGAATGCGTGATCGCGTGCGAGAGAGCATGAGAGCATGATCATGAGTTCCACATGTACGTAAGTGTAAGGAATTAGAGAGCATGTACCGCACTTTGAAAAATTCGACGTGAATTATTGCAACGTTAAATCCAACTAACTAGATATCGCTATCGCTATCCATCTATAGCCATGCACTGCAAAATTCAAACATCTAGATCTTGATCTTCAAAGCTTCCATTCATTCCCATTCCCATGTACATGTATGGTGAAAAGAAAAAGAACAATAGATATAGATATAGATATCGATATAGATCTATGGCAACAGGTTTAATCGTAATCGTAATTGTAATCGGATTTTAATTGATGTATACCTACAGCTGCAGTACATACAAGAAACATATGAATATGTATCCATCTTCCTGGCCAGCCAGCCAGCCAGCAAACGAGTTTTTTTTCCGTATTACCAATAAAATAACTACATGCCCGCAAAACCCCAATCAATCAATCAAGTCAATCAAATCAATCAATCAATCAAGCAAGCATTCGCATCGCAGTTCTCGAGCTCATCGACATTCCTTTAATTATAATTTGACGTGCTTATTTATAATTATACACAAGCCAGCACCCTAGGCCTGGGTACCGGTACCGGTACCGGTTCTTCTTCAAAGAAAAAAAAAAAAAAAAAAAAAAAAACTGTAGACTTTTAAATTTCTGCACATTTTTTGGCATGGTGGTGGATTGTGATTGATCGTGATTACCGGGTGGCCTGGCCTGGCCTGGCCTAGCCAATCACGAGGCCAGTTATGATCACCCACCAACTGCCACAAAAGATTGATGAAGATGAATGGCCCGGCCCGGTCCATTGGTGAAAAAAAGTCGATTGCTGATATATATGTACTTATCAATAATAGGTATTGCCAGTCAACGTTTAAGTACGTGCAATCCCCCTTCCGTACATTCTACTTTCCTTTCTACCTCTCCTTCTAGTTACCTATATAATGTAGCTACCCGCGGGTCACATATATCCAACCCCCCCCCCCCCAACATCGCAAATCAAACGGTAAATCTTCAAATTTCAATATCGATATCAATCCACAAACCAATAACCCAATAACTCATCCAAATCCCCAAGTCTCCCACAGAAAAGAAAAAAGTAACTACAAGCAAATGCAAATATAACCAGCCATATGAATATATATGTCCTGCTTACCATACCCATCCATCCTATAGGCCTACTCTCGCCACCCTGAATACACACCCCACCCACCCCACCCCCAACCCCCAACCCACAACTCACAACCCCGACAAACAAGAATCCGAATCGGCCACCACTTGTCATTTGTAATAATTACCCTGAACCGATGGATATGGACTGTCGCAACCAATGCGCCAATCCGTGATACAATCTGATAGGATAGGATATATAGTACCAAGAATTATATTTATGCATGCGCATCATGTACTGGTACATAAGACTTCAACCATCACAAGATACCACTCTTATCAATTGCAAAACACCTTCATCATCATCAGACTCAATGTTTCATTTAACATATAATAACCTCCACCTCCCCGCCTTATTCATCCTCATATCAAGGGCCCTGTGGGATTCGGATTCCACCCGCTAAATGTCATTTTAAAAAAAAAAAAAAGTTCAAATATTCCCCAAACCCCAATCATAATGACATCCGATATAAAAGTCAAAAAAAGGCTAATTTGAACAGAAAAAAAAAAGAAATAATAAACTCATATCCTGCCCCACGCACGAGCGATGCCGTAAATAGAATCCTCCCCAATTTGGCCGTAGACGTGAAATGCGACCAATGCCTCAATCGATCAATCGATCGATAATTCCAATCAATCCCAAATCCTACCTCCTTGGAAATAATAACAGTGAGACCCCATATAGTGAGATGATGAAAAGAAAAGGAAAAAGAATAAAGAAAACGATGAATATTGTCCATGATAACTTGTTCAATGATAATTGTTCATGATGATTGATGATGATGATAATGGAAGAAAAAGAAAAAGAAAAGAAAAGAAAAGCGTTAGGGTAACAAATGAAAAAAAAGGGGGATCAATGGCCATGGAGGAAGGGAATGAAAATGGAGAAAGAAAAAAAGTCAACAAACTTGCTTCAAATGACAAACGTAACACAAAAATGTAACAACGCTTATAAAACAGCACCACCCAACCACCCAAGTTCCTCCCACATCTCTTGCCTACTCTCCAACTCCCCCGCAACCTCCTCCTTCAGACATCTCAGGCTCTTGAGATACCTCACACCACCACCCCCTGGACTGTGATACACCCCAACGTCACCCTCCGCCCCCTCTAGACTCTCCATTCCCACTCCACTGTCGAAATAGCCGAAACCACTATCGTCCAAATCCAACGTCATTATCAGATCACCATCTACTGCAGATGGCAAGCGATTGCGAAGAATGACATCGCCGGCATAAGGACCAATGTCGCGGTTACCCCCCTTTACATCGGCAGACGCGGGACGCTTGAGAAAATCGAGTCCGCCGCCAGTTTTGGGGGAGTACGAAGAGGAAGGGGTGGATCCTGGAGAGCAAGAGTGGCTAGTACTCGGAGTAGAAGTGGACGTGTTATTACCCGAACCTTGCTCCGAGTAGCTGTTGCTGAGCGAGGAATGGTACGAGGACTCTCTTCCTTCGGCAACCTTTGGCGCCATGATGGTGGTTGGAGAGGTAGTGATCTTGTCGGTATCGATAAAAAAGGACTCGTAGTCGAGTTGCAAATCGATCAATGGCGGTGTCATCGACGTAAATAATGACTCTTCGATGTAATCGTCCCCAGATGTCGGGAGCGAGTCTTTGCCAGTCCCTAAATCAAGTCGATTCACATTACTGACCGCTTCATTTCGAGGTCTGAACTCGTCTGGATCCAGTCGGATGATCGTTCCCGGAGTACTAACCACCTCTTCCGTTCGCAATCCGCGATCTCCATCATCACTGCCAAACAAACTGGCACCCTCACCGCTCCCCGCTCCCTCCGATCCCACCATTACGAAACCTCCACCCTGCACACCACTCCTTATCGAGGATGCATCCCCTCCAATAATCCCATTCAAACTCGTCTTTGCTCCTCCCAAACTAACAGACCTTGGCAACCTCCGTATCCCCCGCTCCTCATCCCGAATGATATTCCCCAGCCGTGTCTCCCTATCCGGGAGGAAACTGGCCCTGACTCGACTTTCTCCCGCCCCACTTGCTTTTAGCCCTGCCCCAAGAGCCAGCCCAGGAGTCTCTCTTCCTACTGCGAGAAATGGTCTCTCTCTTACCACCGTCGGCTCCGTTTCGACTTGTACCTCTGCTACCGAGGTTTCGCCACCAGGGTTCACCGAATCCGAGTTTTTTTTTGCTGTCATTTGCTGCGCTTCCTGCGGTTCATTGTCCAAATCCATACTCTCGCCTCTGGTTCGAGTACGATGTCTCTGTGCAAGGGTGAATTCTGGTGGAACAGGAATGTCCAAAGGACTTGGTGTTCGTCCCCTAGTTTGTACAGACGTTGTCGATGTATAGGTATTTACAGTCAAACTTGTGGAACGGGTGTTGAGATCGGGCCGGGGCGCAGAAGTGCTGTATGGCTTGGCCATGGAGAAGAGCCTACCGATTTTTCTACGGGGAGGTGGAATGTTGATAGCTGCAGTTGGGGGTGAAGACGGTTCAGTGTTGTACGTTGGCATTGCCGGGCGGGTCTGTGACTGAGGCAAAAATGACCAGCGCTTACCCCGACTTCCGCCCTCCTTCTTTGACACTGGTGCTTCATCTCGACCTCGAGAAACAGAATCACCGGGGTATATCGGTGGCGAAGGCGTGGACTGGACGTGAATTGCAGATGATGACGCTTGCGGAGGAGGTGGATATGGCGAGTAAAAATGGGAAGAGTGTGAAGGCACTGGGGTACTATGATCGGGCGTGGAAGGTAGCGATGGTATCGATATCTTTCTCCCCAGAAACGTGTACGGCTTCCGAATGCCTCCACCATCTGACCGTGGTGCGATTTGTGGTAGGGATGAGGTAGTGTCCTTTGTCGGAACGGGTTTTCGGCGTGGGGGGGAAGCAAACACTGGATATGGTGTGCTTCCGACTGTAGTCCGTCGAGGGGCTTTTGAGGATCCTTCGGCAGGGATCGATACTATGGAAACCGACGATTCCGAGCGATATTGTCGCAAGCTTCCCAGACTTGGCTGTTCGACGAGCCGTGTCGGAGGAGAAGATGCCTCTGCGTTCAAATTCCGCCTTCTTTCGGGTGAATGGACATTTTCGAGATGTTGTGGGGGAGGAGGTGGTGCTCGAGCAGTCGCCGACGGCTCCCCTTTCCGTCGTGGCGATGTGTGATAATTTTGGTGATGATGATGATCGTGACGTTGATGATGATCCCGTTGGTGCTGATGTTCCGCCGCCTCATAACCGTGCTCGTGGCTCCGTTTGTCTCCTCCCCCTTCCGCTTTTCCCGGCTCGATCGGATTGAGCATGCTGGCGACCGAGGCCTTCTCCCGGATGCGCTGGTCCTCCTCGCTCGGCATCTCGATCGGCACCTCAATCACATTAACAACCTTGCCGGTTCGGTCATCTCGCACGGTTCGTCCCGCAGCCGGGTCGTAGTAGACTGTCCTTTCATCCATCACATAGTAGTACCCGTAGACTGCGCCTTGCTCCAACCCGCCTTTCGGGCCCCCACTTTTCCAGATGCCGTGTCCGGCTCGCATGTCTCGTTCCATCGGAATGGATGTGGTGTACGAAGTCCACGAGCCAAACAGCTGGATCTTTTGCGGCTGCGGGCGCATGGTGTGCGGGAGAGATCTATTCCGTCAGTAAGGATTACACAAGGTACACAAAAAGAGGACACACGCTAGGTGGAAGCGAGGACACTCACATTCTAAACGTCACCAATGCCTTTCGTCCCTGCATGCCCGGCGTCCTACAAGACGTCTGGTCTCCACTTCTCGACTGGTGAGCCCGTGCTGGCCGGTCGTGTTGTTCTGCCATCTTGCCGACAGAATTCGCTTGCTCCAAAGATACCCCGAAAATCGCAAAAACAGGAGAAAATAAAAGGCAACCAAATGGAGCCGAAGGGACTGGTTTATAGGGCTGAGGAAATTATGAAATGGAAAATAAAATGAAGGATCTTGCAATCTTGATGTCGTCGACCGGAAACTCTAGCAATCACCAACAACAGCAGCAGGAGTGGTAGCGGCTGCGGCGCACGCCCTCCAGTCAGCTGCCACCCCCCTCCGTGTTATGGTTGCTGCGATCCGTCCGAGTCAGCTGTCGTGCGCCGTTCTCGGGCTTGTTCTCAAACTCCTTGCGCAAATGTCGATCAAGCGATCAGTTCGACGCCGAGGCGGTGACCTCGAACGCTGAGAAATGGTGTTGTGAATGTGTTGTTTGGAGGTGGGATCGTGGACAGCAGCAATCGGGAAGCTGTCTGGTACCCCCGTCTGGTTCCTGGCCTTAGTGGTGAATTGTTGCGCTTCACTCACTCGTTCGGTCCCCAGCCCCCCGAAAAAGGTTCCGGAACCCTTCGTACAGCGAAAATCGCTAACCTGATGTGATGATACTGCTAGCTGGCGTGTTGCGTGCTGGCTGGTGCTCCTGTATGCTTGGGCGTGTGGCGTGCGTCGTGTGGTTGGTTGGCTGGGGAGTATTTAGGAAATGCGCAAGCTAATCACCCGTAGGTCTCTGCCTGGCCAACAGCTGTCGAATTAGCATACACAGAATTGACTTTTGACCATGACCCGAGTGGATGATGAAGGAGCATGAGGGCAGAGAGTCAGAAGGAGAGAGCAAGAGAGGAAGAGAGTGAGCGTGATTAGCAAGCAGGGGGGGCTGCGATGGATTATTCGGGGGCAGGCAGGGAGGTGAAGAGGCCCCTCCAAAAAAGGCCAATAATTCATCTCGTTCATCCCTCCAAGTCATTTCTTCCATCCATCCATACATTCGCCCACCACCCTCAAGCTTTCCCAATACTCTATCCCTTCAGCCCCAAGACTTTTTCTCGTGCTCACAGGGATTGTTTGGGACGGGGGGCGGGAAGATGTATGGGTGGGTGTGAGAAGGGAAGCAACGCAGCAACCCAGAAGTTAAAATTACCACAAGCCTTCCAACCTGGACCCGGCCGCCCCAACCAGACACCAATCCCAAGCCGACATATCCAAGGAACGACAAAACAGGAGTATGAACGAAACAAAAGGGGAAACTTTGTATGGAGAAAAAATAAAAGAAAAAAAACGAAAATGCGAAGGGATCAGACCCACCGAATGTTGTCTCAAACTCTGTTGTAACTTTCTGCCGTCCGCCCCACCAAGAAATACCTTTGTCCCGCACGAGCGACTGGCAGCACCCCGCACGTAACGCACGGGCAGGCGATTCAGCCGAGGTGTCTAAATCACCAGACAGCCCACTCTCGTTATTCAATCTTTCTACCCTATATCTCTCTTTTTATCTCGTCCTGCGCTGTATGGTATCTCCTCCTTTTTCTTTGGCTTGATTCGTAATTTAATATCCTCGAAAGTCAATCAAGGGACAATCAAGACAATAACGCAAGGGTCCACCTATTATTCCTAATTTTATCTCTCTTCTCTTTTTTCCTTTCAATTTATACCAGATATATTGCCTTTTGGGGTCGGGTGCTCTTCTTCTTTCCCTTTTCTATTTATTCCAGTGCCTCTTTCGTTGTCTGCTTCTTCTGCTTCGTCTTCTTCTTCGTTTCTGTTGGAATTCTTCCCTTCTCGCTTCGCCTTTATTTTCCAGGAACCGGGGAATGGTAATGTATATTAAAGGGTGCACACTCTCCAACTGCCTTTTGGCTTACCCAACAACCAGCAGGAGCATGCAGTAGGGCAGCAGGGCAACACAACGCAACGCAAGGCAACCCGGGAATAAAGATCGGTTTTAGTCTGGCCAGCGACGATCCCGTACGATTTCCAGTCCCTTTTTTTATTTTATTTCTTAATCGGAGTTTCGATACACAGATGGTGTGGAGAAGGGAGGGGGTTGGGTATGTAAGGAAGCGATGTGGAAGCGATGGCGATGTAGGTAGGAGTCGGCAGGATATATTGTCCCAGATGGTCAATGTGCGTGGCCGTAGGTAACTGATGCAGTCTATCGTGATGTTGCCATGGGCTGATGAACTCGATTGTGAGAGGGGAAAGGAAGAGATTGTGGAGATGGAGGAGGAGCAGGAGAGCAGTTGCAGCAAGAGTCAATTGCTGCCAGCCGACACAGGCGGCCGTGGGAGTGGGTGCAGGTCAGTGGTACGATGCCGGAATGCCACTGGCTGGTGTAGGCGAACAGCACCAGCGAGTGGGGGAGAGAAAAAAAAAGAATATAATGGAGGAATGAAAAAAAAAAAAAGAAATTTAAAACGACGTATGTGTGCGTATCTCGAAATGAGTAGAGCGTACTTGTGGCAAGTACCTGATCGTATGGGGCTTGGGCTGGAAATGGATGGATGTGGGGTAGAGCGTGCGTGCTCTGCAGAGGTGCTCGTTGGAAGCGAGAAATGACGATACTATCGTCCGTGAAACAGAGAAAGAGAGGGAGAGGAGGATGAGAGACAGACGGTGAGAGTGAGTGATGGAAGGAGTGGGAGCGAGATCGAGAGAGCGAGAGGCCGAGGGAAGAGACAGACGCCACACCCACAACACACAGCAGCAGCAACAGCACACACACAGTCCAGGCCAGTCCAATCCCTCCTGCTCAATCAAATCAATCAATCAATCGATTGCTGCTGATTGCTGATTGCTGCTGTCCGCTGCTGTGATGTGCCGTGATGTGCTGGGGTTGGCTGGCCGGAGCGTTGGAGCAGAGGAGGGCTGCGGAGGCTGGCCGGATAGATGGTTGGCTGGCTGGCCGGCTGGCGAATGGCCGTGGCCAGCGGTGCGAGTGCGTATAGCATGGTGGTGGTGGTGGTGGTGGTGCGTGTGCGTGTGCGTGCGTGTGTGCGTGCATGCGCTGGGATGCGTATGCTTGCGTATGCGTGTAGGTGTAGGTAGGCAGAGGGACTCGGGCTGGCCAATACTGACTGAATCGAGTCCTCTCGAGCTCTTCTCTCTCAGTCGCCAACTGACTCGTCCATGAGGATCGAGTCCTCAAAACCATGCTGATCACCTTGTTGGCATTCTCAAATAAGCACGTGCAACTGACTAGTTTCAAGCAATGGATTGCTACTCGAGCATGTCAGTGATTATACTTAGCCAATAGCGTTACATGAATTATAGCATGCATCTTGAGATGTAGAGTATTCTCTTTAATTCGAGCTTCTTCGCCTTCTTCTTTTCTTCTTCTTCTTCTTCTCCATGGATGTACCACCAACCTGCTTCTCCTGCTGCTGCTCGCTCCTGCTCCTGCACGCCCATCCATACCCGGACATCTGCAAACGCACACTGTGCCCCATGACGATCTTGTCCAATGCCGGCGTCGCAGTTAAACACTAAACAGACACATGAAGCATAGCTCTTGATCATATTGAAACTGGGTCGGTTCGTGCACGTGCGGGGGTGAATGCCACGACCGCGATCACTCACTACCACACTTTGATTCAGGGCGGAATGTGGAGTGAGTACACGTCCGTGTCCGTCGGGGGGTGGGCGTGGCGGAGTGCACGTGGTAGAGTAGTGACATTCCAACCACCCTACTTCCCGAAGCGGTACTTTCTTAGAACTCGCTACTGGATCTAGCCCATTCAGGCATTTAGTCGTAATATCTTTCGTTCACGTACATTCTTGTGCGTGCTACTATTAGAGGCACTAAGGACCATCTCCACCTCGTATGTGCATGAGACATTTCATTCATCGGTGTGAATATGTCGTAGTTAGCTAGCTGCAGTGATTTATTTACACTCATCTTGATAACGTTGATCGTAACTTCCTCATTGGCCTACTCCGGGCCTTCCTCGTTCTGACCATGCACGCATCTAGACGTTTTCTCTAGATATGAAAACCCTGGCCATCAACTACAAGTAAAAACAGGCAATTAATTACATTCAAACATTCCACTACCTACCTACCTCGAACTTCCACTTAAGTCCCTCCTTATCGGATCCCCGCCTCTCTCTCTCTCGCTTGAGAGCATCACCCCCTCTCCCTCTCCCCCTCCCATCTCCCCCCCCCCCCCTTTCACGAAAACACCCATATATACCTCCTCCGTCTCCATCTCCTCCCCCCCCCCTCCCTCCTGACCATCAAAAATCAAAAAATCCCATGATCATAGAAGGCCACACACAACACGTGAGCACGTGCCTGCCCATGGCCACATACATTCCCTTGCAAGCCCAGCCCCCCAGCCTCCCCACCCCAGTTTTTGGGAATTAATACTCTACGATCATGCCCAGCTACCTATGTAAGTACTTTACATTCCTAGAGTAGGCCTCTTAATATATTTATCTTGGCTTCCAAACAACATGGGAGCGAGTCTACTACTCTATCCACACACTTTGAATTCTTCCCCACAGTAGAAAGAAGAAGGGTATGGTATATTAATCTACTCGCTAACTGTATGTAACGTGCATGGGGATATACCAAGACCTAGCCTCATTCCTCAGGATTAATATATTAACCAATATGTCGATAGAATTGCCTAAAATAAGAAATATCAGTCAAGTCTTCTAGAAAGGAGCTCGAGAGAACCAAAAACAGACAAGAAAGGGAGATGTATAAATAGTATACTTACACATAGTAAATAATCCTCTGAAGGGCGTCAAGGGAACGTGTCTAGAGAATCATGTATGTACTCTCTGATCCATGGCTGAAATATCGCCGTAGACCAATTACAAGGAAACCAGAAACCGCACGAAAGCAAGAGAAACCCGATTGAAATTGTCAAACGAAACGCAGATAAAAAAAGGTTGGTGATATATATGTAGATGTCATGAGATAGAAAGAAGTATTTAATTAAATCAAGATAAAAGCAAAACTCCCCTGTGCAAGCAATGAAGCATGCAATAAAAAAAAAAAAAAGACCAGTAGAAGTCAAACCGAACCGGTAATGAAAAGAGAATACAAAAATTAAAAGGAATTGGAAGAAAATTGCAATTTAAAAATAGAGAACCCCATATAGATATAATTAGCCCGTAAAATCAATCCAAAATAGCTGGGTGGAGAAACCGAAGAGTGTGAGTGGTAACCACTGGCGGGTAGGATCATGTCCCAGGCGTTTATTCTGGCTGTATCTGATGTTATAACCCATCCGTAAAGAAGTAGTTGACCCCCTCAACTTCCCGCCACCGGTAGCCTCAAACAACCCCTTCCGAAGCCATGCAACTACTTATATTTTCTTCACCATGTAATATCCACCCTTCTCAACCTCCTTCTTCATAAATCCAACCTTCTCATACCACTTTGCAGCCCTGGTATTCTCCGGGTCCAACCCAACGTGCACCCCATCCACAGCCTTCTGCCCTCGCAGCCTCGAGCCAATTTTCTTCGCTTCCTCTACCCAGCTCTCCAGTAACTTTGGGCCCCAACCCTGCCCTTGCCATCCCTCGAGAATGTCAATGTGGAAATGCGCATCATACTCCCCATTAAACTCGGGTACATTCATTCCCTTTTCTGGATCAAAGAGCACGTCGAGTAGCCATTTCCGCTCAC
This sequence comes from Peziza echinospora, assembly GCA_024516245.1. NCBI lineage: Eukaryota > Fungi > Ascomycota > Pezizomycetes > Pezizales > Pezizaceae > Peziza > Peziza echinospora. Next base: position 1,978,933 of record JAJLQT010000007.1, on the reverse strand, counting down.
CGAGCTCTTCCAGTGTTTTTGGCGGAGGGGGTGGGGGGTAGTGGAAGTCGAGGAGGGGGAGGTAGTCGGATTTGTACTGGGAGATGAAGCGAGTGGTGGATGGGGTGCCAATGATGTATCCTACCGCGGTCCCGTTGCCATCATCAAGGACAAAGCATGTGTCTGTACTGAAGAGGAGATAGGGCTTGCAGTAAATTGAGGATATGAGTGTTTTGTGTGGGGTGTCAAGAAGGGGGCGCAAAGAAGGCCCGACGGTTTTCAGACACTATACATAGACGATTGTTAGCACAAATTCAAAAAGGTGGAAAGATTGGATGACATACAATTTCAAGACACTCTTGATAGTCTTTGGAAGGGTCGTACTTGCGGACAAAGGGACCTGGAGGCGAAGCTTCTGCTGGAGCAATGGCCGTGTCGATACTTGCCTCTGCCGTGGCCGTCACAGCAGGCGCCGCAGCTACCACTGGGACGGCAATATTCGGCACATCCTCTGCTGTTGACTCTGGGCTAGGTGCTATCGGTACCTGTGCGGGCGAATCTGAGGGAAGTGCTGCCGAAGCAGGCGGAAGTGTTGGCGGAGGTGACGGTGACGGTGACGGTGATTTCGGCGCCGGCGTCGATACCGCAATATCGGGTGTTTCTACGTCCTGTGGCGCAGAGCCTCTCCGTGCCGAGACCTCGTCTTCGTCGGGAACCTCCTCTGCCGTCGGCGGCGGCGGGAGGTGGTGGAGCGGTGGGGCGGTGGGCGTGGCTTGCTCAAGCTTATCGGCAGCAACAGCAACATCTTCGGGTTCTGCTCCTTCTACACTATCGCCATGACTCTCATTGGCATCGGGAACGGTGAGCCGCACCATTGGTTCTGCCGTGGGCGACTCCACCCCGGAACGGCCCTGCTCCGTCTCAGCTGACATCTGTGTGTGCGAGGTGCTCGAGTCAAGTGAGGTCGATAGGGCGGTATGGCCTGCCGGAGAGATTGGCCAGAATGGGGACTGATGTGAGAGTGTCTGGTTGGATGCCCGTCTCGCAGCTGCTGTTGCCGGCGTGTTTCGGGGATGCGACTTTGATTGGGGGGCAGGTAGGTCAGGTTACAGGTTGCTGGCGCAGGGCAGGTGGATGCAAGGTTTAAATATCAAGTTTCGGCGCCTGAGTGGATTGACGGTGAACACACGCTGTTTGACCGTCTGAGTGTTCGATAGTGGGGAGGGGGCTTGTTGTTTTTCTTTGCCAGTGTGTTTTGCAGGTGTGGTTGGATGTTTTGTTTTGTGTCCGGAAGAAAGGAGACTCGCAACAACGACGACCACAATGCCAGTGACGACGACAGCAATATTGGCCCAGCACGCCAAAGACAGGCCCAGGCATTTAACTTATTCCCCTTTCACGCAAGTCCGGCCATCGTCAACCTGCGGTGGAATGAATGCCCTCATGCCAACGGGGATTAGCAGATGGACAAGCCGTATGCGCGGCACAGGCGCCAAGTGCAATTGCGGCCTTCTGCTCGCACCTTCAGCTCAAATGTGGCAGGCCAGAGCGCATTGTGGATTTATGCAGCTGTAAATGCAGAAAAACATACATCTTGAGCCTCCGTAATATCATTCTCCTCTGAGCATGCTCGCGACAGGTTATTTCTATATGCTGTTTGAATGTGATTCCATGTAATTCCATGTAATTCCCATTTCCACGCAATCCTCATACCCCCTGCTCATAACCCCTCCTGATGCCCTATCGTATCCGCACAACGCTACGTTCCGCAAATCCTTGCAAGGCGATCAATGCGGGTGGAGTGGGAAGGCAGCAAGAACGGTTCCTAGGTAAACCAACCCACTGCAGAGTAGTTAGATACAGTCAATATAAGTAGCGAGATCCACCGGGTAATTCGAGCTGTGCACAGCCGCATCCCCCTTGTAACCGCTTTCCTGTAAAGATATCTAGCAACATCTATTCTACCATGGGAACTGATCCGCCTGGCCAGGGGTATAAACAGGTCCCAGGTGGTAGATACGAGAAGTTCCAGGTAGAGTTTGCACACTCGAGCAAAATTAACAGCGTCATATTTCAGCATCAAACACGTGCGATTTTTGGATAAATAGGACCTGCGATGACCGAGAATTCAATATTTCATCAAGTAGAACTGCGGCATATTGTAGAGCAGGAGAGTCGAAGTATGTAATCAAATGACTTGTAAGGGCGGGGTGCTGTGGTCGTGTCGAGCCTGAAAAGAGCGAAGTTGATACCAGTTCGGTATTCTGACGTATCAGAGCCAAATGATCGTTGACCAGAATTCGAGAATTAAACTTTTGAAATACGTTATGCTTTCTGCATGTTTCCAGATTAGGAATTGGCATTCGACAGCTTCCCTTAGTCTCGTGCCCGCTTCCCTCAAACCGTAGTGCAATTGACGGGTATCGACCTCAAAGGTTACCAATAAGGCTGGTGTGAGGATATGGGCTAGGGATATGCAGACCTAGCCTCGGGAATTCTTTGCGTTGAAACCGCCACAGCCGGTGAAATCCATTGTTGAGCTTCCAGATATCTGCAACTTATTTTAGCGCGTTTTCAGTCTGGGAACGAGAACATATCTGCACGGATTATGCCTGTACTCGTGGTAATGCTTAATATTGTAACCTAATCCCACATTTTTATTTCCCACTTTATCTTGGACGTTTTGGGCTTGGCTTGACCTTTTCGTCCACAGTGAATCTTAGTGGCAGTGATTCGGTGCATTTACCTATGTAGTCTCTTGCCCGGTACTTCCAGATAGTGCAGCTTTTGTAAGTGGGATAGGTAGGTTCCAAGGTAGTTCAAGAGTATAACCCTCCACTAGAAGTCCTGAGTCTCTATTACAGACGAAAGTTAGATGATGGCCTTGTAGAGTTCCCGCCTTTGTATAATTCCTATCAAAATAATCATCTCATTCTCTGAGGTCAAGATAGCACACCCAGAAGCAGGGAGAGCACTGTGAATGGGCCTACTAGAATGAGATGAGCAACCAAGCACAGCTTGAGTGTAATCTCTCCTACCAATCGAGGTTTTGGTATTGGGGGATATCGGTATCCTCCGGATCCAGAGAAATCACACACTAGGTTGAAATTAGAATGTGCAAAAACAAATGAATAAGGCATGTATGCGCTAAAATTGACCGGTACGTACTATTTTAGGTAGGCATTGAAAGCTTTTTTCGTGATGTTTTGTAATTCTGATTTTTAGAATGGTACGAAATGTCGACTGGGTTCGTTTCATCTTCAGGGTAATTTGCTCGTGCATTCATGGCGGCACTGGTTGATATCCACTTCATTACTACACTTTCACCACAATACTAGTTAGTACATTGCGGAAAAGAAATTTCAGTGTATCCAGTGATCGCTAGACATGTGCCAAACCTTCGGGTTCAATGGTCCCCTCAGTTCACCCCAGACAAAGTATTGTCATCTTCATGGACTGTTTATAATTAGCCCACGTACCTATGCCATCAACATTCCCCACCCACCTCGTCAAAATAAATCCGCCATCGTATCCTCGCTTGCTGTGCCTCCCGTTCCTCCCGTCCATTCGGTAATAACCGATTGCCATAGTGAAAGCGAATGCGAAACGGAGACGGAAGCGGAAACCTAAAACCATCGGACGGGTATTCTTTTTTGGGAGTTAAAGCCTTGTGAAATCATGAAACAACCATCAGGGACCTAGAATAAAGATATTAACATGCATCCATCATCAGGTAATATCCAAGTGGATCAATCAAGCGGAGCGGGTACTTACCTCTCAGTCTACATAGCGTCGAATTCACCCATCCCAGAGAAATTAAACCCTCTCTCCAGAAAAATAATCCCTCCCCTCTCCCTCCCCTCTCCCTCCCCTCTCCCGCGATTTGGCATCGATCGTTTGGGAAGGTCCTCCGAGACCTAATTCCCTAGATCTTTCCAGCTTACAACAAGCTTCTGGTTTCTGAAACGTTATATCGTTGTCGAACGCCTTCATCAGATTTGTTCGCATTGCATGCACATGAAAGTGTCTAGACCTTCGAGAAAAGATACGTTAACGTTCGGAGTATTGATCTATTTTAACAAAAAAGAGATTAGAATTTGAATGATGTATGTGGTTCCAGCCCGGATTGTGCCACAATGGACCAGAAATATCTCGACATACTTACCCAAGGTTGACCGGAGATGGATTGGGAATGGGGGAGGGGAACGGATCGATCAGATCTGGACTTTTCGTAACAAAGTATTTAGGAACAAGTACTGAAGCTCCTACCGGGGAATTTCGATATCCTTTGCTAGCTAGGTAGTGGTGGACATGTGGAATCAACTCACATGGGGTGGGCCGTCGACTGTGAAGCTTTGTCAAAGGCAATCCATACATATGATATTGTTACGTGACCCGGCTGTGGAGCCTAGAGACACTGCGAGCGAGCGATTGGTCGACCATGGCTTGGGCGGTATAGAACTTATCTGTGAGGGGGCTGTGAGGAAGACATAACGGGGCCTGAAGCCGCGAAGGAACCGAGTTCTTGGGCGGTGCCGGGCTTATGTAAGCCTACTCCTTTCGGTAATATCTAATTATCCCGAATAGGCAGTATAGCCACTTTGGGCAAGGCGAGCGATTCCCGCTTGAGCGCAAGGCCACTCAAGTGCATCCTCACAACCTTCGCTTTACCTTATTGCCGTAGGAAGTATGTAGTAGGCATTGGAGTATGTATGTACATCTCACCCCCTGATGACCCCATGCCTGGCTAGAAATTGCTTAACCCGACCCCCACCCCACACATTCCGCCCTGCGCCACCCCTGTGCGGCTGTGATGGCTTGCGCCACAATACCAACAAGTATGCAAAAGCCAGGTCTTAGTCTCGGGTCACCAGGAAGGTAGAAAACCGAGGAAAGAAAATGTAGATTAGATAAGATCGAAAAATAAGCTTAAATCTACTTTAGCACTCTCGTTACCACCCACATTGCGGGCGGGGTTCCAGTACGAGAATATGATTCCTTGTGCACGCACTATCTCTAAAAGGGTCTGAAGATGAGGCAGTGCGAAGCATAATCAAAATTTCAAATAAAAGAATGTACGGTATAATGCAAAAGTATATTGCAAAAAGAAAGCAATCTATTTGTCACGACAAATGAGGCTATGAAGATACATTAGGTATGCCACAGGCATCAAATACAAATAACAAAATCAAGACGCAGCTAAAAAAACTCAAAAAAGATTGAAACTCAAAAGAAGTATGTGAAAAGAAAATGGAAGGCAGTAGCTTAATATGATCCTCCACTACCAAAGATGGTATCGATCCTTTGATCCCTATCCCAGACCCTGACCCCGTCTTCCTTCCTCCGGACATAGAGCACACGATGAAGAGGAACCCAGTCCTCATCCGTCTCATCTCCTCCCCTTCTCTCGATCCATTTCCCAACCGCCGTCTCCATGACACCCAAAAACCTATCCTCGTACCCCAAGATATATTGATCCACGTCCATTTCAGGATCCCACTTAATTCGATTGATAATGTCGTGTGCCGGTCGTAGCTTTGGCTTCTTGACACCGTAAAGTGTAGTGTCTGGGTTTACTGCAGTAGCCTTCTCCGCTTGATGTTGCTTGCTTCGTTGACGTCTGGTTGTAGAGAATGGGAGGGTAGCCTTGCCTGGTTCTCTATTTTCAGATCCATCGTTACTATCTGCGTTCTCTTGCAAACCGGCACCCCGCCCAGGTACACGACGGCGAAATCCAGACCCTTCCTCCTCTTCTTCATCACTCATGCTATCCTCATCCAAGCTGTCATAACCATCTCCGCCATCGTCGTTAGGATTATAACTACCTTCACCAGGGGCATTTGCAGTCCCCATGGTCTCGTACTCTTCATCCCACCAGACATGCTTGTCAATCCTGACATTGTCACCCACAGTCTGTCGAGTGACACGATTCACACTAATGTATGATTCGGTGACTTCGTATCTCTTTTGTTCATCTTGCAAGTATGTTTCGAAGCTTCGTAGGATATCGGTGAAGCGGTTGAATGCTACTCTCTTTTGATCCAAAGCCGCTTGGGAAGGCCCTACAGACGGAGTGATGGCGGTGGGGTCTTGTGCAGTGGCGGAGGCATTGGTAAGACCAATAAGATAGAAGCCCCTAAGCTCCTCGGCCGCATAAGTTTCTGAAACATCGATGAATCGTCCAGGCCACAATCTGGCGTGAATATTTGGGACCTTTTCGTTTAGCTCTAAAAAGTCAAAGTCAGTTCTTGTGCTGTACGATTAGGAAAGGTAGTTGCAATACGTACCAACTAAAAGGTTGACGCAACGACTCTCGATCCACCCTACGAGACTGCGCCCACGAGGAATATTTCGCCCCCAATAATGGATGTCAATCTTCACAAAGTTGCCAAAAGCATTCAAAAACTCTCTTTCTGCATCGCCATCGCTGGTTCCCGTGACAGCATCCCAACCGCAATTTCGCCCAATTCTTTGATTTGCCAAGAGAATCTCATCGCGAAGCGTTTTCAAGGTATGCTTTGAGGCGGTGTGAGCAACATTAACCATTGGGCTGTGTGGAGTGGTAAGCACCAATGGCTCCCTTGTGGACCGTCTATACCCCGTTGATCCAGTGTCTGGATCAGCAATGATGTCTTCACTGTAGTTGAACCCAGCATAGTCTTTGAAGAAAAGTCTGAGGACTTCGCCAGCAGTGAGATCCATGATCTGGTCTGGTGATACTCGTTTGAAAACACGAGATAAAAGAAGTACAAGGTGTATTCCCCCTAAGTAACCGAATCTGGCTGCAAAAATACCTCTTCGAATTGCCCAAAGCTTCAGTGCCCTGAATGACAAGCGGAAGAGTTTGAGGTTTGGAATAGTCTGGAGGAGATAGGCAGAGTCTCTGTAGGCGTTGATTTTCTTGAGAGAGGAAACCGACAGGGAAAAAATCGGATCAGTTGGAAGGAGCAAAGGTAACTGATGCCAACTATAAAAGTCGTTACAAGATGATGTTAGCAAATCCTGAAGTTAGAGAATCCCAATTGGATTTTGCGATGCTTTAACAAAAGAAATGACAAGAAACAAGCGGGTATATATAAAAAAATCAATTGAGGCACCGAGATGAAGCTCAAGCAGGGCCATACTATCGCTATGAACTCCTGAAAACACACCGCCGAGGCCACCCATTGAAGCTCAAGTCAATGTGAAAATAGTCATTCAAGGTACTCTCATCAACTTTGATTCGGTCGTGCCAGGCCCCAGCTTAGGTGGTAAATTAGCTTCCATGAGCTTTTCAGGGCAACATAATTTAGATATTGATCCATTGTTGCCGTCCAACGAGTTTCATGGTTGACCTGAACTGGCATGGTCGTACTATGACTAATAATCTGAATTCGGATCATGGTATGCAAGGGCTTGATTCATGCAAAGCATCGGATTCCAGCCCTATGGGAAGTGGAAGGTGTAGGAGAGGTGGGAAACGAGACTAGTAGTGGCGGGCCGTTGTGCATTTGCTCACGTATGTGAAGGACCGTGTGGGGGTGTTGCGGCTGAAGAGTAGATGACCGGCGGGGGTCGTTAAAAATTAAGTTCGGTATTCAAACACCCGGTATCGGATAATTGACATGGGGTTGTATCTCCGATATGAAAAGAATATTGTAGTTAACCCCGAAAATAAGCACGTATGTCGTATAAGTACCTGGGTAGTTGCCGTCGTTGATTATATTACTTCCGACACTAGCGTGATTTGGAGTACATATATTGACGAAACTCGAATGAGATCAAATTCAACTCCTAGGCATGAGACTGTTGAGATGGTCTTGATTCCTGAATGTTGAGAATCCATGGCCGGATAAGATGAGATGAGAAAGTATTGCACCTTGTCTTGCTGAGCGATCCAATGGGTGCATTGCAGGCGACCTTTTTGAAGATAAAAATCAAGTGCACATGATTTACTCCGATGGCTTGTCCGCGGCAGGTATTCAAGCTTCATGTGACATTTATGCATGAAGGGTACTCGTGAAAATGGGAAAGAGAAACATGAAAGAGATGCATTGAGTCGGAAGATAAAAATAGAAAATGAAAATGTTTCACTAACCTATCAAGAACTCTTTCTGGAACCTGGCAATATTGCAAGTCGATCCTAACTCGACACGGACGCCCTGTGGCATTTCCATCCTGATCCTTCTTCTCTGTTGATCCACTCTCTAACTCAAGATCTTGAAAATCATGCACCGTTGTGGGGATGTACTCCAATTCCATCATGGCGCCACTTTGTGCCTCCACATACCTCAAGACTCGAACGACACCATCCTTTTTTCCAATCCTTTCCATTCGTCGACCGTGGCGCCTGATTCTCTGCTTTGCCAGAACCCAAAACACACGCGGAGAAATATTACTGGCGCAGAGGACATCAAGATCTGAAGCTGGTGTAAAGATATTCATAAAATATGAGCCCACGGGTTGAATGACCATCTTGATGCTTGGTTTCGTACTAGCTTCGGGAATCGTAGATGATATATCTAGACGGATGATGGAGTTAACCTCCTCTGCTTGTATTTCACCATCATGTGATTGGGGAAATGGTGGCCGGTGTGCATTTTCGGGATTCTCAGGCCTTCGTCGGCTTTCGTTGGTCAGGATTTTGGCTAACATTTCTCGAGCCTCCTCCCTGAGAGCATAATCATTTGGAGATGGAGTCATTCCATTATCAAACAAGTACCTTTCCAACAACTCATCAGTCATCGTGCCCTTGTCTCTGACATCGAGCTTGAGATAGTCTCGGTTTGTTGAACTATTAGCCGAAAGTATTTGGGGTTGGTGGCGGATCCTAAAATCAGAAAATACACCCCAGTGATCGCTACCACCCTCGAGCCCAAATCTCCCAGTCCGCCTTGTGTCGAGCCACAATGTGGTCTTGTCGATACTCGGACTTGCAACCAATATCCGATCATACCGTTGAGGTCTGGGGTTTGCCCCCCATTTCACTTGTTCAGCTGCCAATGGGTTCACAAATGGGTTGAAGGTAGCACCGAATTCTCCCAAGCCAATGGCTGTACTATCCCCCTTGACTGAGCCCTCCCAACCAAAGCTGACTGTTGCAGGGGTGCCTTTCGGGATATCAAACTTTAGCTCCTCGACATCAGAAATTTCATTAAAGGCATGTGTGAGGTTGTATGTATCCTGCCAGATGTCTGGAATGAAGCCTTTTCCATTTGTAGATGTACCGTGGTCACTCAGGAGAAATTGGAATGTCTCTGAATTAATAAGTTTAGATGTGTAAGCTGTTGTTGCAGTCGCATGAGAAGTAGGAAAGTTGAAGTCTCCGACAAGTACCCAGCTCTCAGAAGGCTGTGGTGTAATATCGGAGTATTGCGCCTTGCGGTTGCGGAGATGTGACGTAATTATTTTGAGTTGTGATACTTTTGTGGCGATAGATGTGTCTGACATTCCACAGGTTAAGTGGACATTGGCGATGACTATTTTCTTTCGGAGATCGGATTCTTCCCCTTGAGATTGTTTGGAGTCCTCCTCCCGGATGTCAACTTCAATGACAACAGCTCCTTTGTGCCTTTTGCCCAAATCGACCCACTCCCATCGTTGACTATCGCCGCCGAAGGGTATACTGGAGAGAGTGACGCAATTCCTCAAACTAGGGAGCACATCGTGAGTTGGACTATGAGTACTAAAGGCGTATCTGCTCTGGATTATTGGATGTGCAAGAAGGTAGGCGAGAAAATCGTCTGTGACCTCTTGAAGTGCGAGGATGGAAGCAGATGCAGTCGAAAGTGATAGTATGGCGTCGACCAACAGTGGGTAGCGAGCTGTTGTTGCTGCTGCAGGGATGATATTGTCGGTCAAGATGTTGTATGTAAGGATCTTGAGATCCGTCACTACGGGAGGCAAGGCATCAACTGGCGGGGAATATGGAGTGTAACGGGAAGAGGCGGGAGAGAACCGATACACTGGATTTGAAATTGTGGGCTTGACTATTCCCGACCTGGTATCGAGTTCTTCACTTCTTTGACTCTCGACAACCTCACCGTTCAGCAAGATTTCGCCAACAATCTTCATCACAGACCCCCTGGCGCTTCTCTGCAAGACTACTAGGCGTTCAATATCCCACGAGATGCCCTGCGGTTCATCTGTGTTTGGCCTGGAATTATCAATCAGCGTCCTCGCCTTGCGGGATAGGTCCGCTATGAGCTCTTCGTTAAGTGAGGTATTGCCGACGGTCATGTGAGGTGTATAAGGCTCCTCCCTTGCGCCAGTGGGGTCATTTCCTGCAAAAAGCGTTACGAGCTCAGCTCTGAGGCCCTGTAAGCCATTGGTGGGATCAGCCTGACAGGCAGAAGAGCCGAGGTATATGGTCGCATGGTCCTTGTGCTTCCACGACCCTTGGGTATCCAAATTGATTTTTAGAGTGTCATGCTGACTGACACGGCTGGCGAGATAACTCTGGATTGTTGATACAGCCTTAGGTAAATCGCCCGGAGACACGAACGGGTAAAGCAGATTCACGTGCGGCCATGGCCACGTCTTGTCGCCGTTGGCGTACAACGAACGGAGGGTCGAGATGATCTGGTGGTGAGGCGAGGAGGGAGGCAGTAGTACTGCAATTGCCGTCTGGTGTGCGCCGAGGCGTAAGCTTGCATCGTTGCCAGTAGTGGTGATGTCCGCCATTACCGTAATTGGCCTTGGGGTGAAGATTTGGGTTTAGTTTTGGAAAGAGAAGTATGTGGCTAAGAATGCTTCAGTGCGGCTACGGAAACGCAAGACAGTGAAGCGGGGATAATGGGGAACTGTGATGCAATTGCAAGATCTGCTCGGATATATCGAGCTTATTGTACTTGTCTGCAAGAGCCACCAGTTGGAGTTCTGCTTGAGTGACGATACTGTGAGGGACAAGCAAGTCTCTGAGCCCCCAGCCCTAGCTTTGTGATTTGGAATGATTCATTAAGAGCAGTCAGGTACAGTGTGGTTGCAGTGCATGCAGCAGCAAGGAGCTGAGACACATCTCGGAGTAGACCACCACGTGGTAATCATTTCGACTCATGGCTTGTCGCACCCTCGAATATTCCCGGTTGCAAGATCGACGGAAGCAAGCCTCGCAGGGATGGTGATTTCGCGGGGAAGTGTTAAAAAGGCAAGCGAGCGCAGGGGTTTTAGCCATGGTAATTGCGACCTGGGGACTGGTATTGCATTTGTGATAAATAAGGAAGGGCAGTGGTGCAAGCAAAAGCGCAAAAATGGAGAGAATAAATAATTCTTCACATGAGATTGCAAGCAACCCCAACAACAACGCCTTCCTCGCCAGGCACAGCAAGACTCCACCACTTTTCTTTTTCGGCCTTTTTCTTTCCCTTTTCGCAAACCTTGCAATGGGGACAATCGCAGAATTTTGATTTCTTGCACTCCAGCTGCTTCTTCCTCGCTTCGGCCTCCGCAGCGGCAGCAATCGCAGCCCTATGTTGCACGCAGCCGCAGCATGTGCAATCATGCCTTACTCGCACACCATGAGCGGCGTGGTGGCAATGGGTTCGATGGTGTGTGTGTACAACTGCCGGCGGATGTTGTATCACCATGGTTCTGGGATACGCCAGGTTTCCGCCTGGCGGATGGTGTATGGCGACTGCCTGGGTCATCGGCTGAATTTCGACTTGGCTATGGTGATGGTGGTGAAATTGTTGATGCTCGTGTGGGTGATGATGTGCATGGTGACAGTGGTGGGAGTGGTGGTGCGGTTCCCTAGTTGGCTGCGGAAATTCCCGCGGGTGGTGAACAAAGGCGGTGAACATGGCAAGAGTATCTAGCCTCGATCGCGATACCAGATGATGTCTTGATTACCTATGAAACAGTCAGCCAGATGTCGACGAAAGCGTCTCTCGTGCCCAGGGCCCCAGGAGGTTTGTATGCACTATGTTTGAAGAGCAATGACGCGAACAAGGCCAATGAACACTTACCGAAACTCGGAGATTGGGTGTATCCGACGCCTGGTGGATGGGTTGATGACAGCGTTGATCTCGTTCAAGGAGCGGAACTCTGTCTGAGCTGCAATTGAGGTTGGGAAACGAGACTGGGATTTGGATAACTTTCTGGCTTTACCGTTACTGCAGTGGGCGTGCGTTGGCGATATGGGGTCGGGAAAGTGGACGATGGAACTGAAAAGTGGAAGTGGGGGTGTGCCGTTGGTGGTTTGGGTAACGAGTAGAAAAGCTCAAGTCAGCTCGCCCTTCAAGGGCGTGAGGCAATCTAGGCGCGAGACTGATCTAGGAGCATGAATGGTAGAGTAGGGCTGCTGATAGAGAGAACACTGATAGGGAGCAGGAAGGGCGGGAATTATTCTCTTGGGGGTTGAGGCGTTGGGTAGGCTTCAATGGTGTTCAATGGATGGTAGTGTTGGATTCAATGGTTGAGAGCAGTCTCGAGGGCATTCACACGTCCCTGCATGGTTATGGACAGGCCAAGCCAAGAAGTTGGCACTGGATCACCCCCAAGGTGCTTCCTGAGCAGAACCGTCTCAATGCGGGCCTTTGGTATTCAAAAATTCTCATGGTATCCAAAATCCTTCCATCGAGTCCCAAAATCCTTGGTCTAAAGTCTCGTTTGACTCGTACCTATCGCTGTAGTAGCTCAGGTCACGATACTACGTTCAAGTAAGACTGTTCTCGTAAGTACGACCTCCATCCTCCAGAGGAGGGGATGGGCACGAGACTACCTTTCGATTAGTCTCGCCCTTTCGATATGTATTCATCTACCCCGATTCGAGTCCTCAGGTTTAGTCTCGTGCCCAGTCCCTCCTACGGAGGTTCAGGTTGTGAATTCCAGCATGCATGTTAGTCTCGTGCCCAGCATGCATGTTGGCATCATGAGCTTATATTTTCGGGTTTACCATTTGTTTCAACCAACACTTTATAGCTTTAAATCAGTCTCGTAAAAAAAAATCCTGTACCCTGCGATATATTTAAGCTCTTCCATAAAATCCATCTAGTATGTATGATATAAACCCTAAACATCCGGTCCGAGGTTGTCTCGATTATCAACCTGTTCTCGCGTATCAACCAAACTAGCATCATGATGGACAAACAACCAGAATACTCAAGTGAACACAGGATACTGGATGGAATACAACCTCGTAGAAGCTACAAGTCTATAGAAGCTTGATCGGAGGCATGATAGTCTTGTGCCCTCATGCTTGGCACGAGTCTAAAGCATGATTGAAACGGAACTCCACATATCAGGAAGTTCAAAATGTTGTTTGCCGTACGGAGAGAGAGGTAGCTTTCCTCTTGTGGAAGGTTTGTTCTACTTAAGGGCTACCTGTTTGCTGCGCACGAGACTACCTGTCTGGTCGTTTACACTGACATCAAAGTGCCTAGATTCTTGCCCAGACCCTCGTAGAGCAAAGTGCCTAGTCTCGTGCCCAAAGTGCCGATCTGCGAGGGCACGACTTTAAAATGGTAGCCTCGTCCTCTACGAGGGGCTGGGAACCACACTAAGTACCTAAAAGTCTCGTTCCCTAAAGATGATCATTTACGAGGGAGCAGATACTAGTCTCGTGAACAGACACGAGATATGCTGAGAAATCATCCTATACTAAATCATCGTCATCAATCTTTACACATGTACACATGCTTTAAGAATCACAACGAGGCACGAGAAACACAACTAGGCCTGCCAGGGAACGAAAAAGGCCTGCCAGAGGAAAGTGCGCGAGAAAAAAGAAAGCCATAAATTTGCAGCAAATCTAGACGCTTTAAAACGAGGCAAAGAAAGCGTCAAGTAAGTACAGTGCAGCAAGAAGCGCCAATTAAGTGTAGCAAAAGGAAAAAAAAAGACCACATCAATCCACAAACAATCCATAAAAGACCTACAAACAACCCACAAACAACTCACAAACCACCCACGAACTAAGTCCTCCGTGTCACGGAGGAGGGTCCGGCACGAGTACATGGCCCTACGCCCACGTAACGCATGGCACGAAACCAGTAATACGCCCTGGCCCTTTGACTTCAACCTTGATGCTTACAAGCTCATGCTGGACTCGCTGCGTGGCAGCTGCACTTCCCTCTGCCTCTGGCTCACCTTCAGCATGATCAATGGAGGAACGGAAGTTTGGATAGAGGATGTCATCCCAGACCACGAGCCCAAGCAGTTGTTCCTCACTCAAATCGAAAAGCATCCCATGCACGCCGCCACTTCCGGTGTGTTGGAGGCCAATAAACCCCGACTTGTGCGTATAATGTTCATAGTGGTTCAGCACACCAACTCCAACAAATCTGTGTGAACCAAAGCGTGGTGAGGAATCCAGCCCGGGCTGCGTCAACAGCAGATGGACAGAGTCTGGGGCACCTTCACTGTGCTCTTTTGGGTAGAAACATGGTGCATATGAGAAGTAGAGAATACGATTGGCCGTTTCACAGGCAATGGCGGCAGTCATTAAAATTGCGCTGGCGTGAGAAAGCGGAACTTCCGGCACGAACGAATCTATCTCTTCATCCAGCGCGGTGCAATTGAATCGACGTAAGTGGGCAGAGATGTAGGACAAGCCACTCATGATGCTAGCTTTGGAGAGGCGCGAAGAAGCGTTGCTCGTGTCCGATGCGGTCAGGGAACTAGCCTCGACCCTCAAGGAACTTGTATTCGACGGGAACCGCGTCAGTTTTCCCGTTGTGGCCTGGGCAATACTTTTCACTTTCTTGGCGAGTGAGCGTGCATATTTCTTTGGGACGACGGTGACGTTTGAAGACTCTTGAGAGGCGAACGAGGTGTCCAAGAGGTTGCCGGTGTTTGAGACCTCCCCCTCGGCAGAATTGAAAGAATCGTCGATGAAGAAGGCGCTCATATCTGATGGCTCAATTGCAAAGCTGGCATCTTCGTTACCATTGGCCTTGGACTTCCCTTTATCCATCCTAGGGAGACTCGTATCCAGGTTACTTTCGTCTGGCGTCTCAAAGAGGGGAAGTGGCTTTCGCGCTTGTCTCTTCTTTCGAGGAAGCGCGAAGTTTCCTCCGAGGGTCAATTTCGACATTGCACTGAAATCTGGAGAGACAAGCGAGTCTTCGCCTTCAGGAGGAGCCGTGACCCTGACGCTCGGTACATTGCCATCTCTGCGAGTGGGCAGGAGGCTATCTTGGCGAAGGTGTCTGCGCTTCCACGATGCCATGAACGATGGTCGTTTACCAGATTTATGTTTCGGTGTATACTTTGCTTCGACTGTCGTGACCGTCCTGTCATTGGGTGTGGAGCCATACTGTAAGTTGGGTGAGTACATTTACGACAAGTGGTTCGTGAGTTCAAAGAGTACTCACTGCACTATAAATCACTTCACCTTCACCAAGTGTTGACCCATTGGAGTTTGTTGACTTGGACATGAGTGCTGGCCTTGATGAAGATACTTGTTTGATAGAGAAATCAACTCGGATGGTGTTTACATCATCCGTTGATGCATTCTCCTGGTTTTCCTGTGCTCTGTTGCGTGGATTCTTGCTAGACTATAAGTATCGGTAAGCATTCATCCATCAAACATGGCAATGGATATACTGATTCCACAGCTCGACTGGTTCCAAGGGTAAGGTTCCCAGGGTAAGGGAGTGAGTTGGGATACTTACTTCTGCAGGACTCAATTTCGACCCACCCTCAGGAACTGGCTTGGAACCAAAATCACTGAGAACGAAGGGCCTCGGAGAGACTATGCTGAAGGGCTTCATGTTTCTGAATTTGGAGAATATCGTCCGAGTATCATGAATCAGGAACTATCACCTGAATAAGGAAATATCACCCGAATATCGTCTGAATATCTCGGTGGTTGGAGTTTGTTTGAATTGGGAATGTTCTGAAAGAGTTCAGAAGTTGGTGAGATTGTGGTGGGGACGAGACTAGGATTTGTGGGCATTTTATGGGCGTGTGTGGGGGATTTGTGGGCGTGAGAGAGTTATTTACTATGTAAGCCGTTGGGCACAGGTACCTTGGGGGATGAAAACACCTTGGGGAGTATGTTGTGACTACTCGTTTGTTATCTTTTATCTGTTGCCTGTGTCCACGAGAGAGAAGATATCTGGGTATAAGATCGAGGACGAGGCAGTTAGGGCCCGGGTCAAGAGAACAGCTCAGTAGAGGCTGAGACTCAACAGAGCGTATAGAATCTCATTTGCATGTACCGCCTCATGTTATTTTTCAGTCTCGAGAGGGATGAGGATACACACGCCTCGTGATTTAATTTTTCACAGTGGGTAGAATGCGGTTCGAGACCTGTACGCGATTCCAGACTGGAAGAATAACTGGAAACATGTTTGGATGTTTTGGACGGGCATACTTGGGACGAGGTCAAGTCTAGCACTAGCACCATGACCCCTTACAAGCGAGGTACAAGGGTGCATATTGTTTAATTTATAAGAAAACGGTCAGAATGTGCGCAAAAAGATCTCAGCGTCGATATCTGCATGTCAATCCATGGCCAGCATCAGAATGTACAAGTCTACAGAAAGTTAGCATCGAGTCAGGCGTTGACAGAAATTAATGTTTATGTGCCTTGTAGCCTTGCCCACCACATGCTCATCTCAAGCCCAGGCTCTCGTATACGCATACTAGAGGTTTGTTCTCGTGTGTTGACTGTACATGTGTCTAGAGGGCTGTACCTGCCCATATACATATATGCAGGGCAGCAGATCTAGAGATGTTCGCGTGTGGCCTGGTTGTGGTTCTTGTACCTGAAGAGTTTAGCCCATGAACAGTAAGTGTCGTGTCCAGGAGCCAGTCTCAATTCTCAAGGGAGTCCATTGTTTGGGAACGAGCACGACTACGAGCACGAGACAAGTAGGCACGAGACTACATCTTACCTTCCAACGTTGGAAGTTCTTCTCTATCTCAAGAAACGTCGGTCCTACAAGGTTAGGTGGCCCGGTACCTGAAGGTCGGGATTGCGACTTTCAGCTTTGATTCTCTGCTCTTGACGGTAGTCTCGTACTGCCATCGTGGTCTCTTACGCTGTCAAGCACAGATCCTCTGCGATTGTACTGCATCGGGAAGCCGCGGGCCCGCCAAATAGAGAGTTGGAGTACTGTGATTCATGAATTATTGCGGACATGATGCTACTTTCTGTGCGAAATAAGTTGGTGATATCGATGTTTAATTTACATAGCCTTGTGTGGAAATATTGCCAAGTATATATCTTGAGACATGTTTGGAGGCCACTGCATACATATCATGGCACTCACTTTCATAGCACGATGCATTTCACCTCTGCCCTGGGCACCAGAACGTTTAAATACTGCCATTTGTTCATTGACGTTTTGGATTGTATAACCTTGAAAACACAGATATACATAAATGGCATGTACCTGGCAACCTTAAGCGATTGGGTCAGCATATACATATATAAGGTTATCCAATGATGATTTATACCCTTCTCAACCTTTAGTCTCTGGCCCAGACAGCTGCATCGTGCCGGAACAATAGCCTCGTCCCCAGGCGTTTCAACCGGAACAACGCACGAGAAACCTATCACACCGGTCTACATTGAATTGTACGGCAATGGCGCGAGACCACCATAGGTCTTACTCCTGTACCGGGCCAGTGGAGGAGGCTTTTCACTGCAACGTCTAGCTTTCAATTTATGGGAGTTTTACGTTTCCCCAACTCATATTATATTATTAGAATTCCCATCTTCTCTGCAGGAGAACCGGCGATGTTGGTATGAGACTACGGCGATGTGGCCATCTGTAGAGTGGTGTGCAAGAATGTACATACCAATGCATGCAGTATTGAATTGGCCGGTTTCATGCCGGGCATAAGAGAGTTGTGCTGGACAGTGATTCTGCAAACTTTATTTGTTTAAAACTTTATTGGTAGCGAGGGGAAGCCGTGGTCATGTTGGATGGCAACCGGTTGTGGTTGTGAGGTTGACTGTCTGTCTACCTTCTTAGGTAGGTATTCACTTCCTAAGCAAGTGATGGGTTTATCTTTAAGTAGTAGCTCGCCAGTTTCCTAGAAGCTCGTGGGAAGCTGTTTCCATAGGTACTAGGTATCTAGTACTTGGTACTACACGGCGGCGAACGACTCGAATACAAATACTCAATACATACCTCTCAATCCACACAGCAGAGGCCTCCCTCACAGCCCTCACGAAATACCAAAGTGCCCCCAAAAACCACCACAAGCGAGCGGACGCAGTCACGAGAATCGCCGTCGACACCGCACCAAACCGGCACAGCTCAACCGGGCTGCGAGCGATCTCAATAATCACAACCTAACGAGCCACACACATCACCCACATTCTACTCGACACCCCCACCGCCCCGAGGAACATCGCAATGTGCGACTTCAAGTTAACGAAATGCAAAATCTGCGCGGACGGCTCCTACAAACGAATCCTGACATGCGAGCAGGGCCCGTACTCTAGGTGTGGGGTCTTTGTGGTTGCGAAGACGAAGGAGGTGGATGTTTGTGGGGCTTGTCAGGAGAAGCAGGATAAGAAGAAGATGCCGCCGCCGCCGAAGCCGAAGACAGGGAGGGGTGGGTATAGCTAGCGAAGGGGGATGGGGCGGGGTAGGGTGGAGTGGTTATGTTGAAGGGTTATTGGGATATGTATACTGGATTTTGGTAGCTTCGTCCTGGATTTGGGGGGATGAAATTGGAGCTCGAGTGTAGAGCCCCTAGGCTTGGTATAGATGACTTGAGCATGGAAATTTGAAGAGTGGATTCGGGGATGATGATTTTGGGAGAGAAAGGAAGTTTTAGATATGGCAGAGGAGGCTAAGGGTGGATGATTGATGGCGTTTTGGTAAAGATGGTTCGTGAGTAGCCCTGGTGGCCGAATTGAGTGAGTGAATCTTGGATTCAGAGGCCCAGAATTTGTTGATGTGCGTCAGCTAGATCGAATTTTGTTTTGATGGGAAAAATTAGCTAAAGGTTCCCGAAATTGCTGCAGCTAAAGGGGATTTGAGTGATCGCTTGCCATTATGTATGTTAGGTATGTTTTTACTGTTGTAGATGTTATATACCTGGTTTCAGAATATCATGTCGTTAGAATAGGCTTCTTTTTTTCATTTTAGCTAACGGTTGAGCGCTTGGATATCCTGCTCGATTACACGAACACTCGATTACCATTGGTACCAGTAAGAGATACAGATCGATTGTGGTAGCCTCGAGGCTACGATTGTGGCTGCAGCTGAACGACGAAACAATCATAGCCATGAATGCCAATTAACATGCATAAGCAACCAGTCAAGGTGCCGGAGTGGTTAACGGGTTCGCCTGCTACTTTCCTGTCTCGGAAACTTGTCAGCGGATGTCTTCGGACGCGCAGGTTCGAATCCTGTCCTTGACGCATTATCTTTTTGGCTGTTTTTGGTTTATGGCAGTTTGGTGATCTAAGCCTCGTTCTTTTGTGGGCTTACTATTGCTCTGTGCTTGTTGCGTCTAAGCCTCTCTCCGTTGTAGCCTCGACACCAGCCTCCGTTGGGCGTGAGACGACAGGGGTATATTATCGTGAGTTTCAAATTCCCACAATTCTATTCTGGCTTACTCCGAGGTAGTTTTAGTCTCGTAGGTATTTTTGTCATAGTCTCATGTCAATTCATATTCGTGGTTGCAGTAGTACACTTTTGGTGAAGTAACCTAAAAGAGCGAAATTACGTCCATTTCGGGAATTGGTTGATTCAAAGGAGGGTCTGGGCATGGGATTATTTCTCAGTCTGGTCAGTAGCTCCATTTTTCCCTGGCATTCACTTCACAACGTGCGCCGTCCGTTCAGAGCAAATTGCAACCACTCCTGTTATTATGAATATTTCTTAGGTGCTTAATTGCACGCCTCCACTGGTTGGTCTACAGTCGACCTTTCCCACGGCCAGCGGGTATAAATTTAGAAGTGAATGGCCATCGATCGGCTCCAGATATTAATTAGCAGATTTGCTGCTATCATGTATGTAATCTTCACAAAAGGTGAAAGATACATACCATGTCTGATAATTGTCACTAGTTGGAAGTACTGTGTATAGCTTTTCAGCATCGATCGATGAAGCTTAAGACATGATTGAGTATTCGAACCGCATGATCTATGATCATGACCAATACTTACATCAGCACATACTTAGGTAACTTACTCAATGATCGAAAGCATCGGTACCGCCTTCTCCGCCATCTTTATGACCATGCATCTGAATACTTTCTTCCTACCTACCCAGTTCGAAAAACTCAAATACAGGAGAAAAGAGCGGGGAAAGTTGGGAATCTTTGGAACCAAGAGGTTAAACCTCAATACATATTGCAATTGCAATCCCCATATAATTCGTAATTATAAGCTAATTCGGCTGCGTTTTACATGCACATATTAGGGATGTCGATCGACATCTGATGAGAAAAAAGCAATATCGGTGAATTCACGGCATATATTATATCGAGCTTCCGAGAAGATGTCAGCCATTCGACGCGAGGGTCTGGGGATGAATGATCATGAGGCAATAATTTTACCATTCATTATCAGGCTCAGATTAGAAGAAAATTGGCGAGGAAATATCAATGATGCATTCAAACATCGAGCCTCCACGAACGTAATGTAGACCTAGCTGACATCTCGACACGGAGATGTATGAGATGTACATGCATGTATGATATGATACCCGGCGCGAGACGAGATGTTTTAAATGTGTGTTCTGGTGAACACATATGTGGTCCATATATATGTTTCGGGTATTCAATTTCGAATGTTCTCGTGCCATCCTCGAATATTCGTCAAACATATTTTCAGAAATTAATTCCATCCACCCGCAATTGGGTATAGCTACAGCAATTGGATAATCGTGTAATTATAATTCATCCCCTGTTGAGCAATTGGAATTCTTACATAATTGTTCATAAAGCTCTGAATCTAGGAATGTTCGAACGAGGACAACTACTGTACATGTCAACCACGATGACACTTTGAATTTTACCTCCAGTTCCTTCTCGCTCTTTCTTCTCTCTCCCTCGCCACAACCTCGCCTCCTCTTGCCATAACCTCAATTATCGTGACAATACATCCTAATCCTCCTTCTCGCTTAGCTTACCAGCTTCAGAAATCTTTCAAGTAACAGCCAGCTGCCAGCTGTCCACAATTACGGCCCCAAACGTCAAGCGAGGGCAAAAAATTGACAACCCAACGACATCATGAATAATTCCTGACAGCTGCCATTCCCTAATGCCACACCCTCGAATCGCCTCACGCTTAAAAAAATGAAATTTAACACATCTTTTGCCGGTGAAAACCCATTTCCAAATATCCTCGTCAAGGCCAGAATTTGATAGATTCATCACGAGATGGCTATAGAACCGCAAAAATGTGGCGAAAGGTTTCTTTCGTTTTGCCTCCACCTCTCGGGTATCGTACACTGAAGAAAGTCACCTAATCCACGCACATATTGACGGATCGAAACACGTTTCCTTATACGATTTCAATTGATCCAGCAGGCCCCCACAAAAGTATACATAAGCAGCCCCCCCCCCCATCTGGCACTCTCCCTCTTCTTCCTCTTCTCCATCCGCTTCATCCCATAGAATGGGTCAATCTCGAGAATTCAACCCCCACTTATCATTCTCCTCCTTTTGACACTTTTATCAAAAGAGTTTACCAATATATCTCTACCTTCACCTCAAATCACTTCAACCTTCAACCTCCACCACTTACCTTCTCATTTCTTCAATCGAACTCAATTCAATTCAATTCAACCCATCCCACCTCACCCTTCCACAAACCTAAACCAAACCACAAAAATGAGCAACTGCCTCCTCAGCTCCAACCCCCGCCTCAAAAGATCCCGGCGCAATCGGAACATCATCCTCATCGCCCTCCTCATGTTCCTCTCAATCTCCATGGTCGCCACAAAACCCCTGGTCCACGAAGCGCTCGTCTACAGGAGGGCCGCGAGGGCCGCGAGGGCTGCTGCTGCCATGGCGGCTGAAATCGATCAATCCATCAAAGCCATCACTGATACAACCAATACCACCAATACCACCACCGAAAATATCGGCGGTGGAAAATCAACCTTCCTCCCACGGTCAGCGTCTCCCATCTTCAGAAACCAGAACAACGATGAAAAATTGCAACTTTCCACACAAGAAGGCAAGCGGAATTTGGCAGAGGAGATCGATGTGGATGATCTAGTTGCTTCGCTCGAATCCATCAACATCCACCCATCCCCGAGTAATGTCCTTGTTGTGCAGAGGAGTGGTGGCGAGGGCAAGATGATTCGTGTTGGGAAGATGAGGGTCGAGAGGGATTAGAAGGGTAGTGATTGATGACGGGATTTGAGGTGCGGTATATTTTTTCCCGAATGTGCGATGAGCCAGATGTTGGTGAGCATGTGATGAACAGCCGAGGCGTGGGGATGCTGTTGAGCTGTTTGGCATTTGGCGGTGGAAAAGATGTCGAAGCAGGTTCAGGGTAATGGCTTCACACATGATCGATTCCTTGTTCGGCGATCAAATTCGGTGGCATTGAGGAATGGATATATTCTTCAATGTGGCACCCTTTACGAATATACCCACTTACCCTCAAAGCTCAAAATAAGGGCGAGAACAATAAGTAAGAAAACAGCACCAACAATTATAGAAAAAAACAAAAACTAATTATGGGACAAAGATCAAGAAAAACGACAACAACAACACAACACAAACCAATAGGGCCCATAAAAGACACGGGTGGAGATTAAAACGGTGTCATGGTGAAAATGGAAATAGTCTTCGGGGTGGCCGCCTCTGGAATATTTCCATTCACCCGTCAACCTTCGATGGATATCCTCGATACATGCCCCCCTCCCTCATCCCTATCGAGCCGCTCGGGCACCGCGCGTGAAAAACAAACACAAAACTAGATGGAAATACACACCGCATATTTCCCATCTATACAAAACAAAATGACGAAATGTCGTCGGACAGACATTCCAAGCGAGACCAACAACACACCAGCCTGGCAACCGCCTTCAAAATGGCCACCACTTCGCAAGTTTTCTCCTCCACCCCCGCTTGGCATTCACAGCTTTTTCTTTACAATCGGGGCACCTTGCCCTTAACATTGGCCCATATGGCATATTGACCAATTTGCATGGGATACCCGTGCCCGGAACTGCCTGAGATCCAACTGGAATCACTCGACCTGGAGGAGCATTTGGCGGAAGCGCATTCGCAGGCATGGTAACCGGTTGTGCATTTTTATTTGCACGGTCGATATCCGCTTGGGTTACCCGGTGGATCATGCCAGCTTGCATGATGATGTCCCCGACGGTGAGGGCGTAGTCGCCAGGTGGGGGGTCGAGGGCCGCCAAGTTCATGTACTGCTTTGCGGCATCACATTCCATGAGGTTTCCGTATGCAACATTATGCCCACAGCGGTATCTGACATGGTAGGCGATGCACATGTTGAAGCTTTGGCGGATGGTTGGACTTGTTATGGTGACTTGGTTTGGTGGACTTGACTCGGTATTGAAGACTGCAGGGCTTGGTAAGCTTTGCCGTGTTTATTATAAGAGCTGAAACCCCAAATGCTCCCCCGCGTCGGACAGGACGCTGCCACGTCCTGTCAGATTCAGGGGATGGAGAGGAGGGTTTGAGGAGGCTATACGAACTTGTTGAAAAGATTTGTTAGATTGTTTTTGGTGGATGAACTCCAGGAACCCTCTTGGTTCAGACAGAACGTTGCCGCGTACTGTGCCTGAAAAAGAATGGTAGTGAGGTGGGGGTCGTGGAAGGGGTCCCCGTCTTTCGTTAGATGTCAAAATATGTCGGAGGTAATGACTGTCTCCTCCAATGCTTATCGAGAAAAAGGACAGGAACGAGAGGGAGGAGAGAACAGAGGGAGAAGACATCGTTTGGGATGGCTTTGTACTCCACGGACACGCAGGGTGGACATTTTCGCATTTGAGCGTCGCATTTCTGTATTTAGCGATTGGTTGTGATGCATTTCTGTATCTAGAAGATGGTGTTTCCTTCACCCCGTTTTGGGTCTTTCATGTGATGGCCAACCGCACCTACTTGAGCTGTGTCCGCACAACAAATGTCCAACAACAGCCGCAGCAATTCGAAGATCGTCTGCAGGCGGAAGGTTAAGAATTCTGGGTGACGAGCTTTTTCATTGTCCTAGGAGGAAGTATGTACAGACAATTTCCACAATGGGATATTAAGCGCTAAAGAATTTGATAGTCTCGTGCCCAACAACATTTTCATTCGTGCATAGCCTCTATCGTGTCCAACTCACGGCCGTCTAGCTGATCCCTAGCCTGCTTGGTAGATTGCTGGCCCAGCGACGATGTGCGGGTCCAGCTGACTGATATTTCCATCCTTAGTGTCCACCTTCTGGTCCACCAACGCAACAAACATTGTGCCGTTCACCACCGCAAACCCAGGAGTGTCTGGGAAAAGATCGACTCCAGGCTGCGTTGTCTGTACATAATTCCCTGTGCCATTTCCTGCCTCGAGGGGAGTATATACCACGTCCAGCTGGCTGATCCATGCCGCAAACTGTGGCTGTCCATTTGCTGATGTTTTTGTGATGTAGTTGGCTTCTCCGGGACCCACTTCCCGTCCAGGTTGGTCATATTCAAACGAAACCTTTTGTCCTTCATGGCTGAGAGGGCTAGGAGTGTCTGCAATTCCAGGGCTTGATCCGGCGTTGGTTGCGTCTGGCTCATCTAGAATGTGAAGGGCAGGGAAATTCTGCCAGGTCATGGGTGTAGGATTATATGGACAGGACTTGATGTATGGGGCAAGAAGTGTCCACTGCATGCTCGGCGTGATTCTAGTCTCGAACCATACCGGCATGGGAAGAAGCCCTTCAAACTGCCTCATGACCATCTGCTGACGACCCTCAACGCCCACAGATTGAATAAGAAAGTTTGCGGCGTCCTCACTGTCCAGGCTGTCCACCATGCCGTACACCCCTAGTAATCCACCATCAGTATCTAAATCTTTCGAGAGGATCTCTATACATTACATACCCGATTCTCCCCACAGCAGAAACTTTTGCGACAGATCCAGAAACTCGCGGACATTATCGAATGGAAAGTAGTAGACACACTCCTGGGGTGCAGTGTCACCAATGATATCAGTCAATAATTTGGACTGTGCTTTCGACTGCTCGCCCATGGACTTTATCAGGTCCATATCCTGCTTGTTCAGCCCCGCGGCCTCAAAGTCGCTGGCGGTGAAGTAATTTAATCCATACTCAAACAGATTCCGCTCGGCGTGCTCCTGGTACAGTGCCAACGAAAGGGACTGAAAGTCGGACGCAGAGAGGGGCAATTCATGGGGGATGGGGGAGGTGGTGTTTGCGCCCACGCTTCCGGTGGTTGTTGCGGGTTGTTGTAATTGCTGGGACGTTGGGCTCGGCGTTGGGCTCGGCTCAAGGCTAGGGCTCGGCGGGACGTTGGTTGCTGGAGGAGGGACATGGGGAGCAGTGGTGTTCTCGTCCCCAGGAACAGTGGTTGCGACAGTGGTTGCGACAGTTGGGAGAGTGCTCGAACTTGCGACCGATTCTGTAGCGTTAATGTCCTGACGAGGGACTAGGACTGCGAAGGCAGCAGGGGCAAGCAGGAGACAGGCATATGGAAGGTGAATTGCAGACACCTTCATGTCGCACGATGGGCAGCGTGGGCAGAACAACGGCAGGGGGAAAGGTTGATTGTGGAAGCAGCCTTCGACCTCTGGGCTCGGATGTGTCTTTCGAGATAGATGGGTCTGGCCTTTGCCTTTTGTTTCGAGGATTCTGCGCTTAAGCCTACGCTGGACATGAGCCAATTGACGCACTGAGGGTGCGAAACGAGCGGAGGTGGGCTGAACCTAGCCTCGTCCCCAGTCTGGCAAACGTCATGGCGGCCAATGTGGCGAGATGTTGAGAAGGAAGATTGGAGCTGTAGGCAGATATATCTAGAGAGCTCTAGAATCGGCTTAGCATGGGGTGCTACGGGCGTTGTGGAGGGCTATGTGCATGCCAGCTGAGGTGGGTGGAAAGAGTTGGGATAGATTGAAGATCAAGAGGTTGACGTCATGAAGACGATGGAGTGAGATGTTATATTGACATTAAGATCGTATAGCTAAATTGATCATGAGAATATGCAAGAGGCTATCTAGAAGAAATAAAAGATGAAATGCAGACAGTCATACATGTATACAGTCATGCTGGGGGAAACGGAATATCGTCTCAAACAACCTCCAGCCGTGAAATCTCCACACTTGTCCGTGACGGCGCCCGCGTACTGGCATCCCTCGCCTGCACCTCCTCGTTCCCGCCCTCAACCAAGCCCTTCGTGCTCTCCGTGGCTTCTGGAACTTGCTCCCCGCCCCCCAACGGCGGCAGCTCCACCGACATCATCATCCGACTCTCCCGCGCGTCCCGCCTCTTCATATAGATGCTCCACACGACGAATCCCAAACCCCCAGAAAACAGAAAGAACGGCAACATGTCCGCCATCTCCCCGAGCTCCCACGCCGACTCTCGCTTCTTTCCATCTGGTGCCCAGGTGTTCCAGTACGTCCCACACTCGATCAAGGCAACGTAGAGCGGAAGCAGAAACGCCAGATTCACAATCAGCCTTGCTTTCAAGGACTGGCCACCAATGACCCTACAAAACCGCGACTTTTGATCCTTGGGAACGAGCACGAGTTCTCGTTTCGTGTACAGCCCATAAATTCCAAACAGATAAATGATGAGGAAGGTGACAATCATGACGGAGACAAAGACTCGCAAGATATATATCAACAGTTGGTTGTCGTATATGTCTATCCGAACGATGACGGAGACATAACTCTTGCATTTCTCAGTCACCAATTCGCCCGTTTCAGTGGCATGTGTTCTGTGGCCGTTGCCGTGCAGTTTCGTGATTCCGCCATAGATCCACCATGCAATCACGGCAAGCCACACCCACATTGTGATGAGTTTGACGATTGCGGCCACAGCAACGGCGAAATTCACTGCTTTATTGGGTACCACGGCGGCATTGGCAGTTTCGCCTTGTTCCGAATTGACACCAGATCCTTCGTTGGAACCCTCCTCCTTCGGACGAACCTCGTCATCCATAAAGCAGAGGCTTCCAAAAAACATGAGGAAGACTGCCCAGACTTCCCCTGCGAACGGGGCATCCTTTGTCTCTGGGGTGAACAGACCGACGAGGAGGGAGACGAGAAGGCTGACAGAGAAAACGGTTTGGATATGCCCTGCCAATGAGGCATGCGATGGAAGCAAGTAGTATGTGAGGAGTGAGGTCACCCAAAGGATGTAAAATGCAAGTCGGATTCCAAACGCTGGGATGATTGAGGAACGGGTGGTTCCGGTGCTGAATCCACATGGCGGGTTCGGTGCATCAAAGAGGAAGGATAGGTCTGGCGGCGGAGGTGAGGAATCACGGGGAGATATGCCGACATCATCCCGAAAGCGAAGTCCGTGGGGATTGATGGTGGAAATATCAGATTGCAACGGAACAGCGGAAACAACCATTGCACAAACGGCTGCGAAAACAAACAAGGTTATGGTTGTGCGATTCATGTCCAAGAACATGGCGGGAATACTTCAAACGATTGTCGGAAAATGACGCTGTGGGAGTTGAAAATGGAGATGAAGTGTGAATCAGCAACGGCCGTATATCTTATATACACAGATACAGCTCACTTCCCCAGCGTCTTTTTGTTGTCCATGGCCTGATACGGAGCCCTTCCAGAGATTGCGCAAAGTGGCTTAGGATGGGAATACATGCGGCTTAAAGAAAAAAAACGGTCAAATATGCAGATAATCCCCCATCGAAAACGGACATTTTTCTCCAATTATGCCTTGGGAGCCTCATTTGGCAACGAACAAAGTGGACCCGAAAGAGGTATATATGTTTGATTTTAAGGTTTGTATGACATTGGCTTTAATTGAACGACACCGCGCCACACTGCATTGGATACAAGGGTAACTCTGTGTTTCCCATAACAAGTCCATGGACGCCTTACCATTTTGAGTACTTTACTGATTACTCGAGTAGGCGAACCCTGTATAACGCCTACAGATCCAGAACGCCTTAAAGATCATGTGTCCCTACAGTCTGCCTTGCCGTTAGATATATGGCGTTCTCGTGACATTCAGTCTGCTCCCCCCGCGCCGAGATGTTGCCGGTGGGGTCAGTCAGTCAAGTCAACCTTGGGGCATGGAGACAACACCCGGTGATTTTGCTCCGCCTCGAATTGCGGACTCCGAGGCCGTATGCAACGGAACAATCAATCCCTGTAACAGCGGATGGCTTTCCGCCCGCATTCTCGGTAAATTGAGATGCTTGGGGTGATCTGTACATGTTGCAGGGCACGAGACTAGCTATTAACGTCGTTCAGAAATGTACAGTTGTGGACAAAAGGTCTGCGACGGTAGGGCGACGGTAGGGCATGCCTTACGGCGCTCGTTAAGTGCCGAAAGGTAATGCTGTAATAAAAATACTGCAAACTAGAATGTACTACAGGTCACCTGGGCTACCTACAAGGAAGGGGCATAGTCTCATGCGAAGGGGCAGGTTTATCGGGGGAGGATAATTTCGCTCACTAAGTGGATCCTGTGCTCCAGAGCACGAGTTTGTCCATTTGTGATCGAGCGAGTTTTTGCTAACGTTGTTTTTTGGGATATTTCTTTTGTTTTTCCTTTTTGTGAAATCTAGGTAAGGCCACATACAGTTCGCTGAATAGAATTTTTTGCAAATTTCCAAGATTATTTTCAGCTAGTATTCCCATAAAAAATTGGAAGGAAAACCAATCTAAAAAGGCTATAATTATCTAGAGTATAGAATCTAGATCAACAAAAGATAAAAAGTATTTTTCCTAATTATTTATAGCCAAATTTCATTCTATAGTATAAAACAAGTGTGCCATGTGGTAAATTTATTGCATACTTTATAGTAGGAATTATGACTTGGTTATTGTACACTTTTGGGTTAGAATTAAATTGAAATTAAGTAATTAGATCCTAGCAAATTTGAAAGTAGTATATACTAATTATAGCTAAAAGATACCTTTAGTATGTTGCATGCTTTCTTTTAAGTTATTGAAAATTACAATCTACCCATAGATTACTTTGCAGAAGGCTAGGGATCAATTATTAGTATATAATCCATTCTGATTGAATTAAAAACTTACCTTTTGGATCTTACTAGAAATAGTTACCATACTAGTAGCTACTGTAGCAGACCTCTTTTTGGATGCATGGGTCTGTGCTAACTATTTGGAAAACTTGGGAGGTTTGAGAGCTGCAGTGGCTCTGTTTGCAGTGTAGAGCTTGGAAGCAATTATGGTATGGTGGAAGGAACGGTCACAGAAGTTTCAGGTATAGAGGGAGTGGTGGGACACCATCCAGGTATCTAGGATCTTGTTCATCAGCTACAGCAATAGGCTCAAATATTGTCACCAGTACTAGGGCGTTTATACAAGTCCTAGCTTCACAAGCACGCCGTTGCCAACTTAGTAAGAATTGCCATTGTTACATATAGGAAAGGCAACTTTCTACAAATAGCTGATGAATCCAAAGATTGTCTTGTTAGGAGCTTCTTAATATTATCCCATTCATTTACTCTCAGTATAATCATTGAATGTTTCATTGATATTGTTCTAATTGGTAAAAAATTTTGGCCGCCATAACTATAACGGGGGCGTATAGCGGCCGTAAATAATATTCTGGAGAAAGTGACCTGCGTGGGAATTGAACACGTGACACTTTGCACTTGGACTAAAAGTGGTGTATACGGGAATAACTTTAAGCTGGGTGTTACCGACTGTGCCGTTGTTGAACTATGAAGTGAAAGGAATTCTAACTCCCTTTATATAAACCGGTCAGTCCTATCGACTGCTACCAATCCCATAGTTGGCCTTCTACGAAGGGTGGGTGATTACCCCGCTCCTCTCGGGTGTCAATCCCGTCGGTCGGACGAATAGTCCTCCCGACTCCCAACCTCCTAGCCGCCAACAGTCTAGTCTATCCACCTAGTGTGGTATAGTGGTCCCGCCTACTATTCTTGGAGCCCCTCGGCTACTGTATTACACCGATGCCCGACCGACAGCGTCCCGTCAGTCCTAAGCGCTCGATGCCCAAGATAGTGCTTCCCTCTAACCGAGCAGTAGTTGGTCCGACCCGGGGAGCTACCCCGCTGATCGTCCACTACTAGCCTACTCGGTAGGGTGGCCGTACTAGACATGTGTCAACCTCCGTGACACTACTCCCCTCCTCAAGGCTTCTTGACCTCAAGAACATCTATATACATTATGGAAATACATGACTAAGAAACCATACATAGGAAATCCTCCTAAGCCCGCCTGTCTCTTGGAGCCTCCGGATGACGCTGGTGGTATTCCCTAAGCTTTCTCTCTGCAGTTCCTTGCAGGTGCTCATAGGGTTCCCAAGTTGCCTCTTCATCCGGGTAACCTTCCTAAGTTACTAGGTACTCCACGGGCTTTCCTCTTTTCCTCCCATTCCTCCCACTATCCACGACTGCCTTTACAGTCTAATTCAACTCTCCATCTGCCTCCATAGGTGGTGGTGGGGCTTGCCTGCGCCCAGGGTCTTGACTTGTCCAATAGGCTTCGAGTAGGCTGACATGGAAGACGGGGTGGACCAACATGGTTGCTGGGAGTTCCAGCTGGAAGGCGCGAGTGCCTACAGCCTTTACTATCTTGAATGGTCCCAGCTTCTTGTGGTCCAGCTTCTTGGTTGGCCGTCTTGTCTTCATGTTGTGGCTGTCAACCATGACCATGTCTCCAACCTTGAAGGGTGGTACCTCGTCTCGCTTGGTGTTGTACCACTTTGTCATGCGGATCCTCGCCTTTAGGACGTTCTCTGTCAACCTCTTCCAAATCCCATCCCATACGGATACCATGAGCTCACTTGCTGGATTCTCATGGGCAGTTTTACCCAAGGGTTCCCAGGACTGCCTTGGCTCGAATCCAAAGTTAGCTTCGAATGGGCTTAGCCGAGTGGTTTCTGACTTGCTTGAGTTGTAAGCAAACTCAGCCATCGGTAGCAGCTCATGCCAGTCGTCCTGCTTCCATGAGCAGTAGTGTCTGAGGTACTGCTCAAGGATCTGGTTGACCCTTTCTGTTTGTCCGTCGGTTTCTGGGTGGAATGCTGTTGAAAGCCTTGTCCGGATTCCCAAGAGGTCCATGAGTACTTGCCAGAATTGGGAGATGACCTTGCCATCTCGGTCAGTGATGATATCTTCTGGTAGTCCATGGTAGCGCTAGACCTGTTCAAGGAACAGTTGAGCTAGGTCCTTGGCCGTCACACTTGTAGGTAAGGGTATGAAGTGTGCCATCT
Source organism: Peziza echinospora (assembly GCA_024516245.1). Lineage (NCBI taxonomy): Eukaryota > Fungi > Ascomycota > Pezizomycetes > Pezizales > Pezizaceae > Peziza > Peziza echinospora. Next base: position 1,947,687 of record JAJLQT010000007.1, on the reverse strand, counting down.
TGGTGAATCTGTCGACTACAACCCATATCTGTGTGAAGCCACCCGACTCTGGTAGCTCTACTATCCAATCCATCGAGATTGAAACCCAGGGCCTGTGAGGGACCTCCAAGGGCTCCAGCATCCCATACTTTTGATGCCGGCTTGGCTTGTCCCTCTGGCACGTATCACATGAACGCACATAGTCTTCAACATCTTTTTCGATGTTAAGCCAGTGGTAGTTCTGCTTGATCCGTTCCAGTGTCTTGTGGTTCCCGCAGTGTCCTGCCAGTCGGCTGTCATGGCAGTCATGCAGGATCTTGGCCCTTAGCTCTTTCTCTGTTGGGATAAACCACCTGTTCTTCCACAGCAGGATCCCATCCTCAACTGTGAAGTTCCTATCAACCTTATCCTTTCCTGACTCCACGGCTGCAACTGTTGCAAGCCAGTCAGGATCCTTCTTTCCTGCTTCCAGTAGTTCTGTGCGGAAGGTGTCTTTTAACTTGTACCCCTTCATCGCCGCTAGCCGTAATTGGCCAGGTTTGAACAAGAACTGTACTGGTTGCAGTTCTTCACTCCCCTCTTCAGGGCGGTGATCTGACCTTCTGGACAGAGCATCCGGCTTCCCATCTTTGTCGCCAGGGCGATACTTCACTATGAAGTCGAACTCAGCCAAGTGTTCGGCCCATCGAGCTTGGCTCCTAGTCAAGGACTTGGTACTATTGAAGTACTCCAAGTTCTTGTGATTAGTCCATACCGTGACTTGGCTTTGACAGGACTTCAACAGCGGTTCCCAATCCTTGAATGCCTGCACTATAGCAAGCATCTTCTTGTCATGAATGTCATAATTCATTTCTGCAGGGGAGAACTTCCGAGACAGGAAGGCCACTGGATGGACCTTACCATTGTCTTGGACTTGTGATAGGACTGCTCCTATTGCGAAGTCACTTGCATCTGTCTCAATGATGGTAGGTCTTGTACCCTGGAAGTGTACAAGGACCGGTGCTGTTGTGAAGGCGTGTCTAAGCTGATCGAAGGCTTGTTGCTGCCGGGGAGTCCAGGACCACTTCTGATCCTTCTTAGTCAACTCGGTCAAGGGCCATGCTATCTTGGAGAAGCCTTGGATGAAGCTCCGATAGAAGTTTGCAAATCCCAGGAACTCTTGCACCTCCTTGACCTTGGTCGGTGTTGGCCAGTCCTTAACCTCAGCGACCTTTGAGTCTGTCATCCGAATTTCTTGAGCCGAGATGTTGTACCCTAGGAACTCTACCTCTGACTGGTCGAACAGGCTCTTCTTAAGGTTGATCCCTAATCCTGCCTTGTCCAACCTTTGCAGCACCTCCTTGACTAGCTTTTGGTGGTCCTGTTCAGGGGTGCTGTATATGAGGATGTCGTCGAGGTAGACAATGACTCCTTCATCCAGGAGATTGTGGAAGATGTGATCCATCATCGCCTGGAAGGTTGCTGGGGCATTGCATAGACCAAAGGGCATGACGCGCCAGTGGTATAGGCCAAACCTTGTCCTGAAGGCAGTTTTCTCCTCGTCTTCCTTAGCCATCCGAATCAGGTGATATCCATTCTTCAGATCCAGCTTAGTGAAGACGGTTGCCTTATTCAACCGCTCTCTCAACTCTGTCATCAGAGGGAGAGGGTACCGGTTCTTTACCATGATCTTATTCAGTCCCCGGTAATCCACGCACAGGCGGAATGAACCATCTGTCTTTCTCACTAGGAGGATAGGTGCGCCTGCTGATGACTGGGACTTAGTAATCTTGCCCAGAGCCTCTTGCTTATCCAACCATTCCTTGAGGGCCTTAAGCTCTGTTTCGGAGAAGGGGTACAATGGACCCCATGGAGCCTGAGTACCTGGCTGTAGCCGAATGGTGTGGTCAAAGTCTGAGTACGCAGGGAGCTTGTTGCTCTGTTCTCGGCTGAACAGGTGGGCCCAGTCATAGTAGGCTGGCGGGAGGATTGTTTTCACATCCTGCCCATCCTCTGTGTGCCATACCAAGCTTGCCACCCATGCGTCATCATCGCAGCGTAGTTCCTCCTTCATCTGAACCTCATCAACTATCCGAGCACAAAGCTTCTTGGGTAGGCACTTGTCCTTACAGTATGAGCTGCAGAACCTGAGTGACCCCCTTTGCCAGTCAATTACTGGGTTGTGTTTAGTAAGCCAGCTGATGGGTAGATATCCGTCTAGCCCATCCTCTAACTCGCCTACTTCCCACACCAATGTTCCCACATGTTCTCCAATACTTGTCACTAGTGGCTTGGTATAATATTCACCAGGCTTAGCTATTGGATGCATGCTAGCATTGGTGAGTTGAATTGGTGTTGACCGGCGCTTGCATAGGATATTTGAGGCCCGTACAAATCTCTCTTGTAGGATTGGGCCTGATGCGCCCGAATCCAGCAGGAGTCTACCCTCTACTTGGGTACCTCCAATCTCTATCTTTGCATTGATTATAAACCGGCTTCCATGTACCGGTTGCTCACTAGACAACTGACTATGATTGCGCTTCATTTTGGCTACGATACCCGGCTCTCGCCTGGATACAAGTTGTCCACTTGGCCAAATACGTTTTTTAATATGCGGAGGTATAGTTCTTTGTCCTATGCTCGAGTGTTACAGAATGACTGCGACTCGCCAGCAAGTTTCGACCCATTAGGTCATCCTTAGGCAGCCTTTGCGCCTGAACCTGTCAATGCGACTTTGAGAGAGAGAGAAACTGGAACTTTATTCCAAACTAACTAATTAACACGAGAAAAGAGATCCTCCAGGCCTATTGCGGCCTCTAATTTATCCTAACTACTTCAACAGGGCATAGTCCCCGTCTGAATCCTCCACCAATTCCACAATCCTTCCCTCACTTCCTTCTGCCGCCTTTACGGCACTAATCTTCACCTCACCCTTAGTAGGTTGTACCTTGGGTACTCCATTCTTCTTGAATGCCGTGACTCTCTTAGTCACCGGCTCCTTGGTATAGCACTCAAACCACTTATGGTTGGCTTTACCACACTTCAGGCAGTTCTCTGCCGCGGCCCTCTCATCCAGGAGATCCCGAGGGATTCCTTTCAGCTCCACCTCCTTGTCCTTCCACTCCTTGGACTTTCCTGCACCTCGTGCCTTCTTGTTCCCACCCTGGGGGGCCTCGCCACCTCTCAGACTTCCACTCTCCCTCTTGCGCTTTTGGGAGGAGGAGTGGCTGGACTGGGGGGCGTGGAGCACTGCCCCTGAGGACTTCTTAGTCCGGAACTTGTACTCCTCGATCTGGTGGCCTAGGTCTCGGAGGGCAGCCATCTGCTCATGGAGGGTGTGGGGCTTGGGCATGTGCTGTGCCCAGGCCTGGCCAATCTCCTTGTTGAGGCCTCGAACTAGCTTGTCCTTAGCCACATCATCCGAGTACCCTGTCCTCCACATCAGATTGGTGAGGCGGTCAAGGTAGTCATCAATGGAGTTGGTATGTACCAACTCGGCCCATTGAGTGACCGCCTGCTCTCGGCCAACCCTGCTTGAGAAGGAACTCCTCAAGGCGTTGACGAAGGTATCCCACTTGGCCCAGTGAGGGTCCAAGGTGGCGTTCCGGCCATTGGGCAGCCTGCGGGCGGCTGCCAGGTCGATCTTGGGGTGGTAGGCCTCATACCAGGCCACAGGGTCTCTGTGCTTGTCGGTGGTGTTGCGGTGGAGCAGGTTGGTGGCATACCTGATCTTCAGGATATCCTTGCGATACCTGACCTTCTCAATTGCCCAGACATTCTCCAGCTGTCGGAGGAACCTCTCAAGGTCCTCTGGGTCGCCCTTGAATGGCTGGGGCTTAGGGGTTTCAGGCTGTGCCTGCCCCCTGGTGAGGAACTTGATAAGCGCTTTCTTGATTAGCTCATCATCTCCAATGTCCGCCATGTCTTCTTCGTCCTCACTGTGGGGCTCCGGCTCCAATGGCCGTCCCCTCGGACCTAGAGGTGGTCCACCCATCCCACCGCTACCCCCAGGGGGTGCTCGTGGTGGGGGTCCCCCCCTGCCGCCACTGCCTTCTGCTGGCCGTGGTGGTGCTGGTAGCCCTCTTCCCTCAGGGCGAGGGGTGCTGGTGGTGCTACCATATGAGGATCCTTGGGACGAGGGGGCGCCGAAGCCTCCCCTTTGGCCAGGGAGTGGAGGTGGCTGGGTGCCCTCCCTTCTCTCACTGTCCTCTCGCTCCCTGTCCTCTTCCACCTCCTCATCCGTGCGGGGATGGAGGCGGCGTCTTTGTATTTCATCCTTGATCTGGTCCACATATGAGGGGAGAGGTCTGGGGGTAGGTGTTACCTCCCATTCCATCTCATCCCCATGTGCGCCTAACATCTCGATTTGGTGTTGGACAGCTTTTTGGTATTCGTAGGCTGTCGACATCATGAATTGTGTAGCCTGTTGAAAGTACCGGAACTGCACCTGGCGCTCCTCCTGGAGCCTCATGGACTCCACTTAGACTGCGGCCAGTTGCAAGTTCAGGAACATCACTATGTTCTGCTGCAACCACTTGAAGAACTCTGAAGTCGTCAAGGGCCCCTGGGGCGGGAAGTAGACATCTTCGCCCAGGCCTAGGAACTGTCTAGCAACTGTGTTGGGGTCCTTGACCACCAAGACCTTTGCCTGTTCCGGGACTTAAATGTCCTGAGGAACCCACTCAATTGCTAGGGGTGCTGCCATGGTAGCTGATTTCGATTTTTAAGGACTTGGATAAAGGGCTTAAAGTTATAGTATAACGGGGGCATATAGCGGCCGTAAATAATATTCTGGAGAAAGTGACCTGCATGGGAATTGAACACGTAACACTTTGCGCTTGGACTGAAAGTGATGTATACGGGAATAACTTTAAGCTGAGTGTTACCGACTGTGCCGTTGTTGAACTATGAGATGAAAGAAATTCTAACTCCCTTTATATAAACCGGTCAGTCCTATCGACTGCTACCAATCCCATAGTTGGCCTTCTGCGAAGGGTGGGTGATTACCCCGCTCCTCTCGGGTGTCAATCCCGTCGGTCGGACGAATAGTCCTCCCGACTCCCAACCTCCTAGCCGCCAACAGTCTAGTCTATCCACCTAGTGTGGTATAGTGGTCCCGCCTACTATTCTTGGAGCCCCTCGGCTACTGTATTACACCGATGCCCGACCAACAGCGTCCCGTCAGTCCTAAGCGCTCGATGCCCAAGATAGTGCTTCCCTCTAACCGAGCAGTAGTTGGTCCGACCCGGGGAGCTACCCCGCTGATCGTCCACTACTAGCCTACTCGGTAGGGTGGCCGTACTAGACATGTGTCAACCTCCGTGACAATAACAGGGTATGCTTGAGATAAACAAACACAGGACTCTTTGTAGGCATGTGATATAGTAGAACCTATTTTCCCTGCAGCTCGCTAGGCACCAACAACAAACAACAGTACATTCATCATACCTCTAAACCCCAATTGACTAGTATAACACTGCTATATTCAAAACTTTTTACTTACAACATTAACACAAGTTAAAATGCAGCTAGGAAGGCCATCCAAACCATTCTAAAAGCAGTTAAGCATGCACCAATTAGAAAAAACCTCCTAACAATCTAGTAGGAACCATCCTCCTTCCAAATATGAGTTTAAATTACTACAGGCTTACCCAGATAATACCACTATAGAGTCACCTTATGTTGACCCCCTATAATCCAACAGGATATTCTCAGTAGGGGCCCCACTAGGGCCAGCCTTGGAACCATCCTAGATATCAAACCAAAGCACTCAGAGACTTTTAAAGGTGATGCAATTGTGCTATTGACAACTGAAGAGGCCCCTTCTAGAGCTGCCCCTTCGAGAGCTGCCAGCCTTCAGCAGAATGTATTTACAGGAATGCTCTATAAAACCCTGAAAAATATCATTTTATAGTAGGGATTCTTGGACAAAGCCACAAGCCAACAACCTATATAAAAGCATTTTTTTGCACCAAAGAATGACTTAGAGATATACATGAAGTTGCTGGATTGAACTCCAGAATCTCAACTATAGTATTGCAAATCTAACAACAACAGCCCTACTCAATTCCAGCCCCTTCAGAAGCTTTTAGGATCAACTACAGGCTTCTTTAAAACATAGTGATATACCTCAATCATAGTCTAAGCTACCACCAAACCCTACCACCTAACAACAAAAATCCAGATCAGACAAGAATAAGCCAAAATCTAGCCTCCCTCCCTATAATTTATTTTTATCACATAATGAGTCAGATGACAATCATGATCATTGGAAATACAAAAAAAATATCCCAGCATCCTTCAAGGAAGATAACAGCTTCACTTCTGCCCTTGACAACCTCCCAAACTTATAAGGTATTAAAGGAGGCAAAATTGAGAAGTTGGATAGAAAAGAGAATTGGACACAGGCAGCTTGGTTTCATAACTAGATTGAGACTTATAGGGACTACTTGGGCAATAGTGGCCTAAATAAAAACTTGTAGGAGGCTATGATCTGGCTAGAATTGAATCTAGCAGGTAATACAAAAGACTTGTAAACTAACTAAAAAAAAGACTCCAAAAGAGAAAATTTAGGCTTAAGCAAATTTATCTCAGGCTTACGGAAGTACTGCATTTTATATATCAACAAACAAAAGCTCTGGGACAAATTTCAGGCAATCAAATGGATCATAGGAGGAAGGAGTGTGCTCAGTCATATTTCAGCAACAAAACTTGAAACCATATGACTTAGGCTTTCCGATGTCACAGGAATCCAACTGTAGTACAAAGTTTAAGAAACTATGGATCCAGAGTTTAAAGGAAAAGTCAACCCACATTTGAAGGAGAACATGGACTGGAATCAACTTGTTGAAATTTGTGAGCTATATAACTTTTCTAGGCAAGAGGCTGAAGTTGCCAGATCAGAAGGAAAGTCTACGAGCCTCCCAAGTCATATACCAGGAGCTACAAATAGGATGGCAATAGCCCCATAACTTTCTGGAAGACCCATAGCAACCTCACCTATCAACAAATATCCAATAACACCCAGAAATTGAACAAGGGTACCCCTAGGTTTAGCAAATTGATTGTGAGGAAAAGAATAAACTCAAGAAATCAGGCCACTATTTCTAATCCAGAAATTCTAGTCATATGGCAAAAGATTGTCTACAATGAGCTGCACACAATACATTTAAAGCTACCAAAATTACCCCAGCCAACTCCAGCACCCATGTGGCCCCAGCCCTACAAGTTATTTTAGCTTCATAAACCCTGAAAACCAAGCAATTTACCAACAAAGCTGATTGCAAATCAAACTCCCAAACAAGATTGGAATCAAGAGGTACCTTATCAGTCTACCCACTAGTGTCTACTAGGATCAATAGACACGTGGCTAGCACCCCAGTAGATCATCAGACTGCAGGTGGAGAAGGATTTTCAAACACGTTTTGTGCCACTATCAACCTCCCCCTCACACTTCTCCCTAAGCCCCTGACAGTCAATTTAACTATTAAGGGATCAAAGAGTGTGGCACCCCACTTTGTGACAGCTAAAATCAACTAACATGGCCATAAAGAAACTTGATTTCCCTATATAGTTTTACTTAACTACTGGGATGTGGATCTAGGACATCCTGTACTAAAATCTCACAATGTAATGAATACCTTGTAGGACATAAGTACTAGGTTGTAACCAACAGGCCAACTGAAATTCAAAATAAGGCCATGGATCTACACATCACCTTAGAAGACCAACAGGCTAGTACAGCCCCTCCCTAGCTTGTTGGAAAAGAAACACATTTCTCAATACCCACTTGAGTTTTAAACCACTATAAAAATAATCACATTTATAGCCACAAACTTGCAGCCTATATTAAACCTCTTTAACGAGTTTCCAGATGTGTTTCCAGCCCAGAAGATGCACACATTACCCTTACTAACTTCTGAGGAGCTCTAACATAAAATCCTGCTAAAAGACCCTACTCTAATACAGAAGTACAGACCCATGAGACCAAAGGAAATATTCCTGCAGCACTTTAATAACAAATTAGCCAAAGAGAAGGGCTTAGGAGAAGCCTACAGAAGCCAGGATAGGTCAGCATATACTATGTTTATGATTCCTAAAATAGACAAGCCATATAATGCAAGGTCCTTGCATGACCTTGTAGAAAGAAACAAAAACACTCACCTGACTATACCTAATATTTTTAACTAGAAGAGTATTCTAAGCAAAATTGCAAGGCACCCCTATAGGTCCAGAATAGACCTTAGTAATGGGTATCACCCAATCAAGATCTACCCACTATGTAGGCAATTTACAGCCTTCAGCACATCCAATCAGTCTACATGTCCAGAGTTACGCAGCAAGGAGATTTCAATGCACCTGCAACCTTCATGAATGTTATGACCAGCATATTTAGCAAGCAATTAGGCGTCAATATATTTATTTACATTAATGATATTTTTATCTATAATGCCACCTTCAAGGATCACCTACAACACATTTGAAAAATGCTGAAGATTCTTAGACAACACTCCTTCTATGCATCTAGAATAATAGTGAGTTTATTCCAGAGGAATTGTACATTCCAGGGCACATCATCACTAAAGAAGGCATCTCACGTGAGCCTAAAAAGATGGCAGGGGTCCAAGACTTTTTTAGGCCTAGAAATAGGAAGAAGCTAAAAAGCTTCATGGGTTTGGTAAATTTCTTGAGCCAGTTCCTGTCACATTTAGTAACCAAATCAAACCCTCTAACCAAAATGTGTGAAGCCCAATCTATGTGGGATTAGACTCCATTGCAAGATTATACCAAACACTTGCAGGTGTTGAATCCATGGTTTGGGGTTAGATAGACCTTTGAATGGAGTCTGGCCACCCAGAGTGCTATGTGGAGGGCAGTTTTTGATTTCTCATTCATTTTTTCATTATTTATATTGCATGGAGCTGGTCAGCTATAGCTGTGAAGGAGAAATAAATACATGTTGGATAAAAATAAAAAATCTCAACAAACAATAAAAACAATCATGCAATCAAATGAAAATCAAGTGTACGTATGTTCAAGGAAAAATGGAATCAAATGAAGTGAAATATCTATAAAGAAAATTATAATATTGTTAGCTGTTCTTCTTCAACAGCTCCCTAATAGTGTGGTATTGCGGTATGTGTCTACTGGTGAGTATTTTCATAGGGTGGTAGTTATGTTAATGCATTGCAGGTAGCTAGTTACTTCATCTTTGCCTTCCTCCTCCTCCTTCTCCTTGCTTTCTTCCTTCTAATCATCCTCAACATTGCCCTATCTCAATGTGCTCTCCCTGTTATCCTACTTTGTTATCTTCCCCCTTATGCATATCTTGTTGTGAAGATGCAATTTCTAGTTGGATTTAGTGATATACTCACTCTCACGTAGTTCTATTAGACAGTCGTCACCCACATGCTTCTATTGACTTGTTTATATATTTCTTTTTCCTTACTCTCATTTCTTTATCCAATACAGTTGTTACAGGCTATAATTGCTTCTTTCTGACGAGTTGTAAGGAAATCGTCCTTACATCTCTTTTCTTACTCATACTTTCCAGTTAGGCAGTCACTTCTCTTTTGAGACTACTCTCCCTACCAGCAATCTAGTAGGGATCAATATCCCACTAGAAACAAGTTCAAATCACCACAAACTTACCCAGATAACACCACTATGGAGTGACTTCATTTTGACCCCCCCATGAGCCAGCAAGATATTCTTAATGGAGGCCCCACCAGGGCCAGCCTCAGAAACATTTCAGACATCAAACCTGTGCACCCAGAGACCTTTACAGGCGATGCAACTGTCCTGTTGACTATAGAAGACGTCCCCTCCAGAACTGCCACCCCTCAGCAATCTATATTTATAGGAATGCCCTATAACACTCCAAAAAAAGTTGTTTTACAATGGGGATTTCTAGACAAAGCTCCAAGCAACATAAGAGCCTTTTTCTATACTGAAGAATGGGTCAGAAACATGTTTGAAGTTGCTGGATTGAACCCTAGTAACCTCCAAGAACAGCAAAAAGATTACCATATCCAACATGCACCAATGGACCCCCAAAATACCAATGAGTAGGACCCTAGCTATTACCTGCCCAGGATTCCCTTGCATGCTAGAAGGAGAAGATCAAATTCTTTTGCAAACCCAGATGAGACCCCTAAACCCCTACATTATCACCACAGATCCCCATCTCAGCCCCCTTTCATGAGTGGAGCCCTTTATTTCACCTCTGGTACTGCAAATCCAACACCAAGAGCCCCACCCAACCCCAGCATCTTTAGCAGCTTTCTACATTAACCACAAACTTCTCTTAAGCATGGTTATGCACCTCAATTACAGTCTAAGCCACCACCAAACCCCAGCATCCACCAACACAAATCCAGAAAAGGCAAGAATAGGCAGAAATCCAAGCCCCCTCCCTCTGATTCATCATCATCGGATGGTGTGTTAGATGTTAATAGGGATGATTGGAAATTGAAAGAAAGCACCCCAGCACCCTTCAAGCAAGATAACAGCTTCACTCCTGCCCCCAACAACTTCCTCAACTCCCCAGGTAATAAACTAGGTAAAATTCAGAAATGAGATGGAAAGGGAAAGTGGAGGCAGGCAGCTGAGTTTGACAACTGGACACAGACTTGCAGGGACTACCTGGGCATCAGTGGCATAGATGAGAACTCATTTGAGGCCATGATCTGGCTTGGATTCAATTTAGCAGGTGATGCACAAGACTTGCATACCAACTGGAGAAAAGACCCCAAAACACAGAATTTAGGCATAGCCAAGTTCATTCCAGCCCTGAGGAAGTACTGCATATTATCAGTCAACAAACAGACACTTTGGGACAAATTTCAGGCAATCAGACAGACCACAGGAGGAAGGAGTATGCCTATTCACATCCTAGCAACAAAACTCAAAACCATGCAACTTAGGCTACCACATGTCACAGACATCCAACTGTACTACAAGCTCAAAGAGGCCATGAATCCAGAGCTGAAAGCGAGAGTAAACCCACATCTAAAGAAGGATATGGACTGAGATCAACTTGTTGAGATTTGTGTGCTGTATGACTCTTCCATGCATGAGGCTAAAGTTGCCAAATGAGGAGGAAATTCAAACAAGCCCTACAAGTCACGAAACAAGGGCTACAAGCAATATAGCAACAGCCACAACACACTACAGGAGACCTACAGCAACCCAAGTCACCAACAAAGATCCAACAAGCCCTACAAATTGAACAAGGGTACCCCCAGATTCAACAAATTGACCCTTCATGAAAAGGGTAAACTCAAGAAATCGGGCCACTGCTTCAAATGCACAAAGCCTGGTGATATGGCAAAGGATTGTTTTCAAAGAGCATCACACATCATCTGTGCAGCCACCAGTATCACCGCAGCCAACCCCAGCACCCCTGTAGCCCCAGCCCTACATGTAATCTCAGCAGCACAAACCCTAAAAACTAAGCAATTTACCTACAAAGCTGATTCCAAATCAACACCCCAAACGAGATTGGAATCAAGGGACAGCTCATCAAACCACCTACTAGTGTCTACTAGGATCAATGGACACCTTCCTAAGACCCTGTGAGATCATCAGACCACAGGTGGAGATGTAATTTTAAACACGTTTTGTGCCACCAATAACCTCCCCCTAATACCCATCCCAGAGCACATTACAGGCAATTTAACCATTAAAGGATCAAAGCCTGTGGCATACCACCTTGTAATAGCTGAAATTGACTATAATGGCTACATAGAGACTAGATCATTCTATATAATATCACTTAACTATTGGGATGTGGTTTTAGGCTATCCTGCACTAAAACATCATAATGCAATTATCACCTTGCAGGACATGAGCATTAGCCTGCAACTAACAGGCCAAACAAGATTCAGAATGAGCCAATGGACCCAAACACCATCCCAAAGACCTGTAAGGGTAACAACATGATCAAACAAAGGATCGGAGCGGGTGACCTCACGTGACGAGCCGACTAACATACAAGCTAACAACCCGACCGACCGACCGATGGGAGTCGGCGACATGGACGTCGGCGAAGGGCCTAACCCTACGCCAACCGAGGACGGGTATATATAGCCGACGAGCGGACTAGCCGCAGGGTCAAGGATCTTTATCAAACTATCAATCAATCCATCTTACCACTGTACTCGTTACAAGACCCACAGAGGCAAGCACAGCCCCTTCCAGATTTGTTGGAAAATCACCCCATTTCACAGGACCAACTTGAGTTTTAGCCACCCAACAAAATGATCACATCAGCAGCCACAAATTTGCATCCTGAATAGAACCCCTTCAACATAGTCTCAGATGTGTTCCCAGCCTAGAAGGTGCACAAATTACCCCCACTAAGATCTGAGGAGCTCCAGCACAAAATCCTGCTAAAAGACCCTACCCTGGTTCAGAAACCTAGACCCATTAAGCCAAAGGAGGAGTGCCTGCAGCACCTCTATGACGAATTAGCTAAGGAGGAGGCCTCAGGACAAGTCTACAGAAGCCAAGATAGGTTAGCATGTGCTATGTTTTTGTTACAGAGTCAGGTAAGCTAGTCCTATCCTGCTCTAATACATACGACCAAGGACTAACTATGACATGGACTGATCATACACATGCTACTTAGGCAGCTATATTTGAAGTTGGATTTCTATATAGTTCTAGCCGCATCTTTAGTTGGATTTGTCAGGCAACTACCCCGCTTTGTGGCTGAAGCTGCAAGCGAGATAGCTTTGGTTTCAGGGTCAAATAGACTGCCTGCGTTTATTTGTTATTTCCTGTCATGTATTTCATTTAGTAGCTGGTTGGCTATATATACCCAACCACCCACATAGTTTAGAAGGACAAGTGAATGGCGTTGTTCCAAGTAGCTATCTACTTTACACTTATATCGGATTGTTGCATCTTTAGTACTTAGTACTTAGCAAATATCTGTGTCGCACCTCCTAGTACTCGGTACTTCCGCGCATAAGTTGATTCATTGGGTGAACCATAACATTGGAATGGTATTCGCTTGTCCTTCTATGACATCATCATCAACGTCAGGAGATGTCAAATCATGGACTCCTCCCCGCCACCCACCGCTCCGGTCTCCTCACAGAACGAAACAAACAAATGAAGAACCCAGAGGCAATGGTGGCCATAACCCACCTACAACCAGGACGCCAACAGGCCAGGTGCCCTCACCCCCGGATTGAGGATGCACCTTGTCCCGTATACAGCTCCTCATTGGAGGAAAAGGAAACAAAAGATCAAGATGGCAATCCTATCATCGACTGAAGGGCGGCAGTAAACAGCCTAATCCCAAGGCCCAAATCTCGGGCCCCCTTAGCACTAGCAAGAATTAGGCACAGCAGCCATATCTCCAGAGTAGGATCCACCCATTCCACGCCCCTTCGACCAAGCAACATCACATTGGAACAAGCCGAACGTCTAGCGGCAACACTCAGAACCGAACGAATGACCAACAAAGCCAATCTCAGACAAGAGATTCTTGCGCAGATAAAGCCCACTATAGAAGAGGCGTTGAAACGACTACAGGAATTTATACTAGAAGCCATTGCAAAACAAATGAACAAAATCGAAGCAAGATTGGATGAATCTCTGCAGAAATTATATCAGAAAATCCACACGTCAGCATAGGCCTCAACAGGCAACAAATAAAAAGTACTAGTTAACTCAAAAGGGCAATCAGGGCGGTGAGAGAAAGTCTGATCAGAGAAAAGAAGAGCCGAAGGGAATAGGTCTACAAACTTGCAGAATCATTAGAGCAGGTCAACAAGCACATCGACGCTATGGAGGAGAGCTTCAAGCACAAGTCTGTCGCCTCCTGGGTCGACAATATTACTGCGAGCGGAGCACAGGACAAAGGGAAAGGAAACGCGGTACAACCCGCAGAAGCAGAAACACCAGCGGAAGTAGCACCAGCGCCTTCCCCAAAGCCCCCACTCTGCCAACAAGGACTTTTGGGGAGCCTAGGTCCCTTCCCCACGACACAGCGGTTCCAACCTGGGCCATTGCCCATTCTAACATCATCGGCACTACCGCTACCACCACCAAAGAGACCATTGCAAGGAAAAAAACAGGTCTGTGAACCTACCAACCCTTCATGCACGTACGAAGAACAAAGACCAGAGTTTTAGCTGGACCTACCACTGAAGTTTTCCGGCAAGAAAACCGAGTTGGAGAACTTCCTGTTTGCTATTAACAACTACATAAGAGCCAAGAGAATCACGGAGGACGAGGATTGCATTACCCTCATGATCTCCCGATTCAAAGGCGATGCGTTGACATGGTAGAGAGGAAAAAATGTGAAAATCAGCAGTTGGGATGATGCTATCCATGGGCTACGCCAAACCTAGGGGGACCACCAGGCCCAGCAGTGAGCAATAACAAAACTTCAAGCTCTTAAACAGACAGGAGGCATGTCGGCTTGCTTCACCAAGGTTGAGGAACTCAACCTCAAAGCCAGAATTCCCATCGAAAACATCCGACTGATGTTGATGCCAGACCTCCGCATCAACCTCCCACACGCTCTTGCCTCTTAAGTCCTCAACAGCCCCACTCATCATTGGTGGAAGGAGTTGTATATCTTGATTGGCACCAAGCAGGAGGCAGTTTCCCCAGGCACACACAACCAAGGAAGCAACAACAACAGCAGCAGACCAAGTAGGCAAAACAATCGCCTACAAGGCAGCAGCAACAATAGCAACAACCGGGAGTCTCGCCCTCAGACAAGCAACACAATCCCAAAAGAAATCATGGCTAACCGTTGCCGAGATGGCAAATGCCTCAAGTGTGGTCTCTCCACACACCAGGTCTGTGACTTCACTACTGCTTATAAACTTCAACCATTGCAAAGGGCCTCTTCCCATACCCCCAACGATACCACCACCCGCATAGTCAAGATGATTGACGCTGCTCTAAAGTAGAAATTAAATAGCAATGGACCACATACTATCACTACTCCTGCCCGCAAGGAGAGGTTGCCAGAAACCAAGACTGTATGAATTATCTAGCTGGACTCATACCATGAGGAAGAGAAAGCCATTTGCACCGACCAGTTGGAAAACAAGTAGGGGTCCAACAAGAGACCATTGGAAGGACACCTTAACACACTCCCCTACTGACAGTCATGGTTGTGTTGAAAGGAGGATTTAGGGCAGAAGCGGTCATTGACCCAAGTGCTATTGCCCTGGTAATTGGGTGGAAATTGGGAAGGAAATTGGAATTGAATAGGAGGAAGAAGCCTGTGCGAATGACACAGGCTGATGGTAATAAGTTAAGTGGAGGATCTTGTATTGTTAATTCTTCTTTTAGGTTTTTGGAGCAGGACTCCATTTTGGTATTCAAGTCCCTACTCCAACTTTAGCACCCTACTCAATCATCCGAGTGGTTGCTAGATGCGGAAGTATTGGACATTGGACGGAGAGATTTAATTTTGGGTCTTTCTTATTTGGAGGAACATGGTTTTTTGGTAGACACTGTTGAGAGATAATTGGTTAGGAAGGACAAATTCATGGTAGGTTATTGTTCAAGGAATATCCTTGAGATAACGGTAATGGAAGGAGATATGGAAGAAGGGGATATTGTGCTACTGGTTGATGCAGTATCCCATTACACTGATTACGCTTGGGTGTTCTCATCAGCGTAAGCCAATAGACCACCCCCACACCAAAAATGTGACCACGAGATCCCTCTCAAAGACCCTCAAACCAAAGTCCCCAACGGCCCAATATATAAGACCACTTGGGAAGAAGACGAGGCCCTCAGGACATACTTAGCAGAATACACACCATGAGGGAAAGTGCGGCAATCACGGTGAGCAGCTGGAGTACCAATCCTTTTTGTCAGAAAGAGGGATGGCTCTCTATGACTCTGCATAGATAATTGTTGGCTCAACAAAATCACTACGCCCAACTGATACCCCCTCCCACTCATAAACGAATTCAGGGAGAAGACTCGAAACTCAAAATGGTTCACCTAGTCGGAACGCATGAACGTTTACTACCTCATCCGGATTCAGGAAGGTGACGAGTGGAAAACAGCCTTTAAGACAAATTACGGCCTATACAAGTATGCCCTCATGCGTTTCAAACTCATCCATGCACCCTCATCTTTTCAAGAAATGATGGACGAAGTCCTCCAAGGAATGGAGACGTTTGATGTGGCGGTGGCTGTCTAATATCAGCATGTTGACGGTTTTGTGTTGGGTGGGTTTGTGAATGCAACGGATTGTCGCTTAGTTGTCTGCGAATATCCAAAGGTAAATGAATTGGCGCTGGCGTGCCCAGGTGTTTGCAAGGCAAAGCGCTTGCTTAATGGCAAACAGCTTTGCATCAAACACCTCCATTTCGTCCCCTAAATTCCAGCTTTTGTCTTGTGAGTGTTTGTTGTGGTAGGCATGAAGTCCTGCGCCTACCTTCAATTGTTCAAGCATGCTTCCGTCAGTATATACTACCATGTGGTCTTGCGGCTCCCAGTCAATTGTCTCCAACACAGCGTAGTGTTCCTTGGTTTGGTCCAATTTTGACGCTTTTGCAATATCAATGTCGGCAGTGTGTTCAAACCATGGGGGAAGACTGTTGGCCATTTCTTCTAGCCTAGACGCTGGTTCAATCCATTTGTTGACGGTGGAAAGGATGGTGTCAAGGCAGGTGTGGTATTGTTGTGGTTGGTAGGTTTGATACCATGGTGTATATGTGGCATCGTCAGTTTGGTCTGATTTGAATTGTGGGAAATCTGGTGGACAACGCACCCTCAGGGGATGGGTTGCTGGGTAATTGGTGAGGTGGATTGCAAGTTTCTGTTGCAGGTGGTGAAGTCGGAGTTGTGGGGGTGGTACGGAGGCCTTGATATCCAAGGCCTTAGTTTGGGAGGTGCGGAAGGCACCCAAAATGCGTTCAGCGGCTGTGTTCTGCAGTATCTGCAGCTTGCGGAGATGGTTCTTCTGTCCCGCCCATCACACCTTGGCTTCAAAATTTGCAATAGGGATTATACAAGCAATGTATAGCTGGTACATGCGCTTGGCTGTAAGGCTCCTATGGGTGTTGGTAAGCCCCATGAGCATGTTGAGTGCGCGCGTGGCAGATGCCACCTTGGTATCAACAGGGTGGGTGAAGGAGAGTTTGCGGTCAAACCATGTAACTAACCATCGTGGCAATTTGGATGGTGTTATAAGGGTACCATTGGGGAGGGTGATGGGAGTGTTGTTGGTGGTGCGTAGGTTGTGAAAGTGGATGAGTTCGGATTTGGGGTCGTCGAAGGCTACTGCATTGTTGTCGGCCCAGGTAAATACAGTTTAGGTGACCTGTTCCAGTATGCGAGCATTGTGTTCCTCCAATTTGCCGTTGATGATAAAGGCGTAGTCGTCAATATAAGATGGCGTCAATACCTTGGGGTGTTGTTGGTTGACCGTCATGAACCGAGTTTCCAGCCTTACCCAAGACTACCCCGCACCTAGCCACCGCCGGCACCAGCCTCGCTATCAGCCACAGTGGATCCATGTTCACCTTATCCTGACCCCAGCCTAGTTCAGCTTACTACTAGCAATACTCCAACTCGCCATGTACCTAGTCCACGTCCTAGTCCGTTCCTGGTAACCGTTGCAACACGACAGCCCGCATCCCTATCACTGCTCGACTTCCTAGTTCGGAATCCAGAAGAAACCACCAGAAGGTTCTAGCATCACGAACCTTCACTGCGCAATAGGTTTCCATATGTTTCCGTCAGTTTCTATTACGTTCTAGTTGTTTCTATTGCGCAGTTGATTTGTAATTCTATTTGACTCATGTACCTTGCGCAGCCGCCGCGGAGCCACTGCGCAGCCGCGGCGCTGCAATTCTATTCATGTCTTTCTAGTTCCATAGGTCGAGAAGGATCTCTATATAAGGAGTCCTTTCTCCCTCTCGTCTTGTCTTCTTTTCCTTTCCTCTTTACGCAACAACTTATCTCTTTCCCTCAGTTGTATCTTAACAAGTTGTTATTTGAATATACTTTATACTCTCCTCTTCCGTGGCCTAGACAGCCCCTCTTGATCCTGCCTTGACCAAGTCCCATGCCCAGTACCTTGACCACTCGCCATTCAGTCATCCTTCCCGGCAGTGCCCCAGAACCTGCTCCCGTGCACCCTCTTGTCCAAGTCAATACCTACACTCTCGCCATCCTCAACCGCCGCTACCCCTTTCTGATCCACGCCTATCGTCCCCCTTGGCACGGACACAACGGTACCTTCTTCGGCCGTCAAGATCCTGTTACTGGGACCTGGTCATCACACTTTGTTGCGTCGACATAACTGTCTCCGCCACACCCAAGCAACATCAAGATGTCTCGTTCTCAAACTCCTCTCCCCCCACTGGCAACCCCCTGGACCGACTACCTTGCCCTCCTCTCAACCACACAGTTTGTCGCTAGCGACAACCCAAGCCTCCCCAATAACCTCCGTCCTGATATTAGGACAAGCCTCACTAATGCGCACCTTCAAGGTGTTATGTGTGGCACTACCGGAACCTGGCAATCACCAGTAATCCCCAACCTCACTGACGTCGATGAGCTGAGCGCTGCTACCCAGTCACTCTATGCCCACTTCCAATCCGGATTCCACGCTGGTGTACAGACCAGACTCCAAGCCCTAGCACCACCACCACCCGCGCCACGAGACCTGGCCCCAAAGATTGCAGACCCTACTGCCTTTGATGGTACCAGGGACAAATATCGCCAGTTCATCACCCAACTCCAACTGGTTTTCTCCTCCGACCCCACCCGTTATGCCTCCAACGCAGCTAGGATTGCCTATGCTGCCTCTCACCTCTCTGGAGGAGCCCAAGCGTGGTTCAACCCACACATGGACCCAGTCACTGGCCAAGTCCAGTTCCAATCCTACAAGGGATTCATTCATGCCCTCCAAGCAGCCTTTGACGACCCTGATGCTGAAGCTACAGCTAGGGAGAAACTTGACAAGCTCCGGCAGGGTAAAAGGGATTGTTCCACCTACCATGCTGAGTTTGTCACCATCGCCACCAAGCTTTCCATGAACCAGAAGGAACAAATTGCTCGCTTCCGTTCTGGCCTCAACAAGGATACCGCAACAGTGCTGTCCTACCAACTCAATGTCCCCGAGACTCTCGCAGCTGTTGCACAAATGTGCATTCAGCTTGACAACAATATTAGACGTGTGCAAAGCCAACACCACACGTCTTCCCAACACCACAACAACACGACTCCCCGAACATCAGCCTCCACCAGTAACTCTACCGCTACTGGTTCACACGCTGGACCAATGGACCTCTCTGCAGTCGAAGTCAAAAGGAAACGAGGTCCTCTTACCCAAGCCGACAAGGACTATCGCCGTGCCAATGGACTCTGCCTCTATTGCGGCGCAAAGGGACACTTTGCAAGTGTCTGCCCCAATAAGAGCCAGAAGGTTAACGCTACCTCCGACGCCTCTGCCCCAGCTGGACCACCAGCAACTGTCCTCTATAGCACCACCGAGACCGCCGATCAGGCAAAAAACTAACTGCCTCTTTGAAGAATGAAGACCCTTCAAGGAGTGCCAGGATGCAACCTGGTGTCTTCTCTCTTGACCCCTCATGTATTTGTTTTTCTTCTTCTTATTCGAAATGTTCGTCTGTTTTATCTGCCAATTCGTTTTCTCTTTTACCTCCTGTTGTTTTGCCTGGTCCAGGCTTTGTTGTACCTATCGAATCGCCTTCTGCTCGCAAGAGTCGATTGCGAAGATACCGAGTGTCTGCTGCTTTGCGTTTGTCTTCTGTTTCTCTTTCAGGTGATCTCGGCTCCGAGTCACCTATGACTTTCAATGCTACTATCAATGATTCTTTGCCTGGAACCTGCATGGTGGACTGTGGAGCTACTTCTCAGTTCATCGACCTTGACTTTGCCTTGTCCTTGAACCTTGTCCTTGATCTGAAACGAAAACCAGAAGACCTCATCGTTGTTGATGGGAGACGCTCGGTTGCTGGCCAGATAACCCACTCTTGTACCTTGAAACTCACCGTCGACCAACATGAGGAAGTTCTTACATTCCAAGTGACAAAATTGGCCGGATGGAACTTAATTCTTGGACGGACCTGGCTTCGCCGCCATAATCCCATGATTGATTGGCAAAAGAACACCATTACCTTTGCGTCTGGTTACTACCAGGCCCACTGCCTTCCTGTTTGACAAAATACAATCTCCAGCAACCCTCCCAGTACAGTAAATCACAAAATTGCAGTTATCTCCCGTGCTGCCATGAGAGTCGCTGTTAAACAACCCGGTTCAATGATTTGTGTACTCGCCTCCCTTCCAGAAACACCCAGCACTCCCGAACCAGCCTCAGCTCTTGTCCCTCCGGAATATCACGACTTCTTGCCCTTGTTCTCTAAGAAGGAAGCATCATCACTTCCTCCCCACCAATATGTCGATCATGAAATTCCTCTTCTTCCAGGCACAAAACCTCCTCTTGGACGCATGTACTCAATGTCCGATTCAGAACTCAAGGAGGTCCGAGAATGGCTTGATGAGAACCTTGCCAAAGCATTCATTCGCCCTAGCTCCTCATCCAGCGCCTCGCCAATCCTCTTCGTCAAGAAAAAAGATGGTTCCCTAAGACTTTGTGTGGACTATCGTGCCCTTAACGACATCACCCACAAAGACCGCTACCCACCCCCAAGGATTGAGGAAACATTGAACCAGATTCGAGGCTCAAAGTACTTTACTCGCCTTGATCTCCGAGCCGCCTTCAACCTCATTAGAATCAAGGAAGGCAATGAGTGGAAAACTGCATTCCGCACCCGATATGGCCTCTTCGAGTTTCTTGTTATGCCTTTTGGACTTACCAATGCCCCTGCCACCTGTCAAAGATTTGTGAACGACACCCTCCGGGAATTCCTTGATGTCTTTTGTATTGTCTACCTGGATGACATATTGATATACTCCAAAACCCGAGCCGAACACAAAGACCAAGTCAGGAATGTTCTTGCAAAGCTCTCGGAAGCTGGTCTCTACGTCAAACCAGAGAAATGCGAATTCAGTGTAACAAAGACCACCTTTCTTGGTTTTGTTATCTCCTCAGAAGGTATCGAAATGGACCCAGAAAAAGTTAAAGTGGTAGTGGAATGGGAAACGCCAAAATCGGTGAAAGATATCCAATGCTTCCTAGGTTTTGCCAACTTCTATCGCCGCTTCATTGAAGGTTATTCCCGGATCTGTCAACCCTTCTTCCGACTATTGCAAAAGGATACCCCCTTTGCGTGGTCTTCAGAATGCGATGCCGTATTCTCTCGCTTGAAAACTGCCTTTACCTCCGCTCCAATCCTCCGGCACTTTGACCCAAACCTTGAAACAATCCTTGAGACTGACGCCTCCGACTATGTGGTCTCCGGCATCCTCTCTCAAAAGGTTCCTGAGAATGGCAAATCTGTCCTCCACCCTGTTGCCTTCCTGTCCGAGAAAATGTCACCAGCCGAATGCAACTACGGAATTGGTGATAAGGAACTCCTCGCAATCGTGGTTTGTTTGGAAAAATGGCACATGTACCTTCACGCACTCCCCAAGCCATTTACCATCCTCACAGATCACCACAACCATCGAATCCTTTAAGACCAAAACACTCCTGAATCGACGGCAAGCACGGTGGGCTGGGCAATTAGCGCAATATGACTTTACTATTGTGTTCCAACCTGGCGAAAAGAACGGAAAAGCCGATGCATTAACACGAAGGTCTGGAGACCTCCCTGAAGAGGGGGAAGAACGTGCACGACCTGTACGCGCACTAATCCCGTCCTCCAAATTTTCTGATTACTCCTTGTCAGCAGCCTCGATTGGATTCAACAATGAGATCCGCAACCTCCTTGGAACCGACGCCTTGGGAAAATCAATCCTTCTTGCCCTTGAAAACTTTGAAACCAAGTACCCAACAGTCCCCCTCGGAGAATGTACTTACAATGATGGCCTCCTTTATGTCAACAAACTCTTGTATATCCCTGATAACGAAGAACTTCAAGCAAAAGTCCTTAGCTCGTGCCACGAACACCCCGCCGCTGGCCACCCAGGCCGAGCTGCTACATATGAACTTGTCTCCCGGAACTACTGGTGGCCCAAGATGCGCAAGACCATTGCACGTTACATTCAGAACTGTGATACTTGCATGAGGATCAAGCCCGCACGACACGCCCCCTATGGACTCCTAAAACCCTTGGAAATCCCAGTCCGCAGATGGAGTTCAGTTTCAATGGACTTCATCACTGGCTTACCTTTGTCTAACGGCTTTGACGCAGTACTGGTAGTAGTTGACCGACTTTCCAAGATGGCTCATTATATTGCAACTACAACCGAGTGCAACTCCGAGACCCTTGCCAGACTCTTCATGGACAACATCTTCCGCCTTCACGGCCTTCCTGACTCTATTGTTACCGACCGTGGTACCCAGTTTACATCTGAGTTTTCCAGGTTCCTCTGCAAGCTCCTTTGAATTCAACAGAAGCTTTCCACCAGCTTCCATCCCCAGACCGACGGCCAAACCGAAAGAGTTAATGCAATCCTTGAACAATACCTTCGCGCCTACTGCAGCTACCAACAGGACAACTGGTCAGAACTCTTGACTATGGCCGAGTTTGCATACAACAACACCCTTTCGGCAACCACCGGAATTATGCCCTTCTTTGCCGTCTACGGACAACAACGCCGATACGAAATCCTTGCCAACCCTGCAGTTCCATTGCCAACCCCGGAAGCACTCAAGGATTATGCCGCCAAACTCAGCCTGTTGGACAAGCATCTGCAGGCTGAAATATCCTGGTCCCAGGCGATTCATGCAGAACAAGCCGATCGACATCGCCTTCCCCAGCCAGCATACTAAGTCGGCGATAAGGTGTGGTTACTCAGACGACACATCCACACCACTCGCCCATCAACAAAGTTGGACTTTAAGCGCCTGGGAAAATTTTGAATCCTCCAGAAAATCTCCAGCCATGCATATAAGCTCGAGCTTCCTGCTTCTATGAAAGTACACCCAGTCTTCCATGTCTCCCTCCTAGAACCTGTCGCAACAGACCCCCTCGCAGGCCAAGTTCAACCTCCTCCTCCTCCTGTTATTGTTAACGAAGACCTAGAGTGGGAAGTTGAAGATATTCTCGACTCCAAACTTGTCCGACGTCAACTCAAGTACCTTGTCCGTTGGGTTGGATACGATCATCCTACCTGGCAACCAGCAAGCGACCTCGAAAACGCCCCAGCAATTGTTAGGCGCTTCCACACAGCTTACCCACGAAAACCTAGACCAGAAAACCTTCCCGCACGATGAGTGGATCTTGGTACGACCCGATCATCATCGACGACGACCTTGAACCAATCCAAGAAAGCTCGCTGGAGCTCTCCTCTAGAAGGGGGGCTACTGTCATGAACCAAGTTCCCAGCCTTACCCAAGACTACCCCGCACCTAGCCACCGCCGGCACCAGCCTCGCTATCAGCCACAGTGGATCCATGTTCACCTGATCCTGACCCCAGCCGAGTTCAGCTTACTACTAGCAATACTCCAACTCGCCATGTACCTAGTCCACGTCCTAGTCCATTCCTGGTAACCGTTGCAACACGACAGCCCGCATCCCTGTCACTGCTCGACTTCCTAGTTCGGAATCCAGAAGAAACCACCAGAAGGTTCTAGCATCACGAACCTTCACTGCGCAATAGGTTTCCATATGTTTCCGTCAGTTTCTATTAGGTTCTAGTTGTTTCTATTGCGCAGTTGATTTGTAATTCTCTTTGACTCATGTACCTTGCGCAGCCGCCGCGCAGCCACTGCGCAGCCGCGGCGCTGCAATTCTATTCATGTCTTTCTAGTTCCATAGCTCGAGAAGGATCTCTATATAAGGAGTCTTTTCTCCCTCTCGTCTTGTCTTCTTTTCCTTTCCTCTTCACGCAATAACTTGTCTCTTTCCCTCAGTTGTATCTTAACAAGTTGTTATTTGAATATACTTTATACTCTTCTCTTCCGTGGCCTGGGCAGCCCCTCTTGATCCTGCCTTGACCAAGTCCCATGCCCAGTACCTTGACCACTCGCCGTTCAGTCATCCTTCCCGGCAGTGCCCCAGAACCTGCTCCCGTGCACCCTCTGGACCAAGTCAATACCTACACTCTCGCCATCCTCAACCGCCGCTACCCCTCTCTGATCCACGCCTATCGTCCCCCTTGGCACGGACACAACGGTACCTTCTTCGGCCGTCGAGATCCTATTACTGGGACCTGGTCATCACATTGACGATGTTGAAGAGTGGGTGAAGGTAGATAAGGAATAGAATGGGGGAGATAGGGGATCTTTGGGGGATACCAGTGTTGACAGGGTGAAGGGGTTCTTTTGCTCCATCAAATAAAAGTGCAATTGATCAGTCAGTAAGAAAACTTTGAACCCATTGCACTACCTGTCGCGGATATCCCTCAACCTGTAACTCCTTTAGCAGGCAAGTCATCACAACATTGTGAAAGGTGCCCTCGACATCCATGAACAATGTGCTGAGAACTCTCTTTATTCTGGCGGGCTAGCTCAGCATCATGCACGAGTGTGAGTGCTGCATCTACAGCTGAGCACTTTGGTTTTCCTCCTATCTGGTCTGCATGCAGGAGGTGGTGTGTTTCGGTGTAGTAGGCAAGCCTCCTGGCCATGATCTTCTCTGATAGTTTGCCTAGGCAGTTGAGAAGAGGGATGATGCCACAGGCTTTAGGGGCAATGTAGTCAGGTTTGTTTCGTTTGCGCAGGATACCACCGGTTGCTTGTCGCCAACAGGAGGGATGGAATCCTTGTTGAGGGAGGTGGTTGAAAAGGTGGTTAAAAATACCTGGATGTGTTTGGTAGGTATGTTGAATGCATTGGAAGGAAATGCCGTTGGGGCCTGGCGCATTATTGGGTGTCTCAACCTCTGCCGCTGTTACCTGTGCCCAAGGGATCAATCGGTGGGGTTTGCGAGGTGGTATTGGTGGGTAAGATGGTGGAGGTGGAAACATGACATTGCAAAGCATGTTTGACATCTCCTCGAAGATAGTGGCGGTGGTATGGTTGTGTGTTAGTGTTGAGATGCGGTCTTGTCTCCTAGGTTTCAAGTATTTGACAACTTAAACATTCTTTGGTTCTTGTGCGTTCTGCACAAATTCCTGCCAGCATCGGTTCTTCTCAATTCAAATCAATCGCAAGTAGCTGTTCCTCTGTTGTTTATACAAATGCTCCTCCTCTCCACTTTGTTCTCCAATTACCCTCCATGTCCTGAATGAACGTCCCATGAGCCTGCGCTGTGCCGCAATCTCCTCTGTCCACCCCGCTTGGATCTGGTTGATAGTTTGATAAGGCGGACGCTTTGTTGTACTGATTCCCGGATTGCGGTTGTTGGGGATTGTGCGCTGTTGGTCATGTCAGTTGGGTTTCGTGAGGCAAAGAGGTTTGTCTTTCGGGATTCGGTTTGCTGAATAATTCTGATGAACTTTGATTTGAAGACCTCCCAGTCTGCTGCTCGCCAGTTGTACCGGTTAGCAGAAGGGGGAGGGATGAAGTTGGTTTTGGTTGGGAGGATGCTGAATTGCAGAAGGCTGTAGTCGGATCCTGGGTGGTTGTGGTCATCTATTGCCCAGTTGTGTACCCACTCCAGAAGGCTTGGCGTAGTAAACGTGAGGTTAAGGGCTGCTAGCCATGTGTTGTTGCGTCGGTGCAAGGTGGCGGTGTCGGGTGTGTTGAGTAGTTACATGTTGTGGTGTTGGAGGTATTGAACCAGGATGTTGCTCCTGGTTGCTGGTCCTTTTTTTTTTTTTTTTTTTTGAGTCATTACTCGAGTGCATGCGTGAAAGCCTATGTCAAGCCCCCTGGTCCTAAAGACCTTAATTGCCTGGGAAAAAGGCCTATATAAATCAACTACCTAACTCAAGTGTACAACGTTATACCCTCCAGTATTATAACCCACACAATTCCATCAAGCCTGTACTGAAAGACATCCTTTACTTAAAAGTTATAGGGAACCATCGAGTATTGACCTCCTCCAACTCGAATTTGGGCCCCATTGCCCACCAAGATTTCCTTTTGAAGGTAGACAACAAGCGAAGATGCTGTCTTCCCCTCCCTTCTCTTTTCCCCCAAGAGCTAGCGTACCCCTATCACTTGCCCAAGTCTCCCTCCCACCGTGTTTGCCACCCAGCCAACATTCCAACCTGTTGGTATGGCGTGAATGACCACTGCCTTGGCTATTTCTGCCTGAATAGGTGCAGCTGATTTCTCTTTCTCCCTCTCCTTTCTTGCTTCTGCCTTCCTCCAGTTTTGGGGCGATTCCCATGGCTTTGTTGCTGCACCGGTATTTGTCTTGCCTCTTGTTTTCTTGGGTAAATTTGGTGGTAGTGATTGCCCAATGATTTAAGGCTCCACCCCTCCCATCTCCACATCCGTGTCCCTTTCCGATGCTGGGGCAACGTCCAAAAGTACTACTACTTCTGACATCTTGCAGTCTCTCAACTTCCGCTCTCCCTCCTCCTTTTTACTCTCTTGTGCCTCCCGTTTCTTCTCCTCTGCCTTCCTCTTTGCCTGTGTAGCTTTGAGGCCCTGGATATTTTCTTGGGCTCGGAGCACCTCCGCCTCGCTCTTCCTCAATGCCTCCTCCAATCCATGAACCCTACTTACGTGGAGCTGTACCATCTCATTTGCTCTTTGTCCTTCATTCTGCAAATGTATGTTCCATGCCGTAGATTGGGCTTCTCTCTCCTGTAGTATTGCTGCCTCCACCGCAGCGGGAATCTTCTCCCTCTCCTCTTGTCTTGCGGCCTCCACTGCCTCCTCCCTAACTGTTACTGCCTCACGTATAAGGCCCTTCATCTTCTCTCTTTCTTCCACCTCTCCTGCCTTTCCCTTTTTTGTTGACCGTATGTACTGCTGGTATATGGCAGCCCATTTTGCCTTGTCGTGTTGTGTTGCTATTGGTGCAACTGGCGTCAGACGAATGGTAGGTCCTTATTTCTTTCTTTCCCCGGTCCTGAGCAACTTGATGCTGATTGGTGTGTTGTGAGCCGACAAATCAGGTAGTGACAAGTATTGGTTGCCACACAGATTTTGAGGGCTGAAATTTGTGCAAAAAAGATCCAAAAGTTGCAAAGTTAAAAAGCTGGAGGAAAGTTGTAATTTTTGCTTCCCCAAAATAAAATTTAGATAAATAAACTCAGAAGGTTGAGATCTATCTAATGGTGTCTCCGGTTTATCGGTGGGCCGACTGGATGTGAAGTTGGTTTCAAGCAATCCGTCCTGCAAGTTGTTGTCGGTGCTGGTTGCTGGTGGTTGGGAGTTCCACCATGGGTGGTGGGGATTGAACTCACTGGCAATAATGGTGTGTATGGTCATGGGAAGGTTTTAAAGGGTTTACTCGACTGTCTAAGTGCCTTCCAGGTTCTTCTCATTGTAGATGTAATAACTGGTAAGGGTATGGCGGTGTGGTGATGAGATCTCCAATGCTTGGAGATCAGGGTCGTTGCTGATGTCAGGGTGTGGTGTTGTTGTAAGGTGCATTGTGGTGTTGTTGATGTATGTCATAACCCGAGCTCTGAGGGTGGGATGTGATAGTGTAATGGCTATAAAGGTTGGGTGGGTGATTGGGATGCCATCACAACTGATTCAGGGGTCCTGAATAAGTATAATGTCTGCGGTCTTGCTAGCAAGCTCAAGGACAGTAGTGACGACAAGGGAAGATTGGTTGCAGTTGATTTGGATAAAGCAGAGTGGTTGTTTCTGATGGTCACGATTCTGGTTGGTAGTTGGTTGTGTCTGCATTAGACAGTGGTGTTGGTTGTTTTGGTGGGTTCGGTGTCCATATCCTGGGGCGGATCGGTGGCCTGTTGCCTGGGTGGTTTTGGAATAGCTGCCATAGCGGGGCAGCTGTCTGCGTTGGAGAAGTGTGCTCCTTTACAATTGCAGCACTTAGGAGTATTTTGTTCCCAATGTTGGGGGCTTGCGCACTTGGGGCACTTGTGTTGTTTGGTTTGGTGGGGCTTTGCGCACAGGCGGCATCGCACCCATTGGGTACATCTGAGGTTGTGGTAACCAAATCTTTGGCAGTTCTGGCATTGGTCGGTTGGCTTGCACAAGTTGATTAGGACAGTGCGCATTATTGCGCCCTGAACCAGGACTCCCCTCTTTGCAATGGCTTCTGCAGTCGCTTGATCCTTAACTGCCACCACTACCGACAATGCTTTCTTCCCCTGCCTCTTGCTCTCTTCCACTAACCAACGTGGCTCTTGTACCAATTCTACTCCCACATTGAATTTTTCAATCTCCTGTTTCAACCTCTTTATCTCTTCAACTCCTCCAAAACTTTCAATTCCAATTGCATGTAGCATTACCTTTCCCTAGCTTGAATCTTCCTTTAGATTGACCACCCGCGGAACCAGTTTTGCAAGCGCCTTGGTAACTATCTAGTGGAAGTGCATTACTTGTGTAGGGGTGCAGTCTTCACACGTCACAAGAATCAGGTTGCCTTTAGATATTTCCTTCACCTGCAACAGAATCAGTTTGTTGGATGCGGCATTTGAAGGGAGTGCTTGGTTGGTGGCGTTGCGGAGGATGAGGAGTTCTGCTGGGGATAGTGATGGAGTAGGTTTTGCAGCAGGGCTGCGAGTGGCTACCATGCGCCGATCGGTGGATGTGAGTGTGGCTGTTGTGGTGGCGGTTGTGGTGGTTGGATTGTTGAGTGCGGTTGTGGCGGTTGTAGTGGTAGTGTCGGCTATTGCTTGCGCATATGACTTAGGTTTGTCTTTAGTTGTCTTTGGCGCTTTGGTGCTTGATGTTGTGGTTGCGGCTGTGGTTGTGTCGGTGGATGGTGCTGCTGTAAGCTGCATTGCACTGAGTGTGCAATCCATCTTGTTTCTAAGTAGGGTCAGGACATCAGTCAGGTCATCTGGGCGGCTGCTGGCGTCGGTCCGCTTGCGTTTGAAGAGGTTGAGGGAGGTGTTTTCGGATTGTGGAACTGGGGTGGTGCTGGTTGTGAGTACATTGAAGTCACTCATTCCAGTAAGTGGGTCGCTGGACATGTTGAACTCAAGTGTGTTCAGGAATTGGCTTGCGGTGCCGGGTGCGGTTGGTGTAGGGGAGGTCAGAGTAGGAGGAAGCGAACTGAAGTCATCGTCGCTTTCTTGCATTATACCATTGTGAGTACTCATGGTGTTCGGATAGGAAGAGGATGGTTCTGTGCGGAATTCAATGGGGAATTGGATGCACTTGCTCAATTTTGGCTAAGTCCAAAATTTGGAAATTTTTGGGCCGTGTCACAAACCTTAGTCCCACCCCCCCAAATAAGTTGGGTGGGGTCAGCAGAAGTCGGCTGCTGATGCCTGGGTGTTGCCTTGTTGGGGCTGTTCACGTCCTCAAAAGAGTCCTGAGTTTATATACCCAGGAATCGAAGTACTAGATCTCTGGCAGTTAGGATCAAGCCACCGCACTCAAGCAGAGGATAGTCTATTAGGTTCTTGTACTTTGTTTTGCCACATATGATCTTACAGATGTAAGATCACCTTGCAAACAACCTGTTGAAGGTGTAATCTCGCTTTGGGAACAGTATTTTAGCTCTTTGGAACAAAATTAAATAACAGGAACAAGGGTGTAGTGGTTAAACAAAGGGTATTGTGTGATAGTAATAGGTATTGGTGGGTATAGGGTGGTATATGCAGGAGTGACAAGGGTATTGTGATAATTGACAGGGGGTGAAAGAGGGGAAAATATCGAAGATGTACAATAACCCGACAACCAGTTGACAGAATCGTCTGAAAATTGAATGGCAATACCAGGACGATGGTATCTACCACTGGTGTTAATTCAAAGGCGATGCGACGAAAACTGGTTGTGTGGTGAGGTGTTGAAGTTGGTTGCAATGCGAAATGTATGTGTTGTCAGTGAGGGGAAATAGGGGTTGGCGATGTTATTTATTTATTTATTTATTATTCATATTGCATGGAGCCGGTCGGCTATGGCAGTGAAGAAGAGATAAATACATGTCGGACAGGATGAAAAACGTCAACAAACAATAAAAGAAATAATGAAATCGAACGAAAATCAAGCGCGCGCATGTAACAAAGTAAATGAAATCAATCCAAAATAGAAAGGGAAATCGTAATAGTGTTGGCTGTTCTTCTTCAACAGCCCCTCGATGGTGTGGTGGTGCCGTATGTGTCTGCGGGTGATCGTTTCGATGGGGTGGCAGTCATATTGGTGTGTTACGGGCAGTTGGTTCCTTGCTTTTCACCTTACTCCTCCTCCTCTTCCTCGCTGCTCTCTTCCTCCTCGTCCTCCTCAACATTGCCCCATCCCCATGTGTTGTCCCTTTCTTCCTTCTCCGGTATCCTCTCCCCCATGTGTAGCTCAGTAACCAACTTAACCAAAACGTTTCCATCATTCGAGATGACCCTGGTAAAAGGAGTTGGGCCATCGAGTTGTTGGAGGATTTTGTTTCGTATGTGGTGTGTGCGTTTGCAGTAGAGGAGAAGGTGTTTTGGGGATTGAACAGGTGCGCCACATGGACAAGTTGGGTTGTTGTAGAAGTCGCTTGTTGGTATGTTACTAAGGTATGAACCAAAGTAGCCATGTGCAGTACGAAACTGCGTGATGGTGGCGGTGATGTGTTTCGGTAGTTGTAGGTGTGGTGGTGGTTTGAGTGTAGGTGGGCCGCCCCAGTAGGAGTTGCCCCTTGGTTTGCGTGTGAGTTTGATCCATTCCTCGGTCCATTTCGCTTGGAGATTGGCTTTTGCTTGACGCTTGAGGAAAGCGTTTGATGTGTATCGGTTGTGGTGTGGAGGGTGGTTGAGGGCACCGTCTTTTGCTGCTGCATCCGCCTTGTCATTGCCGGCGATGTCGCAGTGACCTGGTATCCAGTGGATGTATGTGGTAATGCCTCGCTGATGGAGACGTTTGATATGGCGGTGATAGTCCGATGTCAGCATGTTGATGGTTTTGTGTTGGGTGGGTTTGTGAATGCAACGGATAGCCGCTTGGTTGTCTGCAAATATCCAAAGGTGAAAGAATTGGCGCTGGCGTGCCCAGGTGTTTGCGAGGCGAAGGGCTTGCTCAATGGCAAACAGCTCTGCATCAAAAACCTCCATTTCGTCCCCTAAGTTCCAGCTTTTGTCTTGCGAGTGTTCGTTGTGATAGGCATAAAGTCCTGCGCCTACCTTCGATCCTTCCAGCATGCTTCCGTCAGTGTATACTACCATGTGGTCTTGCGGCTCCCAGTCAATTGTCTCCAACACAGCGTAGTGTTCCTTGGTTTGGTCCGATTTTGACGCTTTTGCTATATCAATGTCGGCAGTGTGTTCAAACCATGGGGGAAGACTGTCGGCTATTTCTTCTAGCCTAGACGCTGGTTCAATCCATTTGTTGACGGTGGAGAGGATGGTGTCAAGGCGGGTGTGGTGTTGTTGTGGTTGGTAGGTTTGATGCCATGGTGTATATGTGGCATTGTCGGTTCGGTCTGATTCGAATGGTGGGAAATCTGGTGGACAACGCACCCTCAGGGGATGGGTTGCTGGGTAAGTGGTGAGGCGGATTGCAAGTTTCTGTTGCAGGTGGTGAAGTTGGAGTTGTGGGGGTGGTAGGGAGGCCTCGATTTCTAAGGCCTTGGTTGGTGAGGTGCGGAAGGCACCCAAAATGCGTCGAGTGGCTGTGTTCTGCAGTATCTGCAGTTTGCGGAGATGGTTCTTCTGTCCTGCCCACCACACTTCGGCTCCAAAATCCGCAATAGGGGTTATGCAAGCAAGGTATAGGTGGCGCATGCCCTTGGCTGTAAGGCCCCTGTGGGTGTTGGTAAGCCCCATGAGCATGTTGAGTGCGCGTGTGGCAGATGCCACCTTAGTATCAACATGGTGAGTGAAGGAGAGTTTGCGGTCGAACCATGTACCTAACCATCGTAGCGATTTGGATGGTGTTATAAGGGTACCGTTGGGGAGGGTGATGGGGGTGTTGTTGGTGGTGCGTAGGTTGTGAAAGTGGATGAGTTCGGATTTGGGGTCATCAAAGGCTACTGCATTGTTGTCTGCCCAGGTGAATACGGTTTGGGTGACCTGTTCCAGTATGCGAGCATTGTGTTCCTCTGATTTGCCATTGATGATGAAAGCGCAGTCATTGATATAAGATGGCGTCCACACCTCTGGGTGTTGTTGGTTGACGATGTTGAAGAGTGGGTGAAGGTAGATAAGGAATAGAATGGGGGAGATAGGGGATCCTTGGGGTATGCCAGTAGTTAACAGGGTGAAGTGGTTCTTTTGTTCCATCGAATGAAAGCGCAATGGATCGGTCAGTAAGGAAACTTTGAACCCATTGCACTACCTGTCGCGGATATCCCTCAACCTGTAATTCCTCCAGGAGGCGAGTCATGGCTACATTGTCAAAGGCGCCTTTGACGTCCATGAACAGTGCGCTGAGGACTCTCTTGTTCCAACGGGCTAGGTCAGCGTCATGTGCAAGTGCAAGTGCTGCATCCACAGCTGAGCGCTTTGGTCTTCCTCCTATCTGGTCTGCGTGCAGGAGATGGTATGTTTCGGTGTAGTAGGCAAGCCTCCTAGCCATGATCTTCTCCGATACTTTGCCCAAGCAGTTGAGGAGAGAGATGATGCGATAGGCTTTGGGGGCGCTGTAGTCAGGTTTGTTTGGTTTGCGCAGGATAGTGCCGGTTGCTTGTCGCCAACAGGGGGGATGGAATCCTTGTTGAAGGAGGTGGTTGAAGAGGTGGTTAAAAATAAGTGGGTGTGCTTGGTAGGCGTGTTGAATGCATTGGAAGGAAATGCTGTCGGG
This sequence comes from Peziza echinospora, assembly GCA_024516245.1. Lineage (NCBI taxonomy): Eukaryota > Fungi > Ascomycota > Pezizomycetes > Pezizales > Pezizaceae > Peziza > Peziza echinospora. The sequence continues at coordinate 1,914,937 of JAJLQT010000007.1, read as the reverse complement.
GCCTGGCGCCTTGTTTGGTGCACTGGTCATGATTGCTGTCTCAACCTCTGCCGCTGTTACCTCTGCCCAGGGGATCGATTGGTGGGGTTTGCGAGGTGGTATGGGTGGCTAAGATGGTGGAGCTGGGAACATGACGTTGCGGAGCATGTTAGACTTCTCCTCAAATGTGGTTGCGGTGGTGTTGTTGTGTGTAAGTGTTGGAGTACGGTCTTGTCTCCTGGGTTTCAAGTATTTGACAACTTGAAAGATTTCTGTTCCTTGTGCGTTCTGCACAAATTCCTGCCAGCATCGGTTCTTCTCAGTTCGAATCAATCGAAAGTAGCTGTTCCTCTGTTGTTTATACAAACACTGCTCCTCTCCACTTTGTTTTCCACTTGCCCTCCATGTCCTGAATGCACGTCCCATGAGCTTGCGCTCTGCCGCGATCTCCTCTGTCCACCACTGCTTGGATCTAGCCGATGGTTTGATAAGGGGGACGCTTTGTTGTACTGCGTCCAGGATTGCGGTTGTTAGGAATTGTGCACTATTGGTCATGTCAGTTGGGTGTCGTGAGGCAAAGAGGTGTGTCCACTGGGATTTCGGTTTGCTGAATAATACTGATGAACTTTGATTCAAAGAGCTCCCAGTCTGCTGCTTGCCAGTTGTAACGGTTAGCGGAAGGGGGAGGGAATGAAGTTAGTTTCGGTTGGGAGGATGCTGAATCGCAGAAGGCTTTGGTCGGATCCCGGGTGGTTGTCATCATCTATTGCCCAGTTGTCTACCCACTCCAGAAGGCCTGGCATGGTGAACGTGATGTCAAGTGCTGACAACCCTGTGTTGTTGCGTCGGTGGAAGGTGGCGGTGTCACGTGTGTTGAGTAGTTGCATGTTGTGGTGTTGGAGGTATTGAACCAGGACGTCGCTCCTGGTTGCTGGTCGTTGTGAGTTCCACCATGGGTGGTGCGCATTGAAGTCGCCGGCAATGATGGTATGTTGTATGATGGGAAGGTTTTGAAGGGTGCGCTCGACTGTCCAAGTGCCTTCCAGGTTCTTCTCGTTGTAGATGTTGTAGATGGTGAGGGTATGGTGGTGTGGTGATGAGATCTCCAAGGCTTGGAGATCAGGGTTGTTGCTGATGTCAGGGCGTGGTGTTGTTGTAAGGTGTGGTATAGTGTTGTTGATGTATGTCATAACCCGAGTTCTAAGGGTGGGATGTGACGGTGTAATGGCAGGTAAAGGTTGGGTGAGTAATTGTGTTGCCATCACGACTGATCCAGGGCTCCTGAATAAGTATAATGTCTGCGGTCCTGCTAGCAAGCTCAAGGACAGTAGTGACGACAAGGGAAGATCGGTTGCAATTGATTTGGATGAAGCGGAGTGGTTCTTTCTGATGGTTGCGGTTCTGGTTGGTGGTTGGTTGTGTCTGCATTAGACAGTGGTGGTGGCTGTTTCGGTGGGTTCGGTTTCCATATCCTGTGGCAGATTGGTTGCTTGTTGCTTTGGTGGTTTGGGAATTGCTGCCTTGGTGGGGCAGTCGTCGGCATTAGAGAAGTGTGCCCCTTTGCAGTTGCAGCACTTGGGGGTGTTGTGTTCGCAGTGTTGGGGGCTGGCGCATTTAGGGCACTTGTGTTGTTTGGTCTGGTGGGACTTTGCGCACAAGCGGCATCGTGCCTGTTGGGTGCATCGGAGGTGATGGTGGCCAAATCTTTGACAGTTCTGGCATTGGTCAGTGGGTTTGCATGAGTTGAATAAAACAGTGCTCATTACTGCTCCCTGAACTAGTACTCACCTCTTTGCAATGGCTTCTGCAGTCGCTTGATCCTTAACTGCCACCACTACCGACGATGCTTTCTTCCCCTGCCTCTTGCTCTCTTCCACTAACCAGCGTGGCTCTTGTACCAATTCTACTCCCACATTGAATCTTTCAATCTCCTGTTTCAACCTCTTCATCCCTTCAACTCCTCCGAAACTTTCAATTCCAATTGCATGTACCATTACCTTTCCCCAGCTCGAATCTTCCTTGAGGTTGACCACCCGCGCATCCAGTTTTGCAAGCGCCTTAGTAACTATCTTGTGGAAGTGCATTACTTGCGTAGCAGTGCAGTCTTCACGAGTCACAAGAATCAGGTTGCCTTTAGATGTCTCTTCACCTGCGCAATAACCAGTTTGTTAGATGCGGCATTTGAAGAGAGTGCTTAGTTGGCGGCGTCACGGAGGATGAGGAGTTCTGCTGGGGATAGTGATGGAGTAGGGTTTTGCGGCAGGGCTGCGAGTGGCTACCATGCGCCGATTGGTGGGTGTGAGTGTGGCTGTTGTTGTGGCGGTTGTGGTGGTTGGATTGTTGACTGCGGTTGTGGCGGTTGTAGTAGTAGTGTCGGCTATTACTTGCGCATATGACTTAGGTTTGTCCTTGGTTGTCTTTGGCGCTTTGGTGTTTGATGTTGTGGTTGCGGCTGTGGTTGTGTCGGTGGATGGTGCTGCTGTAAGCTGCGTCTTGAGTTGCTTCGCTTGTTTGTCAATGCGGGTGGTGTTTGTCTTCACTGCCTTCAGGTCTGCCTGGATGTTGCGCATCTGTTCACTGGTGGATTTCATCTCAGCTTCAAGTCCTTTGAGTGCAAGCTTGATTGTTTCCATTGCACTGAGTGTGCGATCCATCTTGTTTCCAAGTAGGGTCAGGACATCAGTCAGGTCATCTGGGCGGCTGCTGGCGTCGGTGCGCTTGCGTTTGAAGAGGTTGCGGGAGGTGTTTTCAGATCGGGGAACTGGGGTGGTGCTGGTTGTGGGTACATTGAAGTCACGCATCCCAGTGAGTGGGTCGCTGGACATGTTGAACTCAAGTGTGTTCAGGAATTGGCTTGCGGTGCCGGGTGCGGTTGGTGTAGGGGAGGTCAGAGTAGGAGGAAGCGAACTGAAGTCATTGTCGCTCTCTTGCATTGTACTCTCGTGAGTACTCATGGTGTTTGGATGGGAGGAGGATGGTTCTGTGCAGAATTGGATGGGGAATTTGATGCAGTTGCTCGATTTTGGTTAAGTCCAAAATTTGGAAGTTTTGGGGCCGTGTCGCAAAACTTGGTCCCACCCCCCTGAATAAGTTGGGTGGGGTCAGCAGAAGTGGGCTGCTGACGCCTGGGTATTGCCTTCTTGGGGCTGTTCACGTCCTCAAGAGAGTCCTGCGTTTATATACCCAGGAATCAAAGTACTAGATCTCTGGCAGTTTGGATCAAGCCACCTCACTCGAGCAGAGGATTGTCTATTAGGTTCTTGTACTTTGTTTTGCCACCTATGATCTTACAGATGTAAGATCACCTTGCAAACAACCTGTTGAAGGTGTAATGTCGCTTTGGGAACAGTATTTTGGCTCTGTGGAACGAAATTGAACAACAGGAACAAGGGTATAGTGGTTAAACAAAGGGTATTGTGTGATAGTACTAGGTATTGGTGGGTATAGGGTGGTATATGCAGGTGTGACAAGGGTATTGTGACAACTGAGAGGGGGTGAAAGAGGGGAAAATATCGAGGAAGTGGAATAACTCAGCAACCAGCCGACAGAATCGTCTGAAAATTGAATGGCAATACCAGGACGATGGTATCTACCACTGGTGTTAATTTAAAGGCGGTGAGACGAAAACTGGTTGTGTGGTGAGGTTTTGAAGTTGGTTGCAAAGCGAAATGTAGGTGTTGTCAGTGAGGGGAAATAGGGGTTGGCGATGTTATTTATTTATTTATTTATTATTCATATTGCATGGAGCCGGTCGGCTATGGCAGTGAAGAAGAGATAAATACATGTCGGACAGGATGAAAAACGTCAACAAACAATAAAAGAAATAATGAAATCGAATGAAAATCAAGTGCGCGCATGTAACAAAGTAAATGAAATCAATCCAAAATAGAAAGGGAAACCGTAATAGTGTTGGCTGTTCTTCTTCAACAGCCCCTCGATGTTGTGGTGGTGCCGTATGTGTCTGCGGGTGATCGTTTCGATGGGGTGGCAGTCATATTGGTGTGTTACGGGCAGTTGGTTCCTTGCTTTTCACCTTACTCCTCCTCCTCTTCCTCGCTGCTCTCTTCCTCCTCGTCCTCCTCAACATCGCCCCATCCCCATGTGTTGTCCTCTTCTTCCTTCTCCGGTATCCTCTCCCCCATGTGTAGCTCAGTAACCAACTTAACCAAAACGTTTCCATCATTCGAGATGACCCTGGTAAAAGGAGTTGGGCCATCGAGTTGTTGGAGGATTTTGTTTCGTATGTGGTGTGTGCGTTTGCAGTAGAGGAGAAGGTGTTTTGGGGATTGAACAGGTGCGCCACATGGACAAGTTGGGTTGTTGTAGAAGTCGCTTGTTGGTATGTTACTAAGGTATGAACCAAAGTAGCCGTGTGCAGTACGAAACTGCGTGATGGTGGCGGTGATGTGTTTCGGTAGTTGTAGGTGTGGTGGTGGTTTGAGTGTAGGTGGGCCGCCCCAGTAGGAGTTGCCCCTTTGTTTGCGTGTGAGTTTGATCCATTCCTCGGTCCATTTCGCTTGGAGATTGGCTTTTGCTTGACGCTTGAGGAAAGCGTTTGATGTGTATCGGTTGTGGTGTGGAGGGTGGTTGAGGGCACCGTCTTTTGCTGCTGCATCCGCCTTGTCATTGCCGGCGATGTCGCAGTGACCTGGTACCCAGTGGATGTGTGTGGTAATGCCTCGCTGATGGAGACGTTTGATATGGCGGTGATAGTCCGATGTCAGCATGTTGATGGTTTTGTGTTGGGTGGGTTTGTGAATGCAACGGACAGCCGCTTGGTTGTCTGCAAATATCCAAAGGTGAAAGAATTGGCGCTGGCGTGCCCAGGTGTTTGCGAAATGAAGGGCTTGCTCAATGGCAAACAGCTCTGCATCAAAAACCTCCATTTCGTCCCCTAAGTTCCAGCTTTTGTCTTGCGAGTGTTCGTTGTGATAGGCATAAAGTCCTGCGCCTACCTTCGATCCTTCCAGCATGCTTCCGTCAGTGTATACTACCATGTGGTCTTGCGGCTCCCAGTCAATTGTCTCCAACACAGCGTAGTGTTCCTTGGTTTGGTCCGATTTTGACGCTTTTGCTATATCAATGTCGGCAGTGTGTTCAAACCATGGGGGAAGACTGTCGGCTATTTCTTCTAGCCTAGACGCTGGTTCAATCCATTTGTTGACGGTGGAGAGGATGGTGTCAAGGCGGGTGTGGTGTTGTTGTGGTTGGTAGGTTTGATGCCATGGTGTATATGTGGCATCGTCGGTTCGGTCTGATTCGAATGGTGGGAAATCTGGTGGACAACGCACCCTCAGGGGATGGGTTGCTGGGTAAGTGGTGAGGCGGATTGCAAGTTTCTGTTGCAGGTGGTGAAGTCGGAGTTGTGGGGGTGGTAGGGAGGCCTCGATTTCTAAGGCCTTGGTTGGTGAGGTGCGAAGGCACCCAAAATGCGTCGAGTGGCTGTGTTCTGCAGTATCTGCAGTTTGCGGAGATGGTTCTTCTGTCCTGCCCACCACACTTCGGCTCCAAAATCCGCAATAGGGGTTATGCAAGCAAGGTATAGGTGGCGCATGCCCTTGGCTGTAAGGCCCCTGCGGGTGTTGGTAAGCCCCATGAGCATGTTGAGTGCGCGTGTGGCAGATGCCACCTTAGTATCAACATGGTGAGTGAAGGAGAGTTTGCAGTCGAACCATGTACCTAACCATCGTAGCGATTTGGATGGTGTTATAAGGGTACCGTTGGGGAGGGTGATGGGGGTGTTGTTGGTGGTGCGTAGGTTGTGAAAGTGGATGAGTTCGGATTTGGGGTCATCAAAGGCTACTGCATTGTTGTCTGCCCAGGTGAATACGGTTTGGGTGACCTGTTCCAGTATGCGAGCATTGTGTTCCTCTGATTTGCCATTGATGATGAAAGCGCAGTCATCGATATAAGATGGCGTCCACACCTCTGGGTGTTGTTGGTTGACGATATTGAAGAGTGGGTGAAGGTAGATAAGGAATAGAATAGGGGAGATAGGGGATCCTTGGGGTATGCCAGTGTTAACAGGGTGAAGTGGTTCTTTTGTTCCATCGAATGAAAGCGCAATGGATCGGTCAGTAAGGAAACTTTGAACCCATTGCACTACCTGTCGCGGATATCCCTCAACCTGTAATTCCTCCAGGAGGCGAGTCATGGCTACATTGTCAAAGGCGCCTTTGACGTCCATGAACAGTGCGCTGAGGACTCTCTTGTTCCGACGGGCTAGGTCAGCGTCATGTGCAAGTGCAAGTGCTGCATCCACAGCTGAGCGCTTTGATCTTCCTCCTATCTGGTCTGCGTGCAGGAGATGGTATGTTTCGGTGTAGTAGGCAAGCCTCCTAGCCATGATCTTCTCCGATACTTTGCCCAAGCAGTTGAGGAGAGAGATAATGCGATAGGCTTTGGGGGCGCTGTAGTCAGGTTTGTTTGGTTTGCGCAGGATAGTGCCGGTTGCTTGTCGCCAACAGGGGGGATGGAATCCTTGTTGAAGGAGGTGGTTGAAGAGGTGGTTAAAAATAAGTGGGTGTGCTTGGTAGGCGTGTTGAATGCATTGAAAGGAAATGCTGTTGGGGCCTGGCGCCTTGTTTGGTGCACTGGTCATGATTGCTGTCTCAACCTCTGCCGCTGTTACCTCTGCCCAGGGGATCGATCGGTGGGGTTTGCGAGGTGGTATGGGTGGCTAAGATGGTGGAGCTGGGAACATGACGTTGCGGAGCATGTTGGACTTCTCCTCAAATGTGGTTGCGGTGGTGTCGTTGTGTGTAAGTGTTGGAGTACGGTCTTGTCTCCTGGGTTTCAAGTATTTGACAACTTGAAAGATTTCTGTTCCTTGTGCGTTCTGCACAAATTCCTGCCAGCATCGGTTCTTCTCAGTTCGAATCAATCGAAAGTAGCTGTTCCTCTGTTGTTTATACAAACACTCCTCCTCTCCACTTTGTTTTCCACTTGCCCTCCATGTCCTGAATGCACGTCCCATGAGCTTGCGCTCTGCCGCGATCTCCTCTGTCCACTACCGCTTGGATCTAGCCGATGGTTTGATAAGGGGGACGCTTTGTTGTACTGCGTCCAGGATTGCGGTTGTTAGGAATTGTGCACTATTGGTCATGTCAGTTGGGTGTCGTGAGGCAAAGAGGTGTGTCCACTGGGTTTCGGTTTGCTGAATGATACTGATGAACTTTGATTCAAAGAGCTCCCAGTCTGCTGCTTGCCAGTTGTAACGGTTAGTGGAAGGGGGAGGGATGAAGTTGGTTTCGGTTGGGAGGATGCTGAATCGCAGAAGGCTGTAGTCGGATCCCGGGTGGTTGTCATCATCTATTGCCCAGTTGTCTACCCACTCCAGAAGGCCTGGCGTGGTGAACGTGATGTCAAGTGCTGACAACCCTGTGTTGTTGCGTCGGTGGAAGGTGGCGGTGTCATGTGTGTTGAGTAGTTGCATGTTGTGGTGTTGGAGGTATTAAACCAGGACGTCGCTCCTGGTTGCTGGTCGTTGTGAGTTCCACCATGGGTGGTGCGCATTGAAGTCGCCGGCAATGATGGTATGTTGTATGATGGGAAGGTTTTGAAGGGTGCGCTCGACTGTCCAAGTGCCTTCCAGGTTCTTCTCGTTGTAGATGTTGTAGATGGTGAGGGTATGGTGGTGTGGTGATGAGATCTCCAAGGCTTGGAGATCAGGGTTGTTGCTGATGTCAGGGCGTGGTGTTGTTGTAAGGTGTGGTATAGTGTTGTTGATGTATGTCATAACCCGAGTTCTAAGGGTGGGATGTGACGGTGTAATGGCAGTAAAGGTTGGGTGGGTAATTGTGTTGCCATCACGACTGATCCAGGGCTCCTGAATAAGTATAATGTCTGCGGTCCTGCTAGCAAGCTCAAGGACAGTAGTGACGACAAGGGAAGATCGGTTGCAATTGATTTGGATGAAGCGGAGTGGTTCTTTCTGATGGTTGCGGTTCTGGTTGGTGGTTGGTTGTGTCTGCATTAGACAGTGGTGGTGGCTGTTTCGGTGGGTTCGGTTTCCATATCCTGTGGCAGATCGGTTGCTTGTTGCCTTGGTGGTTTGGGAATTGCTGCCTTGGTGGGGCAGTTGTCGGCATTAGAGAAGTGTGCCCCTTTGCAGTTGCAGCACTTGGGGGTGTTGTGTTCGCAGTGTTGGGGGCTGGCGCATTTAGGGCACTTGTGTTGTTTGGTCTGGTGGGACTTTGCGCACAAGCGGCATTGTGCCTGTTGGGTGCATCGGAGGTGGTGGTGGCCAAATCTTTGACAGTTCTGGCATTGGTCGGTGGGTTTGCATGAGTTGAATAAAACAGTGCTCATTACTGCTCCCTGAACTAGTACTCCCCTCTTTGCAATGGCTTCTGCAGTCGCTTGATCCTTAACTGCCACCACTACCGACGATGCTTTCTTCCCCTGCCTCTTGCTCTCTTCCACTAACCAGCGTGGCTCTTGTACCAATTCTACTCCTACATTGAATTTTTCAAACTCCTGTTTCAACCTCTTCATCCCTTCAACTCCTCCAAAACTTTCAATTCCAATTGCATGTACCATTACCTTTCCCCAGCTCGAATCTTCCTTGAGGTTGACCACCCGCGCATCCAGTTTTGCAAGCGCCTTAGTAACTATCTTGTGGAAGTGCATTACTTGCGTAGCAGTGCAGTCTTCACGAGTCACAAGAATCAGGTTGCCTTTAGATGTCTCTTTCACCTGCGCAATAACCAGTTTGTTAGATGCGGCATTTGAAGAGAGTGCTTAGTTGGCGGCGTCACGGAGGATGAGGAGTTCTGCTGGGGATAGTGATGGAGTGGGTTTTGCGGCAGGGCTGCGAGTGGCTACCATGCGCCAATTGGTGGATGTGAGTGTGGCTGTTGTTGTGGCGGTTGTGGTGGTTGGATTGTTGACTGCGGTTGTGGCGGTTGTAGTAGTAGTGTCGGCTATTACTTGCGCATATGACTTAGGTTTGTCCTTGGTTGTCTTTGGCGCTTTGGTGTTTGATGTTGTGGTTGCGGCTGTGGTTGTGTCGGTAGATGGTGCTGCTGTAAGCTGCGTCTTGAGTTGCTTCGCTTGTTTGTCAATGCGGGTGGTGTTTGTCTTCACTGCCTTCAGGTCTGCCTGGATGTTGCGCATCTGTTCACTGGTGGATTTCATCTCAGCTTCAAGTCCTTTGAGTGCAAGCTTGATTGTTTCCATTGCACTGAGTGTGCGATCCATCTTGTTTCCAAGTAGGGTCAGGACATCAGTCAGGTCATCTGGGCGGCTGCTGGCGTCGGTGCGCTTGCGTTTGAAGAGGTTGCGGGAGGTGTTTTCAGATCGGGGAACTGGGGTGGTGCTGGTTGTGGGTACATTGAAGTCACGCATCCCAGTGAGTGGGTCGCTGGACATGTTGAACTCAAGTGTGTTCAGGAATTGGCTTGCAGTGCCGGGTGCGGTTGGTGTAGGGGAGGTCAGAGTAGGAGGAAGCGAACTGAAGTCATCCTCGCTCTCTTGCATTGTACTCTCGTGAGTACTCATGGTGTTTGGATGGGAGGAGGATGGTTCTGTGCGGAATTGGATGGGGAATTTGATGCAGTTGCTCGATTTTGGTTAAGTCCAAAATTTGGAAGTTTTGGGGCCGTGTCGCAAAACTTGGTCCCACCCCCCCGAATAAGTTGGGTGGGGTCAGCAGAAGTGGGCTGCTGACGCCTGGGTATTGCCTTCTTGGGGCTGTTCACGTCCTCAAGAGAGTCCTGCGTTTATATACCCATGAATCAAAGTACTAGATCTCTGGCAGTTTGGATCAAGCCACCTCACTCGAGTAGAGGATTGTCTATTAGGTTCTTGTACTTTGTTTTGCCACCTATGATCTTACAGATGTAAGATCACCTTGCAAACAACCTGTTGAAGGTGTAATGTCGCTTTGGGAACAGTATTTTGGCTCTTTGGAACGAAATTGAACAACAGGAACAAGGGTATAGTGGTTAAACAAAGGGTATTGTGTGATAGTACTAGGTATTGGTGGGTATAGGGTGGTATATGCAGGTGTGACAAGGGTATTGTGACAACTGAGAGGGGGTGAAAGAGGGGAAAATATCGAGGAAGTGGAATAACTCAACAACCAGCCAACAGAATCGTCTGAAAATTGAATGGCAATACCAGGACGATGGTATCTACCACTGGTGTCAATTCAAAGGCGATGCGACGAAAACTGGTTGTGTGGTGAGGTTTTGAAGTTGGTTGCAAAGCGAAATGTAGGTGTTGTCAGTGAGGGGAAATAGGGGTTGGCGATGTGATTTCGGTTTTTTGGCAACAGCGATGTCAGTTCCGCTCCGATTTCGTCGGCGATGGGATCAAAAGAACGGGCTTGTTGAGCTCGTCAATTTGGTCGTTTCGCCGTGTCGGGGAAAGTTGATTTCGTGGAGTTTTTTCCGAAAATTGTTTCGTCCGTTCGTTGGTTGCTTCTTTTTTCGGGGTTGGCGATGTGATTTCGGTTTTTTAGCAACAGCGATGTCAGTTCCGCTCCGATTATGTCCTCGATAGGGTCAAAAGAACGGCCTTGTCGAGCTCGTCAATTTGGTCGTTTCGCCGTGTCGGGGGGAGTTGATTTCGTGGAGTTATTTCCGAAAATTGTTTCGTCCGTTCATTGTGGTTGCGGCTGTGATGTGGTTGTGTGTTAGTGTTTTGATTGGGTTTGTGAATGCGACGGATTGCCGCTTGGTTGTCTGCAAATATCCAAATGGGAAAGAATTGGTGCTGGCGTGCCCAGGTGTTCGCAACGCGAAGCGCTTGCTCAATGGCAAACAACTCTGCATTAAACACCTCCATTTGGTTGCCTAAATTCCAACTCCTGTTCTGCGAGTGTTTGTTGTGGTAGGCATGAAGTCCTGCGCCTACCTTCAATCCTTCCAGCATGTTTCCGTCAGTGTATACTACCATGTGGTCTTGCGGCTCCCAGTCAATTGTCTCCAACACATGCATAGTGTTCCATGGATTGATCCAATTTCGACGCTTTTGCGATATCAATGTCAGCAGTGTGTTCAAACCATGGGGGAACACTGTTGGCGATTTCTTCTAGCCTAGACGCTGGTTCAATCCTTTTGTTGACGGTGGAGAGGATGGTGTCAAGACGGGTCTGGTGTTGTTGAGGTTGGTAGGTTTGATGCCATGGTGTAAATGTAGCATCGTTGGTTCGGTTTGATTCGCATGGTGGGAAATCTGTTTGACAACGCACCCTCAGGGGATGGCTTGCTGGGTAAGTGGTGAGGCAGATTGCAAGTTTCTGTTCCAGGTGGTGAAGTCAGAGTTGTGGGGGTGGTAGGGAGGCCTCAATTTCTAAGGCCTTGGTTGGAGAGGTGCGGAAGGGACCCAAAATGCGTTGCGCTGCTGTGTTCTGCAGTATTTGCAGTTTGCGGATATGTTTCTTCTGTCCTGCCCACCACACCTCGGCTCCAAAATCCGCAATAGGGGTTATTCAAGCAAGGTAAAGCTGTCGCATGCCCTTGGCTGTAAGGCCCCGACGGGTGTTGGTAAGCCCCATGAGCATGTTGAGTGCGCGCGTGGCAGATGCCACCTTGGTATCAACAGGGTGGGTGAAGGAGAGTTTGCGGTCAAACTATGTACCTAACCAGTGTAGCGATTTGGATGGTGTTATAAGGGTACCGTTGGGAAGGGTGATGGGGGTGTTGTTGGTAGTGTGTAGATTGTGAAAGTGGATGAGTTCGGATTTGGGGTCGTCGAAGGCTACTGCATTGTTGTCTGCCCAGGTGAATACAGTTTGGGTGACCTGTTCCAGTATATGAGCATTGTGTTCCTCCGATTTGCCATTGATGATGAAGGCACAGTCGTCAATATAAGATGGCGTCCACACCTCGGGGTGTTGTTGGTTGACGATGTTGAAGAGTGGGTGAAGGTAGATAAGAAATAGAATGGGGGAGATAGGGGATCCTTGGGGTATACCAGTGTTGACAGGGTGAAGGGGTTTTTTTGTTATATTGAATGAAAGTGCAATCGATTGGTCAGTAAGGAAACTCTTAACCCATTGCACTACCTGTTGCGGATATCCCTCAACCTGAAATTCCTCTAGGAGGCGAGTCACGCCTACATTGTCAAAGGCGCCCTTGACATCCATGAACAATGCACTGAGAACTCTCTTCTTCCGGCGGGCTAGGTTAGCATCATGGACAAGTGCAAGTGCTGCATTGACAGCTAAGCGCTTTGGTCTCCCTCCTATCTGGTCTGCGTGCTGGAGATGGTTTGTTTCAGTGTGGTAGGCAAGCCTCCTAGCCATGATCTGCTACGATACTTTGCCCAAGCAGTTCAGGAGAGAAATGATGCGATAGTCTTTTGGGGCTGTATAGTCAGGTTTGTTTGGTTTGAGCAGAATGGCGCTGGTTGCTTGTCGCCAGTAAGGGGGATAGAATCCTTGTTGGAGGAGGTGGTCGTGAAGGCGGTTAAAGATCCCTGGGTGTGCTGGAAAGAAATGCTGTCAGGGCCTGGCGCCTGAGGTCAGAGTAGAAGGAAGCGAACTGAAGTCATCGTTGCTCCCTTGCATTGTACTATCGTGAGTACTCATGGTGTTTGGATGAGAAGAGCATGGTTCTGTGCAGAATTGGATGGGGTATTTGATGCAGTTGCTTGATTGTGGTTAAGTCCAGAATTTGGAATTTTTGGGGCCGTGTCGCAAAACTTGGTCCCACCCCCCCGAATAAGTTGGGTGGGGTCAGCAGAAGTGGGCTGCTGATGCCTGGGTATTGCCTTCTTGGGGCTGTTCACGTCCTCAAGAGGGTCCTGCGTTTATATACCCAGGAATCAAAGTACTAGATCTCTGGCAGTTTGGATCAAGCCACCTCACTCGAGCAGAGAATTGTCTATTAGGTTCTTGTACTTTGTTTTACCACCTATGATCTTACAGATGTAAGATCACCTTGCAAACAACCTGTTGAAGGTGTAATGTCGCTTTGGGAACAGTATTTTGGCTCTTTGGAACGAAATTGAACAACAGGAACAAGGGTATAGTGGTTAAACAAAGGGTATTGTGTGATAGTACTAGGTATTGGTGGGTATAGGGTGGTATATGCAGGTGTGACAAGGGTATTGTGACAACTGACAGGGTGTGAAAGAGGGGAAAATATTGAAGATGTGGAATAACTCAACAACCAGCAGACAGAATCGACTGAAAATTAAATGGCAATGCCAGAACAATGGTATTTACCACTGGTGTTAATTTGGAGGCGGTGCGACAAAAACTGGTTGTGTGGTAAGGTTTTGAAGTTGGTTGCAAAGCAAAATGTATGTGTTGTCAGTGAGGGGAAATAGGGGTTGGCAATGTGATTTCGGTTCTTTGGCAACAGCGATGTCAGTTCCGCTCCGATTCTGTCGGCAATAGAATCAAAAGAACGGGCTCGTCGAGCTCGTCAATTTGGTTGTTTCGCTGTGTCGGGGGGAGTTAAGTTCGTGGAGTCATTTCCGAGAATTGTTTCGTCCGTTCCTTCAGTTGTTGAGTTCAAATACTTGAAACCTAGGAAACAAGACCGCACCCCAATACTAACACACAACAATACTACCGCCACCACCTTCCAGGAGAAATCAAACATGCTCTGTAATGTTATGTTTCCACCTCCACCATCTTACAAACCAATACCACCCCGCAAACCCTACCGATTGATCCCCTAGGCAGAGGTAATAGTGGCAGAGGTTGAGACAGCAATCATGAACAGTGCACTGAATAAGGTGCCAGGCCCTGATGGCATTTCCTTCCAATGCATTCAACACGCCTACCAAGCACACCCATGTATTTTTAACCGCCTCTTCAACCACCTCCTTCAACAAGGATTCCATCCCCCCTGTTGGCAACAAGCAACCAGCGCTATCCTGTGCAAACCAAACAAACCGGACTACAGCGCCCCCAAAGCCTATTGCATCATCTCTCTCCTCAACTGCCTTGGCAAACTATCGGAAAAGATCATGGCTAGGAGGCTTGCCTACTACACCGAAACACACTACCTCCTGCCAGCATACCAGATAGGAGGAAGACCAAAGCACTCAGCTGTGGATGCAGAACTCGCGCTTGCACATGATGCTGACCTAGCCTGCCGGAACAAGAGAGTTCTCAGCGCTTTGTTCATGGACGTCAAGGGCGCTCTTGACAATGTAGCCATAACTTTCCTCCTGGAGGAATCACAGGTTGAGGGGTAACCGCGACAGGTAGTGCAATGTGTTCAAAGTTTCCTTATCAACCGATCAATTGCGCTTTCATTTGATGGAACAAAAGAACCCCTTCACCCTGTTAACACTGGTATCCCTCGAGGATCCCCTATCTCCCCCATTCTATTCCTTATCTACCTTCACCCACTCTTCAACATCGTCAACCAACAACACCCCAAGGTATAGACGCCATGGTATATTGACGACTACGCCTTCATCATCAACGGCAAATCGGAGGAACACAATGCTCACATACTGGAACAGGTCACCCAAACTGTATTCACCTGGGCCGACAACAATGCAGTAGCCTTCAACGACCCCAAATCCGAACTCATCCACTTTCACAACCTACGTACCACCAACAACATCCCCATCACCCTCCCCAATGGTACCCTTATAACACCATCCAAATTGCTACAATGGTTAGGTACATGGTTTGACCGCAAACTCTCCTTCAACCACCATGTTGATACCAAGGTGGCAGCTGCGACATGTGCACTCAACATGGTCATGGGGCTTACCAACACCCGTAGGGGGCTTACAGCCAAGGGCATGTGCCAGCTATACGTTTGCTTGTATAACCCCTTTTGCGCATTTTGGAGCCAAGGTGTGATAGGCGGGACAGAAGAACCATCTCCGCAAGCTGCAGATACTGCAGAACACAGCCGCTGAACGCATTTTGGGTGCCCTCCGCACCTCCTCAACCAAGGCCTTGGAAATCAAGGTTCTGTACCACCCCTACAACTCCGACTTTACCACATGCAACAGAAACTTGCAATCCGCCTCACCACTTACCCAGCAACCCATCCCCTGAGGGTGCGTTGTCCACCAGATTTCCCACCATTCGAATCAGACCAAACTGACGATGCCACATATACACCATGGCATTAAACCTACTAACCACAACAACACCACACCTGCCTTGACACCATCCTCTCCACCGTCAACAAATGGATTGAACTAGCATCTAGGCTAGAAGGAATGGCCGACACTCTTCCCCCTTGGTTTGAACACACTGCCAATATTGATATTGCAAAAGTGTCAAAATTGGACCAAACCAAGGAACACTACGCTGTGATGGAGACAATTGACTGGAAGCCGCAAGACCACATGGTGGTATATACTGACGAAAGCATGATGGAAGGATCAAAGGTCACAGGACTTCATGCCTACCACAACAAACACTCGCAAGACAAGAGTTGGAATTTAGGCAACAAAATGGAGGTGTTTGATGCAGAGTTGTTTGCCATTGAGCAAGCGCATCGCCTTGCAAACACTTGGGCACGCCAGCGCCAATTCTTTCACATTTGGATATTCGCAGACAACCAAGCGGCAATCCGTCGCATTCACAAGCCCACCCAACACAAAACCGTCATCATGCTGACATCGGATAGTCACCGCCATATCAAACGTCTCCATCAACAAGGCATCACCACACACATCCACTAGGTACCAGGCCACCGTGACATCGCCAGCAATGACAAGGCAGATGCTGCAGCAAAAGTTGGCGCCCTCAACCACCCATCACATCACTCCCGATACACATCAAATGCCCTCCTCAACACACACCAACGAACGGACGAAACAAGTTTCGGAAATAACTCCACGAAATCAACTCCTTCCAACACGGCGACTAGACCAAATGGACGAGCTCGACGAGCCCGTACTTTTGATCTTATCGCTGACAAAATTGGAGCGGAACGGACATCGCTGTTGCCAAAAAACCGAAATCATATCGCCAACCCCTATTTCCTTCACTGACAACACATACATTATGCATTGCAACCAACTTCAACACCTCACCACACAACCGGTTTTTGTCGCACTGCCTTCAAATTAACACCAGTGGTAGATACCATCGTCATGGTATTGCCATTCAATTTTCAGACGATTCTGTCGGCTCGTTGTTGAGTTATTCCACATCTTTGATATTTTCCCCTCTTTCACCCCCTGTCAGTTGGCACAATACCCTTGTCACACCTGCATATACCACCTTATACCCACCAATACCTATTACAATCGCACAATACCCTTTGTTTGACCACTATACCCTTGTTCCCCTTGTTCAATTTCGTTCCAAAGAGCCAAAATACTGTTCCCAAAGCAACATTACACCTTGAACAGGTTGTTTGCAAGGTGATCTTACATCTGTAAGATGATAGGTGGCAAAACAAAGTACAAGAACCTAATAGACAATCCTCTGCTCGAGTGAGGTGGCTTGATCCAAACTGCCAGAGATCTAGTACTTTGATTCCTGGGTATATAAACGCAGGACTCTCTTGAGGACGTGAACAGCCCCAAGAAGGCAATACCCAGGCGTCAGCAGCCCACTTCTGCTGACCCCACCCAACTTATTCGGGGGGGTGGGACCAAGTTTTGCGACACGGCCCCAAAACTTCCAAATTTTGGACTTAACCAAAATCGAGCAACTGCATCAAATTCCCCATCCAATTCCGCACAGAACCATCCTCCTCCCATCCAAACACCATGAGTACTCACGAGAGTACAATGCAAGAGAGCGACAATGACTTCAGTTCGCTTCCTCCTACTCTGACCTCCCCTACACCAACCGCAACCGGCACCGCAAGCCAATTCCTGAACACACTTGAGTTCAACATGTCCAGCGACCCACTCACTGGGATGCGTGACTTCAATGTACCCACAACCAGCACCACCCCAGTTCCCCGATCTGAAAACACCTCCCGCAACCTCTTCAAACGCAAGTGCACCGACGCCAGCAGCCGCCCAGATGACCTGACTGATGTCCTGACCCTACTTGGAAACAAGATGGATCGCACACTCAGTGCAATGGAAACAATCAAGCTTGCACTCAAAGGACTTGAAGCTGAGATGAAATCCACCAGTGAACAGATGCGCAACATCCAGGCAGACCTGAAGGCAGTGAAGACAAACACCACCCGCATTGACAAACAAGCGAAGCAACTCAAGACGCAGCTTACAGCAGCACCATCCACCGACACAACCACAGCCGCAACCACAACATCAAACACCAAAGCGCCAAAGACAACCAAGGACAAACCTAAGTCATATGCGCAAGTAATAGCCGACACTACTACTACAACCGCCACAACCGCAGTCAACAATCCAACCACCACAACCGCCACAACAACAGCCACACTCACACCCACCAATCGGCGCATGGTAGCCACTCGCAGCCCTGCCGCAAAACCCTTTCCATCACTATCCCCAGCAGAACTCCTCATCCTCCGTGACGCTGCCAACCAAGCACTCTCTTCAAATGCCGCATCTAACAAACTGGTTATTGCGCAGGTGAAAGAGACGTCTAAAGGCAACCTGATTCTTGTGACTCGTGAAGACTGCACTGCTACGCAAGTAATGCACTTCCACAAGATAGTTACTAAGGCGCTTGCAAAACTGGATGCGCAAGTGGTCAACCTCAAGGAAGATTCGAGCTGGGGAAAGGTAATGGTACATGCAATTGGAATTGAAAGTTTCGGAGGAGTTGAAGGGATGAAGAGGTTGAAACAGGAGATTGAAAAATTCAATGTGGGAGTTGAATTGGTACAAAAGCCACACTGGTTAGTGGAAGAGAGCAAGAGGCAGGGGAAGAAAGCAGCATCGGTAGTGGTGGCAGTTAAGGATCAAGCGACTGCAGAAGCCATTGCAAAGAGGGGAGTACTAGTTCAGGGAGCAGTAATGCGCACTGTTTTATTCAACTCATGCAAACCCACCGACCAATGCCAGAAGTGTCAAAGATTTGGCCACCACCACCTCCGATGCACCCAACAGGCACGATGCCGCTTGTGCGCAAAGTCCCACCAGACCAAACAACACAAGTGCCCTAAATGCGCCAGCCCCCAACACTGCGAACACAACACCCCCAAGTGCTGCAACTGCAAAGGGGCACACTTCTCTAATGCCGACGACTGCCCCACCAAGGCAGCAATTCCCAAACCACCAAGGCAACAAGCAACCGATCTGCCACAGGATATGGAAACCGAACCCACCGAAACAGCCACCACCACTGTCTAATGCAGACACAACCAACCACCAACCAGAACCGCAACCATCAGAAAGAACCACTCCACTTCATCCAAATCAATTGCAACCGATCTTCCCTTGTCGTCACTACTGTCCTTGAGCTTGCTAGCAGGACCTCAGACATTATACTTATTCAGGAGCCCTGGATCAGTCGTGATGGCAACACAATCACCCACCCAACCTTTACTGCCATTACACCGTCACATCCCACCCTTAGAACTCGGGTTATGACATACATCAACAACACTATACCACACCTTACAACAACACCACGCCCTGACATCAGCAACAACCCTGATCTCCAAGCCTTGGAGATCTCATCACCACACCACCATACCCTCACCATCTACAACATCTACAACGAGAAGAACCTGGAAGGCACTTGGACAGTCGAGCGCACCCTTCAAAACCTTCCCATCACACAACACACCATCATTGCCGGCGACTTCAATGCGCACCACCCATGGTGGAACTCACAACGACCAGCAACCAGGAGCGACGTCCTGGTTCAATACCTCCAACACCACAACATGCAACTACTCAACACACCTGACACCGCCACCTTCCACCGACGCAACAACACAGGGTTGTCAGCACTTGACCTCACGTTCAACACGCCAGGCCTTCTGGAGTGGGTAGACAACTGGGCAATAGATGATAACAACCACCCGGGATCCGACCACAGCCTTCTGCGATTCAGCATCCTCCCAACCGAAACCAACTTCATCCCTCCCCCTTCCGCTAACCGTTACAACTGGCAAGCAGCAGACTGGGAGCTCTTTGAATCAAAGTTCATCAGTATCATTCAGCAAACCGAATCCCAGTGGACACACCTCTTTGCCTCATGACACCCAACTGACATGACTAATAGTGCACAATTCCTAACAACCGCAATCCTGGACGCAGTACAACAAAGCGTCCCCCTTATCAAACCATCGGCTAGATCCAAGGGGTGGTGGACAGAGGAGATCGCGGCAGAGCGCAAGCTCATGGGACGTGCATTCAGGACATGGAGGGCAAGTGGAAAACAAAGCGGAGAGGAGGAGCGTTTGTATAAACAACAGAGGAACAGCTACTTTCGATTGATTCGAACTGAGAAGAACCGATGCTGGCAGGAATTTGTGCAGAACGCACAAGGAACAGAAATCTTTCAAGTTGTCAAATACTTGAAACCCAGGAGACAAGACCGTACTCCAACACTTACACACAACGACACCACCGCAACCACATTTGAGGAGAAGTCTAACATGCTCCGCAACGTCATGTTCCCAGCTCCACCATCTTACCCACCCATACCACCTCGCAAACCCCACCGATCGATCCCCTGGGCAGAGGTAACAGCGGCAGAGGTTGAGACAGCAATCATGACCAGTGCACCAAACAAGGCGCCAGGCCCCGACGGCATTTCCTTCCAATGCATTCAACACGCCTACCAAGTACACCCACTTATTTTTAACCACCTCTTCAACCACCTCCTTCAACAAGGATTCCATCCCCCCTGTTGGCGACAAGCAACTGGCGCTATCCTACGCAAACTAAACAAACCTGACTACAGCGCCCCCAAAGCCTATCGCATCATCTCTCTCCTCAACTGCTTGGGCAAAGTATCGGAGAAGATCATGGCTAGGAGGCTTGCCTACTACACCGAAACATACCATCTCCTGCACGCAGACCAGATAGGAGGAAGACCAAAGCGCTCAGCTGTGGATGCAGCACTTGCACTTGCACATGACGCTGACCTAGCCCGTCGGAACAAGAGAGTCCTCAGCGCACTGTTCATGGACGTCAAAGGCGCCTTTGACAATGTAGCCATGACTCGCCTCCTGGAGGAATTACAGGTCGAGGGATATCCGCGACAGGTAGTGCAATGGGTTCAAAGTTTCCTTACTGACCGATCCATTGCGCTTTCATTTGATGGAACAAAAGAACCACTTTACCCTGTTAACACTGGCATACCCCAAGGATCCCCTATCTCCCCCATTCTATTCCTTATCTACCTTCACCCACTCTTCAACATTGTCAACCAACAACACCCAGAGGTGTGGACGCCATCTTATATCGATGACTGCGCTTTCATCATCAATGGCAAATCAGAGGAACACAATGCTCGCATACTGGAACAGGTCACCCAAACCGTATTCACCTGGGTAGACAACAATGCAGTAGCCTTTGATGACCCCAAATCCGAACTCATCCACTTTCACAACCTACGCACCACCAACAACACCCCCATCACCCTCCCCAACGGTACCCTTATAACACCATCCAAATCGCTACGATCGTTGGGTACATGGTTCGACCGCAAACTCTCCTTCACCCACCATGTTGATACTAAGGTGGCATCTGCCACACGCGCACTCAACATGCTCATGGGGCTTACCAACACCCGCAGGGGCCTTACAGCCAAGGGCATGCGCCACCTATACCTTGCTTGCATAACCCCTATTGCGGATTTTGGAGCCGAAGTGTGGTGGGCAGGACAGAAGAACCATCTCCGCAAACTGCAGATACTGCAGAACACAGCCACTCGACGCATTTTGGGTGCCTTCCGCACCTCACCAACCAAGGCCTTAGAAATCGAGGCCTCCCTACCACCCCCACAACTCCAACTTCACCACCTGCAACAGAAACTTGCAATCCGCCTCACCACTTACCCAGCAACCCATCCCCTGAGGGTGCGTTGTCCACCAGATTTCCCACCATTCGAATCAGACCGAACCGACAATGCCACATATTCACCATGGCATCAAACCTACCAACCACAACAACACCACACCCGCCTTGACACCATCCTCTCCACCGTCAACAAATGGATTGAACCAGCGTCTAGGCTAGAAGAAATAGCCGACAGTCTTCCCCCATGGTTTGAACACACTGCCGACATTGATATAGCAAAAGCGTCAAAATCGGACCAAACCAAGGAACACTACGCTGTGTTGGAGACAATTGACTGGGAGCCGCAAGACCACATGGTAGTATACACTGACGGAAGCATGCTGGAAGGATCGAAGGTAGGCGCAGGACTTTATGCCTATCACAACGAACACTCGCAAGACAAAAGCTGGAACTTAGGGGACGAAATGGAGGTTTTTGATGCAGAGCTGTTTGCCATTGAGCAAGCCCTTCATTTCGCACACACTTGGGCACGCCAGCGCCAATTCTTTCACCTTTGGATATTTGCAGACAACCAAGCGGCTGTCCGTTGCATTCACAAACCCACCCAACACAAAACCATCAACATGCTGACATCGGACTATCACCGCCATATCAAACGTCTCCATCAGCGAGGCATTACCACACACATCCACTGGGTACCAGGTCACTGCGACATCGCCGGCAATGACAAGGCGGATGCAGCAGCAAAAGACGGTGCCCTCAACCACCCTCCACACCACAACCGATACACATCAAACACTTTCCTCAAGCGTCAAGCAAAAGCCAATCTCCAAGCGAAATGGACCGAGGAATGGATCAAACTCACACGCAAACAAAGGGGCAACTCCTACTGGGGCGGCCCACCTACACTCAAACCACCACCACACCTACAACTACCGAAACACATCACCGCCACCATCACGCAGTTTCGTACTGCACACGGCTACTTTGGTTCATACCTTAGTAACATACCAACAAGCGACTTCTACAACAACCCAACTTGTCCATGTGGTGCACCTGTTCAATCCCCAAAACACCTTCTCCTCTACTGCAAACGCACACACCACATACGAAACAAAATCCTCCAACAACTCGATGGCCCAACTCCTTTTACCAGGGTCATCTCAAATGATGGAAACGGTTTGGTTAAGTTGGTTACTGAGCTACACATGGGGGAGAGGATACCGGAGAAGGAAGAAAGGGACAACACATGGGGATGGGGCGATGTTGAGGAGGACGAGGAGGAAGAGAGCAGCGAGGAAGAGGAGGAGGAGTAAGGTGAAAAGCAAGGAACCAACTGCCCGTAACACACCAATATGACTGCCACCCCATCGAAACGATCACCTGCAGACACATACGGCACCACCACACCATCGAGGGGCTGTTGAAGAAGAACAGCCAACACTATTACGATTTCCCTTTCTATTTTGGATTGATTTCATTTACTTTGTTACATGCGCGCGCTTGATTTTCGTTCGATTTCATTATTTCTTTTATTGTTTGTTGACGTTTTTCATCCTGTCCGACATGTATTTATCTCTTCTTCACTGCCATAGCCGACCGGCTCAATGCAATATGAATAATGAATAAATAAATAAATAATCCTTATCCTCCGCGATGCCGCCAACCAAGCACTATCTTCAAATGCGGCATCTAACAAACTGGTTATTGCGCAGGTAAAGGAGACGTCTAAAGGCAACCTGATTCTTGTGACTCGTGAAGATTGCACTGCTACGCAAGTAATGCACTTCCACAAGATAGTTACCAAGGCGCTTGCAAAACTGGATGCGCGGGTGGTCAACCTCAAGGAAGATTTGAGCTGGGGAAAGGTAATGGTACATGCAATTGGAATTGAAAGTTTCGGAGGAGTTGAAGGGATGAAGAGGTTGAAACAGGAGATTGAAAAATTCAATGTGGGAGTAGAATTGGTACAAGAGCCACGTTGGTTAGTGGAAGAGAGCAAGAGGCAGGGGAAGAAAGCATTGTCGGTAGTGGTGGCAGTTAAGGATCAAGCGGCTGCAGAAGCCATTGCAAAGAGGGGAGTCCTGGTTCAGGGCGCAGTAATGCGCACTGTTCTATTCAACTCATGCAAACCAACCGACCAATGCCAGAACTGTCAAAGATTTGGCCACCACCACCTCCGATGCTTCCAACAGGCAAGATGCCGCTTGTGCGCAAAGTCCCATCAGACCAAACAACACAAGTGCCCTAAATGCGCCAGCCCCCAACACTGTGAACACAACAGCCCCAAGTGCTGCAACTGCAAATGAGCGCACTTCTCTAATGCCGACAACTGCCCTACCAAGGGAGCAATTCCCAAACCACCAAGGCAACAAGCAACTGATCCGCCACAGGATATGGAAACCAAACCCACTGAAACAACCACCACCACTGTCTAATGCAGACACAACCAACCACCAACCAGAACCGCAACCATCAGAAACAACCACTCCGCCTCATCCAAATCCATTGCAACCGATCTTCCCTTGTCATCACAACTGTCCTTGAGCTTGCTAGCAGGACCGCAGACATCATACTTATTCAGGATCCCTGGATCAGTCGTGACGGCAACACAATTACTCACCCAACCTTCACCGCAATCACACTGTCACATCCCACCCTCAGAGCTCGGGTTATGACGTACATCAACAACACCACACCACACCTTACAACAACACCACGCCCTGACATCAGCAACGACCCTGATCTTCAAGCCTTGGAGATCTCATCACCACACCACCATACCCTCACCATCTACAACATCTACAACGAGAAGAACCTGGAAGGCACTTGGACAGTTGAGCGCACCCTTCAAAACCTTCCCATCACACCACACACCATCATTGCCGGTGACTTCAATGCGCACCATGCATGATGGAACTCACAACGACCAGCAACCAGGAGTGACATCCTAGTTCAATACCTCCAACACCACAACATGCAACTACTGAACACACCCGACACCTCCACCTTCCACCGACGCAACAACACAGGGTTGTCAGCCCTTGACCTCACATTCACCACGCCAGGCCTTCTGGAGTGGGTAGACAACTGGGAAATAGATGACGACAACCACCCAGGATCCGACCACAGCCTTCTGCGATTCAGCGTCCTCCCTACCGAAACTGACTTTATCCCTCCCCCTTCCGCTAACCGGTACAACTGGCGAGCAGCAGACTGGGAGCTCTTCGAATCAAAGTTCATCAGCATTATACAGCGGACCGAGTCCCAATGGACACACCACTTTGCCTCAACACACCCAACCGACATGACAAATAGTGCATAATTTCTTACAACCGCAATCATGGACGCAGTACAACAAAGCGTCCCCCTTATCAAACCATCAGCCAGATCCAAGCGGTGGTGGACAGAGGAGATTGCGGCAGAGCGCAAGCTCATGGGACGTGCATTCAGAACATGGAGAGCAAGTGGAAAACAGAGTGGAGAGGAGGAGCGTCTGTATAAACAACAGAGGAATAGCTACTTCCGATTAATTCGAACTGACAAGAACCGATGCTGGCAGGAATTCGTACAGAACGCACAAGGAACAGAAATCTTTCAAGTTGTCAAATACCTGAAACCCAGGAGACAAGACCGTACTCCAACACTTACACACAACTACACCATTGCAACCACCTTTGAGGAGAAGTCTAACATGCTCCGCAATGTCATGTTCCCAGCTCCACCCTCCTACCCACCAACACCAACCCGCACACCCCTACGATCAATCCCTTGGGCACAGGTAACAGCGGCAGAGGTTGAAACACCAATCATGACCAGTGCACCAAACAAGGCGCCAGGCCCTGACAGCATTTCTTTCCAATGCATTCAACACGCCTACCAAGCACACCCAGGGATCTTTAACCGCCTTTACAACCACCTCCTCCAACAAGGATTCCACCCCCCTTGCTGGAGACAAGCAACCGGCGCCATCCTGCGCAAACCAAACAAACCCGACTATACAGCCCCCAAAGCCTATTGCATTATCTCTCTCCTCAACTGCCTAGGCAAAGTATCGGAGAAGATCATAGCTAGGAGGCTTGCCTACTACACCGAAACACACCACCTCTTACACGCAGACCAGATAGGAGGAAGACCAAAGCGCTCAGCCGTGGATGCAGCACTTGCACTTGCACATGACGCTGACCTAGCCCGTCGGAACAAGAGAGTCCTCAGCGCATTGTTCATGGATGTCAAAGGTGCCTTTGACAATGTTGCAATGACTCGCCTCTTGGAGGAGTTACAGGTTGAGGGATATCCGCAACAGGTACTGCAATGGGTTCAAAGTTTCCTTACTGACAGATTGATTGCACTTTCATTTGATGGAACAAAGGAACCTCTCCATCCTGTCAACACCGGTATCCCCCAAGGCTCACCCATTTCACCAATCCTATTTCTCATTTACCTACACCCACTCTTCAACATCGTCAACCAACAACATCCGGAGGTATGGACGCCATCATACATTGACGACTGCGCCTTTATCATCAACGGGAGAACAGAGGAACAGAAT
The DNA here is from genome assembly GCA_024516245.1 of Peziza echinospora. Classification (NCBI taxonomy): domain Eukaryota; kingdom Fungi; phylum Ascomycota; class Pezizomycetes; order Pezizales; family Pezizaceae; genus Peziza; species Peziza echinospora. The sequence goes on along the minus strand of JAJLQT010000007.1, from coordinate 1,889,598 downwards.
GCTTGCATACTAGAACAGGTCACACAAACCGTATTCAATTGGGCCAACAACAATGCAGTGGCCTTTGACGACCCCAAATCTGAACTCATCCACTTTCACAACCTACGCACCACCAACAACACCCCCATCACCCTCCCCAACGGCACACTCATCACACCTTCCAAATCGCTATGATGGTTAGGTACATGGTTTGACCGCAAACTCTCCTTTACTCACCATGTCGACACCAAGGTTGCTTCTGCCACACGTGCACTCAACATACTCATGGGCCTCACCAACACCCGCAGGGGGCTTACAGCCAAGGGCATGCGCCAGATATACCTTGCTTGTATCACACCCATTGCGGACTTTGGAGCCGAAGTGTGGTGGGCAGGACAGAAGAACCATCTCCGCAAGCTGCAGATACTGCAGAACACAGCCACACGTCGCATTTTGGGTGCCTTCCGCACCTCACCCACCAAGGCCCTGGAAATCAAGGCCTCTCTCCCACCACCACAGCTACGACTCCACCATCTGCAGCAAAAACTTGCAATCCGGCTGACAACATACCCTCCAACCCACCCCCTACGGGTCCGATGCCCAATAGACTTTCCCCCCCATGAATCGGACCGAACCGAAAACCCCACCTACACACCATGGCATGAAACACATGCATCATCACAATACCATACCCGTCTAGGCACTATCCTCTCCACCGTCAACAAATGGATTGAATCAGCGACAAGACTAGAAGAATTGGCCGATAGTCTTCCACCATGGTTTGAACACTCAGCAGAGATTGACATTGCAAAAGCATCAAAGGCAGACCAAACCAAGGAACACTACAGTGTACTGGAAACAATTGACTGGGAACCGCAGGACCATATGGTAGTATACACAGATGGAAGCATGCTTGAAGGATCGAAGGTCGGTGCAGGACTTCATGCCTACCACAACGAACACTCGCAAGACAAGAGCTGGAACCTAGGCAACGAAATGGAGGTGTTTGATTCAGAATTATATGCAATTGAACAAGCACTCCGCCTAGCAATCACCTGGACACGTCAACAATGCTTCCAACACCTAGGGATCTTTGCCGACAATCAAGCAGCAATCCGCCGCATCCACAAACCCACCCAACACAAGACCATCAACATGCTGACAACTGACAGCCACCGCCACATCAAACGCCTCCACCAGCGAGGCATCCTCACACACATCCACTGGGTGCCAGGCCACTGTGACATTGCCGGCAATGACAAGGCAGATGCCGCAGCAAAAGACGGCGCCCTCAACCACCCACCACATTACTCCCGATACACATCAAACGCCTTCCTCAAGTGACAAGCAAAAGCCGATCTTCAAACAAGGTGGGCAGAGGAATGGAATAAACTGACACGGAAACAAAGAGGCAACTCCTATTGGGGCGGCCCACCCACACTCAAACCACCACCACACCTACAACTACCAAAACATATCACCGCCACAATCACGCAGCTCCGCACTGCACACGGCTACTTCGGCTCATACCTTAGTAACATACCAACAAGCGATTTCTACAACAACCCTACCTGCCCATGTGGCGCACCTATCCAATCCCCAACACACATTCTCCTCTACTGCAAACGCACACACCACATACGACACAAAATCCTCCAACAACTTGACGGCCCAACTCCTTTTACCAGGGTCATCTCGAATGATGGAAACGTTTTGGTTAAGTTGGTCACTGAGCTACGCATGGGAGGGAAAATGCCGGAGGAAGAAGAGAAGGAAAAGGCATGGGGATGGGGCGATGTTGAGGAGGACGAGGAGGAAGAAAGCAGCGAAGGAGAAGAGGAAGAGGAGGAATAAAGAGACGAAGGAACCAGTCGCCCGCAACACACCAACATGACTGTCACATCATCGAAATGATCCCCCGCAGACACATACGGCACCACAACACCATCGAGGAGCTGTTGAAGAAGAACAGCCAACACCATTACAAATTTCCTTTTGGTCATTTGACTTGATTTGATTTCATTTCCTTTGTTACATGCATATGCTTGATGTTCGTTTGATTTCATTATTTCTTTTACTGTTTGTTAACGTTTTTCATTTTGTCCGACATGTATTTATCTCTTCTTCACTGCCATAGCCGACCGGCTCCATGCAATATGAATAATAAATAAATCCTCCCATGCGTAGCTCAGTGACCAACTTAACTAAAACGTTTCCACCATTTGAGATGACCCTGGTAAAAGGAGTTGGGCCGTTGAGTTGTTGGAGGATTTTGTGTCGTATGTGGTGTGTGCGTTTGCAGTAGAGGAGAATGTGTGTTGGGGATTGGATAGGTGCGCCACATGGGCAGGTAGAGTTGTTGTAGAAATCGCTTGTTGGTATGTTACTGAGGTATGAGCCAAAGTACCCATGTGCAGTGCGGAGCTGCGTGATGGTGGCGGTGATATGTTTTGGTAGTTGTAGGTGTGGTGGTGGTTTAAGTATGGGTGGGCCGCCCCAATAGGAGTTGCCTCTTTGTTTCCGTGTCAGTTTATTCCATTCTTCTGCCCACCTTGTTTGAAGATCGGCTTTTGCTTGTCGCTTGAGGAAGGCGTTTGATGTGTATCGGGAGTAATGTGGTGGGTGGTTTATTTATTTATTTATTTATTATTCATATTGCATGGAGCCGGTCGGCTATGGCAGTGAAGAAGAGATAAATACATGTCGGACAGAATGAAAAAAAAAGGTCAACAAACAATAAAAGAAATAATGAAATCGAACAAAAATCAAGCGCGCGCATGTAACAAAGTGAATGGAATCAATTCAAAATAGAAATGGAAATCGTAATAGTGTTGGCTGTTCTTCTTCAACAGCCCCTCGATGGTGTGGTGGTGCCGTATGTGTCTGCGGGTGATCGTTTCGATGGGGTGGCAATCATATTGGTGTGTTACGGGCAGCTGGTTCCTTGCTTTTCACCTTATTCCTCCTTCTCTTCCTCGCTGCTCTCTTCCTCCTCGTCCTCCTCAACATCGCCCCATCCCCATGTGTTGTCCCTTTCTTTCTCCTCCGGTGTCCTCTCCCCCATGTGTAGCTCAGTAACCAACTTAACCAAAACGTTTCCATCATTCGAGATGACCCTGGTAAAAGGAGTTGGGCCGTCGAGTTGTTGGAGGATTTTGTTTCGTATGTGGTGTGTGCGTTTGCAGTAGAGGAGAAGGTGTTTTGGGGATTGAACAGGTGCGCCACATGAACAAGTTGGGTTGTTGTAGAAGTCGCTTGTTGGTATGTTACTGAGGTATGAACCAAAGTAGCCGTGTGCAGTGCGAAGCTGCGTGATGGTGGCGGTGATGTGTTTCGGGAGTTGTAGGTGTGGTGGTGGTTTGAGTGTGGGTGGGCCGCCCCAGTAGGAGTTGCCCCTTTGTTTGCGTGTGAGTTTGAGCCATTCCTCTGTCCATTTCGCTTGGAGATCGGCTTTTGCTTGACGTTTGAGGAAAGCGTTTGATGTGTATCGGTTGTGGTGTGGAGGGTGGTTGAGGGCGCCATCTTTTGCTGCTGCATCTGCCTTGTCATTGCCGGCGATGTCGCAATGACCTGGTACCCAGTGGATGTGTGTGGTAATGCCTCGCTGATGGAGACGTTTGATATGGCGGTGACTGTCTGATGTCAGCATGTTGATGGTTTTGTGTTGGGTGGGTTTATGAATGCGACGGATAGCCGCTTGGTTGTCTGCAAATATCCAAAGGTGAAAGAATTGGCGCTGGCGTGTCCAGGTGTTTGCGAGGCGAAGGGCTTGCTCAATGGCAAACAACTCTGCATCAAATACCTCCATTTCGTCTCCTAAGTTCCAGCTTTTGTCTTGCGAGTGTTCGTTGTGATAGGCATGAAGTCCTGCGCCTACCTTCGATCCTTCCAGCATGCTTCCGTCAGTGTATACTACCATGTGGTCTTGCGGCTCCCAGTCAATTGTCTCCAATACAGCGTAGTGTTCCTTGGTTTGGTCCGATTTTGATGCTTTTGCTATATCAATGTCGGCAGTGTGTTCAAACCATGGGGGAAGACTGTCGGCTATTTCTTCTAGCCTAGACGCTGGTTCAATCCATTTGTTGACGGTGGAGAGGATGGTGTCGAGGCGGGTGTGGTGTTGTTGTGGTTGGTAGGTTTGATGCCATTGTGTATATATGGTATCATCGGTTCGGTCTGATTCGAAAGGTGGGAAATCTGGTGGACAACGCACTCTCAGGGGATGGGTTGCTGGGTAAGTGGTGAGGCGGATTGCAAGTTTCTGTTGCAGGTGGTGGAGTCGGAGTTGTGGGGGTGGTAGGGAGGCCTCAATTCCTAAGGCCTTGGTTGGAGAGGTGCGGAAGGCACCCAAAATGCGTCGAGCGGCTGTGTTCTGCAGTATTTGCAGTTTGCGGAGATGGTTCTTCTGTCCCGCCCACCACACCTCGGCTCCAAAATCCGCAATAGGGGTTATGCAAGCAAGGTATGTGGTGGGTGGTTGAGGGCGCCGTCTTTTGCTGCAGCATCTGCCTTATCATTGCCGGCAATGTCACAGTGGCCTGGCACCCAGTGGATGTGTGTGTGGATGCCTTGCTGGTATAGGCGTTTGATGTGGTGGTGGCTGTCAGTTGTCAGCATGTTGATGGTGTTGTGTTGGGTGGGTTTGTGGATGCGGCGGATTACTGCTTGATTGTCGGCAAAGATCCATAGGTGTTGGAAGCATCGTTGACGTGTCCAGGTGATTGCTAGGCGGAGTGCTTGTTCAATTGCATATAATTCTGCATCAAACACCTCCATTTCGTTGCCTAGGTTCCAGCTCTTGTCTTGCGAGTGTTCGTTGTGGTAGGCATGAAGTCCTGCACCGACCTTCGATCCTTCAAGCACGCTTCCATCTGTGTATTCTACCATATGGTCCTGCGGTTCCCAGTCAAGCGTTTCCAGTATACTGTAGTGTTCCTTGGTTTGGTCTGCCTTTGATGCTTTTGCAATGTCAATGTCCGCTGAGTGTTCAAACCATGGTGGAAGACTATCGGCCAATTCTTCTAGTGTTGTCGCTGGTTCAATCCATTTGTTGACGGTGGAGAGGATGGTGTCTAGTCGGGTATGGTATTGTGATGATGCGTGTGTTTCATGCCATGGTGTGTAGGTGGGGTTGTCGGTTCGGTCCAATTCGTGGGGGGGAAAGTCTGTTGGGCATCGGACCCGTAGGGGGTGGGTTGGAGGGTATGTTGTCAGCCGGATTGCAAGTTTTTGCTGCAGATGGTGGAGTCGTAGCTGTGGTGGTGGGAGAGAGGCCTCGATTTCCAGGGCCTTGGTGGGTGAGGTGCGGAAGGCACCCAAAATGCAACGTGTGGCTGTGTTCTGCAGAATCTGCGGCTTGCGGAGATGGTTCTTCTGTCCTGCCCACCACACTTTGGCTCCAAAGTCCGCAATGGGTGTGATACAAGCAAGGTATAGCTGGCGCATGCCCTTGGCTGTAAGCCCCCTGCAGGTGTTGGTAAGGCCCATGAGCATGTTGAGTGCACGTGTGGCAGAAGCAACCTTGGTGTCGATATGGTGAGTAAAGGAGAGTTTGCGGTCAAACCATGTACCTAGCCATCGTAGCGATTTGGAAGGTGTGATGAGTGTGCCGTTGGGGAGGGTGATGGGGGTGTTGTTGGTGGTGCGTAGGTTGTGAAAGTGGATAAGTTCGGATTTGGGGTCGTCAAAGGCCACTGCATTGTTGTTGGCCCAATTGAATACGGTTTGGGTGACCTGTACTAGTATGCGAGCGTTCTGTTCCTCTGTTCTCCCGTTGATGATAAAGGCACAGTCATCAATGTATGATGGCGTCCATACCTCCGGATATTGTTGGTTGACGATGTCGAAGAGTGGGTGTAGGTAAATGAGAAATAGGATTGGTGAAATGGGTGAGCCTTGGGGGATACCGGTGTTGACAGGATGGAGAGGTTCCTTTGTTCCATCAAATGAAAGTGCAATCGATCTGTCAGTAAGGAAACTTTGAACCCATTGCAGTACCTGTTGCGGATATCCCTCAACCTGTAACTCCTCCAAGAGGTGAGTCATTGCAACATTGTCAAAGGCACCTTTGACATCCATGAACAATGCGCTGAGGACTCTCTTGTTCCGACGGGCTAGGTCAGCGTCATGTGCGAGTGCAAGTGCTGCATCCACGGCTGAGCGCTTTGGTCTTCCTCCTATCTGGTCTGCGTGTAAGAGGTGGTGTGTTTTGGTGTAGTAGGCAAGCCTCCTAGCCATGATCTTCTCCGATACTTTGCCTAGGCAGTTGAGGAGAGAGATAATGCAATGGGCTTTGGGGGCTGTATAGTCGGGTTTGTTTGGTTTGCGCAGGATGGCGCCGGTTGCTTGTCTCCAGCAAGGGGGGTGGAATCCTTGTTGGAGGAGGTAGTTGTAAAGGCGGTTTAAGATCCCTGGGTGTGCTTGGTAGGCATGTTGGATGCATTGGAAGGAAATGCCGTCAGGGCCTGGCGCCTTGTTTGGTGCACTGGTCATGATTGCTGTTTCAACCTCTGCCCCTGTTACCTGTGCCCAAGGGATTGATCGTAGGGGTATGCGGGTTGGTGTTGGTGGGTAGGAGGGTGGAGCTGGGAACATGACGTTGCGGAGCATGTTAGACTTCTCCTCAAAGGTGGTTGCGGTGGTGTCGTTGTGTGTAAGTGTTGGAGTACGGTCTTGTCTCCTGGGTTTCAGGTATTTGACAACTTGAAAGATTTCTGTTCCTTGTGCGTTCTGCACAAATTCCTGCCAGCATCGGTTCTTCTCAGTTCGAATTAATTGAAAGTAGCTGTTCCTCTGTTGTCTATACAGACGCTCCTCCTCTCCACTCTGTTTTCCACTTGCTCTCTATGTTCTAAATGCACGTCCCATAAGCTTTCGCTCTACTGCAATCTCCTCTGTCCACCACCGTTTGGATCTTGCTGATGGTTTGATGAGGGGTACGCTTTGTTGTACTGCGTCCAGGATTGCAGTTGTGAGAAATGGTGCACTATTTGTCATGTCGGTTGGGTGTGTTGAGGCAAAGAGGTGTGTCCATTGGGACTCGGTCCGCTGTATAATGCTGATGAACTTTGATTCGAAGAGCTCCCAGTCTGCTGCTTGCCAGTTGTACCGGTTAGCGGAAGGGGGAGGGATAAAGTCAGTTTCGGTAGGGAGGATGCTGAATCGCAGAAGGCTGTGGTCGGATCCTGGGTGGTTGTCGTCATCTATTGCCCAGTTGTCTACCCACTCCAGAAGGCCTGGCGTGGTGAATGTGAGGTCAAGGGCTGACAACCCTGTGTTGTTGCGTCGGTGGAAGGTGGAGGTGTCGGGTGTGTTGAGTAGTTGCATGTTGTGGTGTTGGAGGTATTGAACTAGGACGTCACTCCTGGTTGCTGGTCGTTGTGAGTTCCACCATGGATGGTGCGCATTGAAGTCACCGGCAATGATGGTGTGTGGTGTGATGGGAAGGTTTTGAAGGGTGCGCTCGACTGTCCAAGTGCCTTCCAGGTTCTTCTCGTTGTAGATGTTGTAGATGGTGAGGGTATGGTGGTGTGGTGATGAGATCTCCAAGGCTTGAAGATCAGGGTCGTTGCTGATGTCAGGGCGTGGTGTTGTTGTAAGGTGTGGTGTGGTGTTGTTGATGTACGTCATAACCCGAGCTCTGAGGGTGGGATGTGACGGTGTGATTGCGGTGAAAGTTGGGTGAGTAATTGTGTTGCCGTCACGACTGATCCAGGGCTCCTGAATAAGTATGATGTCTGCGGTCCTCCTAGCAAGCTCGAAGACAGTTGTGACGACAAGGGAAGATCGGTTGCAATTGATTTGGATGAGGCGGAGTGGTTGTTTCTGATGGTTGCGGTTCTGGTTGGTGGTTGGTTGTGTCTGCATTAGACAGTGGTGGTGGTTGTTTCGGTGGGTTCTGTTTCCATATCCTGTGGCGGATCAGTTGCTTGTTGCCTTGGTGGTTTGGGAATTGCTCCCTTGGTGGGGCAGTTGTCGGCATTAGAGAAGTGCGCTCATTTGCAGTTGCAGCATTCGGGGGTGTTGTGTTCACAGTGTTGGGGGCTGGCGCATTTAGGACACTTGTGTTGTTTGGTCTGATGGGACTTTGCGGACAAGCGGCATTGTGCCTGTTGGGTGCATCGGAGGTGGTGGTGACCAAATCTTTGACAGTTCTGGCATTGGTCGGTTGGTTTGCATGAGTTGAATAGAACAGTGCGCATTACTGCGCCCTGAACCAGGACTCCCCTCTTTGCAATGGCTTCTGCAGTCGCTTGATCCTTAACTGCCACAACTACCGACAATGCTTTCTTCCCCTGCCTCTTGCTCTCTTCCACTAACCAACGTGGCTCTTGTACCAATTCTACTCCCACATTGAATTTTTCAATCTCCTGTTTCAACCTCTTCATCCCTTCAACTCCTCCGAAACTTTCAATTCCAATTGCATGTACCATTACCTTTCCCCAGCTCAAATCTTCCTTGAGGTTGACCACCCGCGCATCCAGTTTTGCAAGCGCCTTGGTAACTATCTTGTGGAAGTGCATTACTTGCGTAGCAGTGCAATCTTCACGAGTCACAAGAATCAGGTTGCCTTTAGACGTCTCCTTCACCTGCGCAATAACCAGTTTGTTAGATGCCGCATTTGAAGATAGTGCTTGGTTGGCGGCATCGCGGAGGATAAGGAGTTCTGCTGGGGATAGTGATGGAGTAGGTTTTGCGGCAGAGCTGCGAGTGGCTACCATGTGCCGATTGGTGGGTGTGAGTGTGGCTGTTGTTGTGGCTGTTGTGGTGGTTGTATTGTTGACTGCGGTTGTGGCGGTTGTAGTGGTAGTGTCGGCTATTGCTTGCGCATATGACTTAGGTTTGTCTTTGGTTGTCTTTGGCGCTTTGGTGCTTGATGTTGTGGTTGCGGCTGTGGTTGTGTCGGTGGATGGTGCTGCTGTAATCTGCATCTTGAGTTGCTTTGCTTGTTTGTCAATGCGGGTGGTGTTTGTCTTCACTGCCTTCAGGTCTGCCTGGATGTTGCGCATCTGTTCGCTCGTGGATTTCATCTCAGCTTTAAGTCCTTCGAGTGCAAGCTTGATTGTTTCCATTGCGCTGAGTGTGCGATCCATCTTGTTTCCAAGTAGGGTCAGGACATCAGTCAGGTCATCTGGGCGGCTGCTGGCGTCGGTGCACTTGCGTTTGAAGAGGTTGCGGGAGGTGTTTTCGGATCGGGGAACTGGGGTGGTGCTGGTTGTGAGTACATTGAAGTCACTCATTCCAGTAAGTGGGTCGCTGGACATGTTGAACTCAAGTGTGTTAAGGAATTGGCTTGCGGCGCCAGGTGCAGTTGGTGTAGGGGAGGTCAGAGTAGGAGGAAGCAAACTAAAGTCATCGTCGCTCTCTTGCATTGTACTATCGTGAGTACTCATGGTGTTTGGATGGAAGGAGGATGGTTCTGTGCGGAATTGGATGGGGAATTTGGTGCAGTCGCTCGATTTTGGTTAAGTCCAAAATTTGGAAGTTTTGGGGCCGTGTCGCAAAACTTGGTCCCACCCCCCCGAATAAGTTGGGTGGGGTCAGCAGAAGTGGGCTGCTGACGCCTGGGTATTGCCTTCTTGGGGCTGTTCACGTCCTCAAGAGAGTCCTGCGTTTATATACCCAGGAATCAAAGTACTAGATCTCTGGCAGTTTGGATCAAGCCACCTCACTCGAGCAGAGGATTGTCTATTAGGTTCTTGTACTTTGTTTTGCCACCTATGATCTTACAGATGTAAGATCACCTTGCAAACAACCTGTTGAAGGTATAATGTCGCTTTGGGAACAGTATTTTGGCTCTTTGGAACGAAATTGAACAACAGGAACAAGGGTGTAGTGGTTAAACAAAGGGTATTGTGTGATGGTAATAGGTATTGGTGGGTATAGGGTGGTATATGCAGGTGTGACAAGGGTATTGTGATAATTGACAGGGGGTGAAAGAGGGGAAAATATCGAAGATGTGCAATAACCCGACAACCAGCCGACAGAATCGTCTGAAAATTGAATGGCAATACCAGGACGATGGTATCTACCACTGGTGTTCATTCAAAGGCGGTGCGACGAAAACTGGTTGTGTGGTGAGGTGTTGAAGTTGGTTGCAATGCGAAATGTATGTGTTGTCAGTGAGGGGAAATAGGGGTTGGCAATGTGATTTCGGTTCTTTGGCAACAGCGATGTCAGTTCCGCTTCGATTTTGTCGGCGATGGGATCAAAAGAACGGGCTCGTCGAGCTCGTCAATTTGGTCGTTTTGCCGTGTCTGGGGGAGTTGATTTCGTGGAGTTATTTCCGAAAACTGTTTCGTCCGTTCGTTGGTAGCACTTGGTGATGATTGATTGGTTGCAGTTGATTTGCATGAAGTGGAGTGGTTATTGCTGATAGTGGCAGTTTTGGTTGGGGGTTGGTTGTGTCTGCATTAGACAGCGGTGGTGGTTGTTTTGGTGCGTACGGTTTTCATATCCTCTGGCAGATTGGTTGCTTGTTGCCTGGGTGGTTTTGGAATGGCTGCCTTAGTGGGGCAGCTGTCTGCGTTGGAGAAGTGTGATCCTCTCCAATTGCAGAATTTGGGGGTGTTGTGTTTGCAGTGTTGGGGGCTGGCACTTTTAGGGCTCTTGTGTTGTCTTGCCTGATGGAACTTTGCACACAAGCGGCATCGTGCCTGTTGGGTGCATTGGAGGTGGTGGTGGCCAAATCTTTGACAGTTCTGGCATGGGTTGGTTGGTTTGCATTAGTTGTATAAAACAGTATGCATCACTGCACCCTGAACCAGCCCTCTCCTCTTTGCAATCACTTCTGCAGTTGCTTAATCCCTGAGTACCACCACTACCAATGATGCTTTCTTCTCCTGCCTCTTGCTCTCATCCACTAACTAGCTTGGCTCTTGTACCAATTCCACTCCTATATTGAATTTTTCAATCCGCTGTTTCAATCTCTTCATTCCTTCAACTCCTCCAATACGTTCAATTCTAAATGCATGTATCATTACTTTTCCCCAGCTTGAAACTTCCTTGAGGTTGACCACCTACGCATTAAGTTTTTGCAAGCACCTTGATAACTATCTTGTGGAAGTGCATGACTTGTAAAGTGGTGCAGTCTTCACGAGTCACAAGAATCAAGTTGCCTTTATATGTCTCCTTCACTTGCGCAATAACCAGTTTGTTGGATACGGCATTTGAAGAGAGTGCTTGGTTAATAGCCAGGGTTCTGCTTATTGGTATTTTGGGGGTTCATTAGTGCATGTTGCATATAGCAATCTATTTGCTGTTCTTGGCGGTTACTGGGGTTCAATCCACCAACTTCATAACACTAGTAGTAAGCGAAACTCGTCGGGGGTCAGGATCAGATGGACATGGATCCACTGTGGCTAATAGCGAGGCTGGGGCCGACGGTGGCTGGGTGCGGGGTAGTCTTGGGTGAGACTAGAAACTCGGTTCATAACAAAAGAGCTCTTGGTGCTATTCCTTATAATTTCTGGGTGGGAATCCTTAACTGACATATCTGAGGGGTTTCCTGGTGTGCTAGTGTAAATTGATTACGTCTCCTAGGAGTAATCAAGCCCTAGTTGTTTGGGTTACAAGGTACTGTAAATACGCACCTTATTGTAGGTAAAAAAAATGTAAACTACTACGAACTTAGAAGCCAAGATTATGAGACACAGACCTAACCTCTAGGTGGTAGGAGTTGTTGGGAGAGGCTTTTGTGAGGGTTCTAAGTGTCTTGAAAAGGCTTTAGAATTGCTCTAGATGCCTCTGTGTGTAGTGTAAAGTGTCTGGGTATCTAAAGTGGTTTTTGGGTGTTCTGGGAACTTACTGGAGGGCCTGTTAGGGCCAAAGTGAACAAGGAATTACTAGTATAGCTAGTATATTGTCCCTGGTGCAATCTAGTTGGTTGGGCTTGTGTTGTCTACCCTTTCAAGGTCTCTGGACCACAGCTCTTCAATAGAGACTAAATAGTTAGAGTATTAGTCCAAAATGGCTTATATACATGAATCAAAATAACAACAATATCAGTAGAGATGATAAAGGAATAATACATGATGATGAAAAGTGGAAGCATGACGCTTCAAAGGCTCTTGTGACAGGAGATGAATCATACAAGACTCATAGTAATAAATAAGGAAAATAGGTAACAGGAAATGATGTTATGGCTGTGTGATGATGTCACAAGCCAGAGGACAAACAGAAAGCTCTTCTAGAAGCATGTAGATGCTTGTAGAGAAGCTAAGGCGACAGGAATAACAAGTAATGACTAAACCAATAACTGGGAAAAAACTGGACCAGAATAGGACTAACAGAAAGGGAAATACATGAGGGCAGTCCTAAAAGGTAAGTCACTGCCTAACTGGAAAAAATGAGTAAGAAAAGAGATGTAAGGATGATTTCCTTACAGAAAGGGTGCCTGCTTGACCATTTTGAGGATGATTTCATGTGCCTTCCTGGCTAGAATTTGACTAGGACTCCTTGTGTGAGTGAAAGGTTTAAATATGATGGTTGGAGACTAGTTTCTCAGTGCCTAGAGACATGCTTAATATACTATTGTTACTTGTTGGTGTCAAGTGAGCTCTAGGCAGGACAGGTTCTATTGTATCACATACCTGCAAAAACCTGTTGATACTGTTTTCTAACTATTTTTAAGTGGGAATTCCTGTCTAGGGTATCTAGATGTTATTATAGTATTTTGAAATGAATTAATCACTTTCTCCAAGGGTAATCAAGCCCTAGGTCTTTGGGTTAAGTGGAACTGAGAATGCTCAGCTTATTGTAGGTAAACAAAATGTTAACTATTACAAACTTAGAAGCCAAGGCTTTGAGACATAGACCTAACTTGTAAGTAGTAGGAGAAACTTTTGTGATGGTTTTAAAGAGCCTAGAAAGACTTAAAAATTGCCCTGAATGCCATTTAATGTGTAGTATAAATTGTCTGGGTGTCTGGAGTATTTTTTGAAAGTTCTAGGAATTCACGGAAGGGCCTGTTGGGGCGAAAGTGAAAAGGAAATTACTACTGTAGCGAGTATATTGTTTTTGGTGCTTTCTAGTCAGTTGAAGTTGTGTTTTTCCTTCCATTATAAAGTCTCTTGACCACAAGTCCTTAATAGAGAATAAATGGGAAGAGTATGATTCCAAAATAGCTTATATATATGAAACCCAATGATATGAATATGAGTAGACATAATATAGAAATTATATATGATGATGAAGGCAGGAAGCATAAGAATTTAGAGGCTCTTGTGATAGGAGATGAATTGTACAAGACTCATAATTTATAATAAGGAAAAATAGGTAACAGGAAAGATATTATAACTGTATGAGATATCACATGGTAAGAGACAAACAAGAGGCTCTTCTAAAAGCATATAAATGCTGGTAAGGTAGCTGAGATGCCAGGTAAACAAGGTAATGACTGAAAAAATGATAGGGAAAAAACTGGACAGGAAAAAAACTAACAGAATGGGAAAGACATGAGTGCAGCCCAAAAGAAGAAGTGACTGTATAACTAGCAGTTATAAATAAGAAAAAAGCTATAAGGACAATTTTTTTGAACTTCCAGCAGTTTGCATTAGCATGTAATAAGTACATACCAGTTGTAAAACAACTTTCAGAAGGCAAACTTTCTCCACAAGGTTAGCAAGGTATTTTTGTTACATATTAGAACATTACAAAGATTTCCAAGGTCTATCTATCATCTGAAAAGCAAATAGGTAGATCTACTAATGTTTACTTTGCCTCAACTTCAATCTTAGAAGGGGTCTTGATAACCATCTACTTAAATTTCCCTTATGCCTACAATACGTTCTATGGAATCCACAACAACCAATATCAATTTTGCCATCACATTAACTTCTTCCTTTCTGAATAATAAAATATGGACATATTGGTTTACCAGAAATCCCATATAAGCTGCCAAATACTAGCTTGCTGGCCATCCTACCATCTTTAGCGTCTGGCATCCAACTCAAGCACCAGGACTTCAACACCCACTCTAGGACCCTGTGGAGTACAAGATTTTCTACAAAACGGAATCCTGCATGGGCAGCCTATTAAGCTATCTGGAACGCAAAGACCAATCCCTCATTGAATAGTCACAATAGTTCTACCACAACCACCTGCTCATGAAGACTCTTGCATGTACTAGATCCTCACTTCATTAGTTTAACAGTTAAATAGACCTCAGACTTTCATGTAATCTTCAATATTACAATTCCTTGGCACTTACTGTATAAGGTCCTATTTCAACTACAATTGAAACTATACCTAAGGTAAGTTGCCTTTTTATTCAGTAAAGAGAGAAGTGGAACAAATCTAGGTACGTAAAGATTTCATAAAAGATGAGATACTTCTGGCTTTACATCATATATATACGGCTATCCTTGTGAGCTTTGATGACCCCAAGCCCTATGAACAAGTAGTCAAAAGCTCCAATGCACAACACTAGGAGTGTGTTATGCAAGCAGAAATGTATGCACTTGCTTGGAATGACATATAGAAAGTTGTATCTATACTAAAAGACATCAAAATAGTTTGATGGAAATGGGTATACAAAATTAAATAAAATAGCAAACAACAATTTGATTAATACAAAGCAAGATTAGTTGCTTGGAGTTTCATGCTACAACCTGGAATCAACTTCCACAAAATATTCCCATTTGTTGTTCAATATAATTGCTTTCAGTTTCTACTTGCAATCTCAGCTCATAATATCTGGCACCTGTGACAACATAATATCAAAGCAGCATTTGTATACAGGTTACTTGAAAAAGAGATTTACGTACAACAACCAAAAGGTCATGAGCAGGATGGCATATATAAGAAACTTAAGCTGTGCATCTATGGACTTAAGCAATCTCCAAAAAAATGGTACTATAGGCTTACACTATTGCTCCTACTATTTGGCTTCATAGTTACAACCTTCGATCCCTGCGTTATAGTACATCAGAACAAGCAACTATATATGACTATATACATAAATTATTTTATACTTTGCAAAGCATTTAGAAAGCTTATGGATGATACTATTGAATTATACAAAAAGGAGTGTGAAGTAATGGATCCTGGTAATATCGACTGCATTCTTAGAATTCAAGTAGAATTAACAAAAACAGGAATTGATCTTTCTAAACTGCCTACATTAAAGAAATCTTATGTTTGTTTAGTGTGATTGGTTGCAAATGCATGTCTATCTCAGTTTATCTATACCATGCTTCATACTTTTTAGAAGACAACTTAAGACAACACCAAATGCAATATTACCTTTTACCAAAAACTAATAGGATTGCTCATGTTCACTTTTCCTAAACACAACTAGACCTAGCTTACACAGTAACCTGACTTCCTCAGTTTTTTAACAAACCCATCAACTATGTACCTGGCTGCTGCAAATTGCACTTCAATATCCTAAAGGCACCAAAGATAGGAAACTCATCTTTAAGTATAAATTATAACTAATACTGGCTGAATTGACAAATTCAGATTACACGAGATGTAGAAACATAGGACAAAGCATTACTAGATACACTTTTGACTAGGATAAGAAACTATCTATTAAAGATTCCAGAAACAAACCTTTATACTAATCTGGATATATAAAGTGGAATATATGGCCCCTTCTTTATTATCTAAGCAATATATCAGGCTTCTACAACCTATATAAAAGCTTAATATCTACAATATTCTGTCTACTATCTCTTGTAACAATACCCTTATAAGAAACCCACTTTATAACCTACGTATTTATAAACCAAGTGAGGACATTGATGTGCAATACCATTTTCCCAATCAACTTATCTAGAATGGTACTATTTTGTTACTATACATTGAATTAGCTAACAACCTAGTAGCTATTTGCACCGAAAAACTTTCCACTCAAATATTTAATCATCTGTCAAAAAAGATTCTACATCACAAATGCCATAGGATATTGAAAGGAGGCAATCTTTAGCTCAATCTGGTGATGTCATTACTCTCCTGTAGTTTTAATGGAGACTGGTTACCCACATGCTTCTATTGACTCTTTCATTTATTAATATTTTTACATACTCTCATTTCTTTACCCAATACTATTGTTACAGGCACCAATCACCACTTTCTGACTAGTGCTAATACTACAAATACTAATTGACAGTGTTATTAATTAATCAGATGCACACTCATGCGTTTATGAGTGATTTCATCACTTTTATACTACTTTTGCCTCATCTATTACATTATTCCCTTCTAATTTTACTGTTTTGGCCTCTAACACACCACTTTTAATCAGTAACTCATATATTTCCATCAATAAAATAGGTGACACAGACTTGTACTTTTATATACTTAATTAGGGAGTATTTCCTAGCACTTAGGTGCTTTTGGCTAAATATACAGCTGCTTTGGCCCTTCTTGATAGCTTTATTTCTTTCTTTTCTATCAAATAGAATACACTTTAGTTCAACTACAATCTTCACCCATTCTTTATGCTATTGTATCCTTTCCTCCCACTTTATCATCCTAAACCCTTACACCCTTAAATACTCTTGTTTATTTTACCATTATCCTTATAGATCAGTTAGCGGCATGTTAAAACTTTCATCATTTACTACTTCTATATAATGTAATAATTAATCTATATACTTTTTTGCATTTGACAAGTTGAAATCAAAATATCTTTTAATATAGTGGACAATAGATTGAATAAATGTATAAAGGAGTGCAGTAACTCTAATGTATACCAATATAGTATAGATACTACCTTGATACAAAACAAAATTTTCAAATGCCTACAAGACTATTATATCCTTGGTTGATCAGAGTTTCTCTACCACTAAATTATTTAATTAGAGACTAAAAATACCATATAATATTGTTGTTTAACTTTACATTGAAAATTTAAATTTCTATATATAGCTAAAAATTTTGTATACATTGCATGCTATATATGAATATTTATTATTTAATTATACCCATTTCTTAACTGCTAGCAAATCATTCCTAATTATTACTATAAGTATTACCTTTCAATCCTTAATTGCAGATGTTTAGAATAATGTTTCACGAAAGTAGGTAATTTTTAAATATCAATTTATAAGTTTTTGTTATTCAATGCGCAACTGAGCAATATAATGTACTATGTAGTCATTATACAAGACATTTATATAGCTATAGAGAATTACAATATAGATATAATAACAATTGAGTTGGATTGCTAAAACCAAAATTGAGATATATATATCCAAACATATTTTACTCTAAAGGAAACAATTAAAATTGGGCAGTTAATATATGGTAGTCCTTAGAATAGACATATAATTTTAAGATGTTTCAAGAAATAAGGCTTTATTAGTAATATAGAAGGCTTGAGTCATGGTTACAAACTTTTTCAACTTATACAAAATCTTTGGCTTGAAACAATTCACCATGTAATATTTGTTTTGCATTTTCCAGGCATGATTTGGGTAACGTACAAACAGCATATGTTCTGCTGCGTTTAAGCACAATTTATTTACAATCAGTAACGTAAAGTATAAAAACATATATGACATTAAGTATGCTTAATATGTTCTAGAATGTACCATAGGAATCACTTATGACTTGTATATAGTGCAGAATATGTGCAACAATAGTGCTGAATTGGAAGATTTGTGTAGAAAGTGTGCTTGCCATCACTCTAAATTTTAACAATATGTATAAAAATTGTGCATAGGGACTTGATCACTTCTTCTTGTTTTCGGCAATAAATACTTGCAAACATACTTGTACATGCCAAAAGGCTTAATGCACATATCTTGGACCATGATATGCCTTTCCCTATGTACTGGTTTATGCTTTCACTACTACCACTACTACCAACTTTCCCATCACAACCAGCATCAAAAGCAACAAAAGTGAAGAGAGAGCAAGCATAGAAGCAGATAGAAGGAATAGGGGCAGCGAGCAAGCACGAGAATCAGAGGATGCTTGAAGGCAAGAGCAAGAGGGACGGCTTGAGCAAGGATGAGGGCAAGAGCAAGGACAGGGGCGAGATCAAGCACAAGGGCGAGAGCAAGTATAAAGATAAGAGGAAGTAAGAGGGAGAGAAAAAGCACAAAGGCTAAAGCAAGTATAAGAGCAAGAGCAATCACAAGAGTATGAGCAACCATATGAGCAAGGAAATGGGAGCATGCAAAAGAGTGAGAGCAAGCACAAGAGCAGAGAGCACACACAGGAGCAATTAGCAAGTACAAGAGCAAGAGAATGCTAAAGCGCAAGAGCAAGTAGGACGGCTTAAGTAAGGACAAGGGCTAGAGCAAGCACAAGGGTGACAGTAAATATGAGAGTGAAAGCAAGCACAAGAGTAGCAAGCAAGCACAAGGGCAGAGAGCACAAGGAGAGTAGAAAACACAATGGTAAGAGTGAGCACCAGAGAAGAGAGCCAGTCTCGAGGAAGAGAGTATAAGGAGTAGAGGGAGCACAAGGGCGAGAGCAGGAGCTAGCACCAGGGCTAAAGCAAGTACAAGGGCAAAGGCAAGGCTAACAGGAAGGGTGATGGTGAGAGTGAAAGAATAGGTGAGGGCAAGGGGTCCTCAGCACACTTTCCACAGATATTAATATGAATTCAGTGCAGATATGGGCAGATGTAGTTGATATTTATTGCACTCTTTTTATTAGATTCTAGCGCATATTTAGTACATATATTGCGAACTTTATAATAATAAAATAACTCTTATAATATATGCACCAAGTTATTTCCCACACATTGCAAATATTTTCCGCACATATATTTGTATAGGTATGAGTGGTAATACATTTATGCAATAAGTATTTAGAACATGTGAGTTTTTTCTGACAACCAGATACTTTATTTAAACTATAGGGTAAGTATTGAATCAACTTTTAATAAATAATTGAGTAATATATAATTTGTAATTACCTTAACTAAGCATATTAATGAAAACCAGCAAATTTACCAATGATTGTAGAAGATTATAGAATATTGATTCCAAACTTGAAATACTTTAAGAAAATATAGTAGAAAATTTTCAAATGAAATCTAAACCCAAACTATATTGTTCATCAAGAAGTGTATTGGAAAAGCTATAATATTTTTAACTATATAATGCTTTTCTAAAAAATATTACTATAATTTATATCATAATTTACATAATACATAGAAAAAGAACCCTAATTCAGTTAACAGTAATTTTAATGCAAGGTTATATCAATTAAATTTGTATAATTGAAATTTTAAGTAGAGCGAAATGAATACTACTTGCTTTGTTAAATAAATTAATCTTTTCATTGTAGTTGTAAATGTTATTTTTCTCTATCTGTTTAGTTGATGCCAAGAATTATTTTTTCAACGCATCACTTTCCTCCCTATGATATGTCTACAACATGGCATAGGGACAAAAGTGACATTGAAAAATTGAGGGGTCCGCTTGTAATCTGCTAACACTACTTTTTTACTCTAGCATAGTCTAAGTAGTTCTTTTTGGGTAGAATACTGAGGCTGTTAAGCTACTTTGACTAGTTCTAGAATGCTTGGCAGAATATCAGCCTGAATTCACCATTGAGACTGGAAATGCTGCCAGGCTCAAAGGGAAGTGGTATGTTTGAGAGCCCTCAACGCCAGCTAGAAAACCCTGCCAGTCTCGACTAATATTGATGTGTTCTTGGTAGAAAAAAGTGCGTTTAAAAGTCCTCAATGTCAGTTACACAATGCTGCCGGTTCTGACCAATATTGCTGTATTTGCAGCAGCAAGAGGTGCATTCAAAAGCCCCTAATGCCAGCTACAAAACGCTGCTGCTCTTGACGAAAAGTAGTGCGTTTGAAAGTTATTGACGCCAGCTACAAAACGCTGCCGCCCTTAACAAAAAGCAGTACGTTTGAAAGCTCTCAACGCTAGCTACGAAACGCCACTAGCTCCAACAACAAAACTCTCAACCTGTAACTTTTGTTCTCTATATTTATTCAATTCAGAAAAAGAAAAGTAAAAGTAATCTGTTGACTTTATCACACTTCTACTGTAATACTACAAAATGCATTGACTTCATCACACTTTGTGCTCTCTGCTCTAGGATCGTGAAATAGACAATATAAGAAGAGAAGAGTAGCAGAGTCACTTAAAATAGAACCTGAGGATAGTGATATTTTTCAGGAAGCAAATACTTTCTAGAAAGCTGATACTACCCAAGAACCTACCAATATCACACTGGAAGGCCATACCACTGAAAAAGCAACTGTTATCAGTAAAATAGGCACTTATAAGAGAAAAAAAAAAAAAACTCCTTTAAACCTGTTGAAAAGATTAATGGGTCCGGAGAATTGCCAAATTGTAGTAAACCTCCATCCAAAGAATCAAATGGAATGATCAACAAAACATCCACTAGAAAAGAGGTTAAGATTCCAAGACAACACATTTAACTCTGTAACAGGCTTAGAAGTAACCACACATTTACACATATTCAAACAAACTTTGATTTCCAAGTTGCTTAACTATAACCTTGCTTCATTAAAATACTGTCTCTAGATTATTGCACTCTATGGAACTCCAAACTATTGACAGTATATACCTTAAGTGTTATTCTTTATAGTGGTGGAGAGAAACCAATTGCATGCTTTTTTAATGGTGTATGAAGGAAATAAAATGGACGGATGTCAGATTGTTGGGTGGACTTTGCAAATTCCTATTGGTCAGTAGATTCAATTCATAATTGCACTAGAAGCAATTGAAAAACGGCAAGGAAAATTTCTCCTAGTCAGCGTTTAGGGCAAATAACCTACCATATTAATAATGGTGCAGTTGGACTCAGTTTGGTTGATAGAACTCCTATGCCTTCTAAAACAATAGTAAAACGTGTCAAATCATTGGAGAGAAATTTGGAGCTTGTACACAGCTTACACTTTACAACATAAATGTTAAAGGTGCTATTTAAAAATGTAAACCACAAAACTTAAAACAAATATAATAACTTACGGGATTCAGACTTCTTTTCACTATCAATAAGGATGTTTTTAAACCAATATCCTTTGGTTTAGCTAGGAAAGGCAATTCTAATTAATGAATATATGGAATGGCATAAAAACGTCAATAATGTAAGAGATGGATGGTGTAGCATTGTTTATCATTGTAATTCTGACAATGGAGATTTTATATTGCCTGACCTGAATTGTCAGCTACAAGTAAGAGTTAGTAATGTGGATATGATTTCTTTATTTGCACTTACACATTTTGTTGATATATGGGTTGGTAAAGAAAGCTATGTAGTTGTTTACTTTAGTGGAGCATAGAATTTTCCCCCAGTTGTTTGATTATTTGATACATTTATTAAGTAGTGAATTGATTATTATATTGTGATGTATTACTATATCTGGTAATCAATATAAAATTCAATTGCATAATGCTAGTAATAACGCTAGCCAAGCTAAGCAGGTATATTACTAATTTTCTTTTCATATTATTCTAGACCCAGGGAGCTATAATAGTTTTAAACTGAATGCACTAACTATGTATTTCATACAATTACAAATCTAAAAAATTTTTAAACGTTTTGCAGTTCACCTCTACCCTCCCATGATTCCGGTTTTTTTGAGCCCTTCATTTAAATACAATTAATTTGTGAAAGATCTCTACTAAGGTATGTATATTATTTATATGTTTTTATGATACACATAAATGCAAATAAGTTCTATGGTTATACCAAAAATCAACTAGAAATTATATAAGCAAGAAATTATCTATTGGTATTTTGTTAAAACTCATACCTTAAATGAGCTTCTTGAAATATTAAGCCTTTCATATAATGTTGTTACAACAAAACGGACATTATTACGCAAGTTCAAGGATTGGAATTGCAAGAAGAATACTTGCAATTTAGTTCAAAATACTAGACCTTTGGCACTGATCACCGATTTTTGGCTTGATTATTATTCATCTCAAGACATTCCATAGGTTTTAAGAGCACATGCGTAAAAAATTATACTTTAGCAAGTGAAAACAATACGCATTCATTCCTCAATATGGCTTCCTACTATAACATCAAGGACAAGTAATGACATTTGGCAGCACCTTGAAAATATATTGCTTCAGCATAAAACGTCTAACAAACCTTAAAATGAGAACAGACATATTTACGATCACTGGTTAGAAGTAAAAGATCATTTGTATTTGAGTAGGTTTATTATACTTTAATTGATCAAATATTGTGAGAAAAGCTAACTTTATTATCCTACAATAGCTATGATCTTTAAGAGTTCACATGTGATCCAACTGGGGCTCAAATGCAATTCAAAAGAATGCTAGATTGAAGTTCCCAATTTAAAGTCAAAGCTCCTAATAGAGTGTGGTCCTTTAATGGTCACGATAAGCTTTTATCATTCCAATTCCAAATATATGCTCCAATTGATGCATATTCACGTACATCACTATGGTGCTATGTAGGTTATTTAATCCAAACAGCAGGTTCTGTCAACAAACAAGTTTTGGCAGCAGTTAGATTATGAAATATCTTTTCAAAGGTTATGCATTCTCATATGGGTAGTAAAACAGTACTTTTATGCTACTCTTAACTCCAACACTGCAATTCAACAACATTGATTTGGAATTAAGAAAAGCATATTCCTATGAAACGCTACAAGGAATCAAAGAATTGAATCTTAGTGGAATTCACTTGCAAATGCTTTAAATAATACTTTGAGAACTATCTTTGGAACATTGCAAGAGAATGGATCATAAACTGGTGGAATTGTGAATGAGGCATGTATGCAATCTATTTATATGGATATGGTATAAGAGAATATTGTAACATTTGTTAAAACCTATAATGAACAAGAAAATTCAACATCAGGGCAACCATTCTCATTACCTACCCATAGAAAGACCGAACTTTCTATATTTTTATTTTCTAGCAGGAGTTCACAATTATGGAATGGAACCAAGCCAAACTATACTTCCTACCTTGAATACTAATGTTGCGGCATATGCCCTTAAAGAATATCTACCAATGTCAATCCATCAACTCTTGACTAATATTTTGCTTGCCGGAGGCTATCAGTTATCATATGAATATTTAGAAGCACATATTGTAGCATATACATGTTTGCGTACTTAGGTACACCTTATCATGGATAACAACCCAACATTTGAATTACAAATACTTGGTTAGAAGCTCACAGAAACTTTACTGAAATTCTACTTTAAAGAACATTGCATGAGCAGTTCAATACTGAAATGGAGTTGATTCTTACCAGCAATGGGAAAGAAGGTACTTTTAAGGAGGACAATGCCATTAGCAATGATGAAAGTGAAGAAATAATTGTTAATAGTGATGATATTTTATATAATGGTAAAGAACTATTTTTGTACATTTAATTTCAAATATAATTAATCACATGTACATGTATGGAGTAAAACATATAATAAAAATTAAAATTATTGAAATACTTTATGCTACTATTGAATGATTAGCAAAATTTATATATATTTTTATATATAATAGGTATATTACGAACGGAAAATAGAAATATCTTTTCTCAATTATTGCTGCTAATTTCTCTAATGCTATTTTTATAACTTAGTCATCATGAAGAAATAAGTTGAATTAATTGAATGGGTTGAGTAAATTTTCCCTCCAGTGAAAATGTACTAAGCTGATGTTTTATTCCTCTCTTTATATTTTTGTCAACTTTTTAGGCCTTTGTAACTTGCTCTCCCAATGCAGTTACAACCACTTCTGCATTTTCCTCATTTGCGTCAATTAAATCTTGAATTGCAATTCAGGTTTAGGTTTTTGATGCAATTTTTTTGCACTTCAGTCTTTCCCAAGCTTTAAGTTCTACCTTAATCTGTAAGAATATTTGGTCTTTAGTTCTTATGTATACATATTCTATTTTCATAGAAGATAATAGTACCTTATTACTACTAAGTGGAATATATTTATCCTTTACTGGAAATCTTAAAAGCAAATTTGGATTTTGTTTGTAATATCACGGGTTTCTTCATTTCTCCAAAACTACTAAGTTCTATAACCGATATATAGCTGATGAGCTCCTTAAGTGTACAGAGGGTAGAAAAAAGTTATTGGGCAATAGCACTACCAACCCCAGATTTTTGTATATGGTTAAAGCGGTAAGAATACCATACAACTCAGTGTATGCAAAATGTTGTACTTGGCAGTGCCACTGCCCAATCACATTTTGATACCATCTGTACCAGCACTATTTAAAATTATTACACTTGGCTCTTCTTTATCAGTAACCATTTTTTCACCCATCAACCTAAGTTTATAATTAAAGTTTAATTTGACTTATTGAAAATATTGTAATGTAACCAATGCTAGGTGTGTTGCAATACAATTTTTTATATTAAAGGTTTGCCAATTATCCATATAGAGCTTGGATAATTTTAGCCGCCAAATACTAACAGGTGTTTTACACCATATTAAGGATGTTGTATTTTGTGTAAACAAAACAACATCTAGTGCATTTACAGTTGAGCCTTATGTAGTCAACAAATTTTGTAGCTTTGCTGTAGGTAAAATTGAAGTAATTTTTGTTGTTTAGGATTGAAAATTCTTTTTGAACCCAGGAGCCTTAGAAGTTGGTTTGGAGAATGCTTGTTGGCAGGCTTTTTGCACATCTTGTATAAAGGATCTTGAATTAAATACTATGGGAGGAAGATAAATAATATTTTTCTTTGCTGGTGAGACTATCAAATCTTCCACAACAAACTACCGACTATTATTTCTTCCACTTCTTGGTGCTAGTGTAATAGCGCTTTTTTTTGAATAATATGCACTTTGTGAATGTTCCAAAATGGCACAAATTCCTTGAGTTTGAGACTCCAAATACTCTTTACATTTACAATTTGGAGTGTAGCACACCATTTTCTAAAGTATATATTATAAAATTAGTATTCAACATTTTTAGATCTTTAATAATTCTAACTCTACCATATAAAATTGTCCATTAATGTTACACCCACATAGTAGTGGTAATTTTGGAAATTTATATAAGGCCGGAATTCTTGTATTGGTATAAAATATTGTGAGAGAAATAACTATTGTAAGGGGAATAACAATTGATGCTAAGCAGAAACTTTTCTGATTAATCCTAACTAAATAATCCTTAGTTAAGTAGGGTACCGGCTTTTAAAAAAGAATAGCTTTAATCTTGTCTTAAAAATTTTAATTCGTTCTTTTTTAAATAAAGTAAAGAACATTTGAAAATGAGACTAATTTAGGGAGAAATATTTCTTTCTACCCGAGTATATACTATACAAAAAAAAATTCACTTGACCTACACCAAATAAGCAATATTACTTTTGTCTTTATGCCATGCCGTATATGTCGTACTATAGGATGTCGTACATGCCGTACATTTTGTTATGTATTCCATTCCAAATAGAAATGCTGGAAAGTCTCTTTAGTTCAACACCTGAAAGGCCCGAAAGCCCCAATCGCCCGTTGAATGGAATCCCAACGACAAGGCTTGGCTTACAGGGATAAACGAATGTCCTTGCCACAAATGTTTCATCGTACAAAGACCTTCGAGGCCTTGAATGCGTCCAGCCTTGTCACCCACCCCCACAGCTGTCCGTCACTGCATCAAGCCCTCCCAATCGCGATGGGATAATTACACGCCGACGCCTCATTCACCACATGCCTTCAATTCAAACCCAATTTTGTTTCCCTGATCAATCGATCGATTTCTATCCCCGACCGAAATTGCCATATAGCGGAGGATCCGAGTAGCTGCAGCCTAGAATGCCCCGACATGGATATCGACTCTCCTCATTCGTCGTTCAAGTCTGGACTGGTCGCGGCATCATTCGCACTTCAATTCCCCCACTCATCGATTTTTCGCCGGCAGCCCCATCAACAGCTTATCCACTCCATCTTGCCGGAGCTGTCCGTGCCCGATCGGATCACCTTAATCTCCGTCTTATGTCGCTAAAAAAACGGCGGAGGCTTGCTTCGCTTAGCAACCAGAGGGCATCAAGCCTTCTTCGTCATGTCGCCTATGCTCTTTACTAACGAGCAGAAAAAAAATGTTGATTCCTAAGCCGAGTCGTAGTCGAGGACCAGGCGCCCCCGCCTCATCACCCCTCCATCAACCACCCCTGCAACGGCCGAAATCATTGACATCTTTTACTCATCACCAGTTCATGGGGGGGTTGGCCATGGGCACATCACCCACTGGTTACCAATCGCTGTCTGACCAAGTTCCTTCCGACAGTACCCACATCTTCCCAACTGGCCCTTATCCAATGAACGATATTATCGGCAGTTGAATTTTGCTTCACGAGGAAATTGTTCTTTGAACAAGCTCTGCTTTTCGGCATCCATCTTCGCCCCTGATTCTCAAGCTCTTTCTGAGTACAATTCAACCACCGACGTACCACCTAGCTTCAACCAAATTCGGCCGCATTTGCTCAACCCGACGGCGAAATAACGGTACCGCGGAATTGTTGTGTTAAAATCGCCCTCCAGCCCAATTCGGCCCAATGACACAGGATATTGCAACACCGCCGGTCCAGGACTTTTCGGTAACCAATGATGATATCCAAACAGACACCGTCATAATAGGCAAGTTTCCCTGTGAACAAGAATATTGATGGAATCGAGATTGCCCAAGATGTTTTTCTTATACTATCATTCCATGTCCACATGCTCATAATTTCCCTGCATTTTTTAGGAAATGGACCTGCGGCATTATTTCTGAGCTTTTTGTTGCACGGAAATATTCCATCTTATGACCCTATAACGTATGGCCCACATCCCGATCCTGTGCTTCACCGTAAGCTATGCGCGGACGGGGCCCCCTCGTCGTTGTACGAAATATTGCAATCGCCGGAAGATATCGCATATCTCACGGAACATTTCGATGCCTCCAACATGTCGTATTCTACCCAGGCACAACCAGTGAACGTATTGTTGGATACCCTCCTTCGACCAAATGGTGATCTGGATGCGGAGTTGCCTGAACCACGTTTGAAATGGGAGACGAAACCCAACAATCGAATCAACCATCTTGTTTTGGGCTCAGCCCCAAGTGCCGGCGGCCAATGGAGTGAAAGTCCAGTAGCAACAAGTTCTGAGATTCGAACGCTGAGGTAAATTTGGTCCTGTGTCGTTCGTTATATTTCGGGCACTGACTGAAAATTCAATTTTTAGTTATGCCGATATGTTGTCTCTGCCTGGGTATACGTTTTTCGATCATTACCGTGCGGTCTATGGTAAAGATATCCCACCATTCACTCGGCCGACTCGGAAAGATGTGTCGGAATATTACTCCGCATACCCGAAAGCGGCAGGAATATCATCTGCCATTGCATCCGAAACACATGTCTACCATGTGGAGAGATCAGAGGATTCATCGGGCGGATTTTTCGTTCAGGTGCTTGACAAGTCTGTATCGGAGCCCATATCCTACACCATTCGCTGTAAGCACATCGTTCTAGCATCAGGGATATTCACCCATGTACTTGCTCCACCAAAACATCTTCAAATGTTGCAGGAACCTGCGCCCATCAGCTTTAATACTCCAGATAAGATTGCGCCCCTGCTTCTCATCGGAACCGGTTTTACTGCGGCTGATGTTATTCTCTCTGCTGATCCATCCCGGAAGATTATTCACATCTTTAAATGGGATGTCTCACGGTCTTCACCCCTTAAGGGTTGCCATCCGCAAGCTTATCCAGAGTATGCGAACATCTATCGACAGATGAAAATTGCTGCAATGAAGTCCCCTATGCAATATTCCCCCTCCCTCACAGCTGAATCTCAGCTTCCGTACGAGGGCTTTGCAAATGGAGAGGTAATTTCAGCGAGACCCCACCCCTCCTTGGAAAACATGTTCACCATCACAATCTCCCTTGCACCAGGTGTCTTGGTCACCAGAGAGGTTTCAAACCTATCATACTTTGTTGGTCGAAGAGGGGACCTAACTTACCTTTCACGTGGGATCCTTTCTGAAATTGGATTAAGTCCTGAGGCAGCGGCCTGTATATCTGGCGATACCCTGAGACAAAATGTGGCGGAAAATGTTGAGATTGAGAAAGGAATATTTGTCATTGGAAGTTTGACAGGAGACTCTCTCGTCAAATTCGGCTTTGGCAGTGGCGTATATGCTGCAGGAAGCATACATCGCGCATCCAAGGTTGTATGGCCTTCGCACACAGAAACAGCACATCTAACAATGGACACTCCAGTCCCTTTTCACTCGTTGGTAAAGGATTCTTTTCCAGGAGAGTTAGTTACAAACACTGTAACGGTGTCGACAGAGCCCCAAGGTACGACCAAGTGCCTGCATAAGAATATCAAGAAGGCATCCGGTTCCTCTGCTTGTTATTTTTCGAAATGTCCTATGTCCACTGCATATACTGCTACGAAAGCTAGTTGTATTCTTGCCTAAAGGCACTCGCCAGGTTTACTTTTGCATTTGATTTCGTTTCTGAGCCTTTCTTTCATTGCCTTAGTGGTTTTTGCGCTCAAATTTATGTCGTCCTTCTTTTTTAAAAAGCATCTTTCTCCATGTCATCCGGTTTATGAGCGTCACCGGTATTTTTGCAGCGGCTGTTTATATATCTTTATTTTCGTTTCTTTGGGGCGGTTGAGATAAAGGTGGCACTGCCCAGGTTGCATTTGCTGGTATAGATCCGTATTTGAAGAAAGCGTTGAGTGGGTAAACTTGAGAAGGTATTTTTTTGGAGGGTAATGTTGCAAGTCGATTTTCATTTTTTGACTACCATATTGAAGCATAAAATCAATATTTAGTCGTTTTTCCGTCAAGAACCAAGCAATTCTTCCCATCTCAAAACGCTAGAATCTTCATAAATTTTGACCATGTTTTCAAATTACCTTAGCTGTAAGTATGCTGGGGGTGAGAATAAGGTTCTTCGCAGATACTATGTTCCTGAATTATAAGGCATTCCGTTTGTGAGTGGCCAGCCTCAACTTCCACCTCTGTTGGCTGATCGGTCCAACAAAGTTAGGCACATTTCTTCGCACGTTCCAAGGCCAGTAACATTCCAACAAGCCCGAGTATTTTCCCTCCGAGAATTCTGTGTATTAAACACTGAGTTGGGTGTTAGATTTTGGCCCAGTCGAAAGCGCCTAGAGTGAGTGCTCAATCTGTTTTTTGTTTTCATCCGAGTCGACGTCTTCCAGTGTTCACCATGTATCGATATTTAGGTGTGAGTCTGTTTTGGAGATTGAGATGCAGCCGATTCATAGTATATACCAAATGGCGGCGGGGAATGTATGAAAATTTGATCCCACCTTCATTCCTAAAAGCCTAGGGGCTTTTTTTCGATCTATATGAGCTTATGGGTAATAGGTCGTGTGCTTTTTTGAAGCACGACAGTGGTAGGGGTCGGTTGCGTGCTCTGTACGGATGGTTCAACCTCACACAGAACTAAATGAGCCGGCTCGGATGAACAGTCTTTTTTCTTTTCCCGGGCGTCGATTTGAAATTGAGAGTATCGTGAGCGATACGTATGCGAGAACTGGCACAAGATGACCAAAAGAATTTACCACTTAGTTGGCCATTCGACCCTCCTCTGTCGTTCAAATTGCATTGAAATTCGTCATTCGGGTAATGTTCTTTTTCCGTTTTTTTGTTGCTGGGATGTCGCAAGTAGAGTAGAGTATTGCACATGGTGGGATAAGGCACGATTGTTCTATTCCTTGCAAGAGAGATAACTAAGAAGTTAGGTGCAGGTATCAGGTAGGCTATCGAAGGAAGAAAGAACGGCGAGCTCCACAGATCCAGATATCGTGCTTTGGATTAAATTGGAATTTGGAAATAGTGCCCTCTGATCCACGGTAAACTCCGGATCCATTCAATATTCGCATTGCTGTAGGACTGGTTCTGTTTATGGCTGAGTGGGGCACGTATTGTGTGGTATGGACACTCGTGGCTTTTGGTGGCGGGGTGGAGTTGAAATATGAACTCAAGGTAATGTCTCCGCCTGAATTATTCCAATTGCCAGAACGGCCTCGCGAGGCAAGTGCAATGCGCAAATTCGCGTTTTTTTTAAAGTTTTCGCTTCTCCACCACTTTGCCAACTTTCAAGGATCGCTTGTGAAATTCGTTAACGCTGGTCCTCCGAAGCGGACTACTGTCAAGACCCCGGTTCCGACCGTGCGCGTGGTTACGACCGCCGGTTTACATACAAATTTGACCAAAAAATGAAGTTTTGGAAATTCAAATAAAATACTTGGTGCAAAGATCTTTTGGGGGGAGATAATATAGGCCATGAAAAGGTTATTCCAGGAAAACCAGACTATGCTCATGAAAACTGGTTGTGTGGTTATGTTTTTGGTTGTGAATTTTGCCAGGATGCATTTTACATACAAAATTCGCACTTTTTGACAATTTATATCTCTTTTAATACTCAACGTATGGCCATAGTAGCTATACCAATCAATTTCTATGCTCAATATGTGCAATATATGTCAATTCTACATCAACAAGCGTGATTATTGATGAGTTCTAAATTGTGGGTACAATTCTTTGGCCAAAAATGAGAACAAGCATACTAGAAGGTGTATCGCTGCCCACAGAACTGCAAAAGTTCTACATGAACCTAAATAAAAAGGGTGCAAAGTCTTAGAGCCATAGCTTTTTAATTGAATTTCATATAAAAATCGAAAAAGTGCGAATTTTGTATGTAAAATGCATCCTGGCAAAATTCACAACCAAAAACATAACCACACAACCAGTTTTCATGAGCATAGTCTGGTTTTCCTGGAATAACCTTTTCATGGCCTATATTATCTCCCCCCAAAAGATCTTTGCACCAAGTATTTTATTTGAATTTCCAAAACTTCATTTTTTGGTCAAATTTGTATGTAAACTGGCGGTCGTAACTAGGCGCACGGTCGGAACAGGGGGTCCGACAGTATATTGTCAGGCATGACTATTAAAAATTGGGACGATCCATTGGTCGAGTTGGTACGAGTATAGATGCGAGTGAGACACGGCAGAGGTCCACCGATTGGCCTTTAAAGTTACCAAAATGAGGCACATGTGGTTCTGCAACGGCATCAGTTCCCCGCGCGTGCACCACATGTGAGTCAAAAAGGCGTCTCATCGCTTCGGCTGTCTGCTCTGGGGTGTAGTTGGCTCGAGACTGGTGCTATGATGTTGCTCTGCATGCTGGATTTGCAAAATGAGGGACGAGGATAGCCTCGTCCCCGCGGATTGGAACTGTCTGAGTTGTCCGAAGTAAGTCTCGACGAGTTTGAAGAGTGTGGGATAAACTCGGGCGTGGGAGGCTACAGATAGTCTCGTGCCCGCGGCAGAAGAATACTTGAAGTGCCCTTGTAGAAAGGTACCATGAACAGTGTAAACCCAAGTCTGGGCGCGAGAACCAGTCTCGGAATGAGAATTCAGTGTGGACATTCAAATCTCATATATGCCATATACATGTATGTAAGCGTCGAGGTAAGTAGTCTGTCCCATGGGTCTGAGTTTATAATACTGAATTTCACAACTTTACAATCTTTCGCTACTAATAAAATCCAGGCATATAAGTATGTGCACATGCGAAAGCCCAAACCCTCTCGAAAGTGAAAACACTCTCGGAATACCATTGCACTATGGCAATGTTTACAACTTTTTATACCGACTAGGGTAAACTGGCGCTCAGGAAGGAGAACTCGACACTGGACGAGATAAAGCTTTGGGCAAGAGAACAAAGCTATACCGCCTGATTAAGGAAATTCATATTTATGATCTCAATGGAACGAGACTTAAGCTCTTTCAGATCCCGAGGGCACCTCAGGTCTAAATAATGGCACCGGCGAAGCTTCCCATGTTACTCTCCCCCGGAAATTTTCATTTTCCCTGCCGCTCGCTGCCCATATTCAATTGGAACAAAAGCTTCATACATATCATATTGATTGATTTCGAAATCTTGTGGACGTGAAACCGATAATCTAAAACTGCCTCGGTTTTCGTATTTTGCCGTGTAGCTCCTCGTGTTGTGGTATAGAGTTCCAATGAAATCTCAACTTCCTGAAGCCAAAAATCTCCCAATGATTGTATTTCTCTCTTTGAGTATCTGATCTATCACTGCGAGTTCATCATCACAACCACACACATCTAATAGTTGAGCAAGGTATCACCCCTCCTCCTGCCCCTCATGGTGTATTTGTCCTAATATCGTCCCATCAGCCGTGAACACAGTTGTCTCTTCCGGGCAAGGAAAACCAACCTTGGTGGCATATGCGAGCCATCCCAAGAGTCCT
The DNA here is from genome assembly GCA_024516245.1 of Peziza echinospora. Classification (NCBI taxonomy): domain Eukaryota; kingdom Fungi; phylum Ascomycota; class Pezizomycetes; order Pezizales; family Pezizaceae; genus Peziza; species Peziza echinospora. The sequence goes on along the minus strand of JAJLQT010000007.1, from coordinate 1,857,417 downwards.
GGAACGACAACGACATAGGCAAAGGTGATCTTTGCAGTCCTGGGAGTCCAACGGAAATATTTATATCGGTTCTGGTGCATGTCTATTGAGTTCGTCCATGGGTTTTAGCGACGTCCGAAGGCCAAGCTGTCGCAAGCTCGCGCGGGTGGTAAGGGCGATGGAAAGAGGAGCTACATACGATACCATTTGATCAATGCCGGATCCTGGTTGATGACTGCATACGCCCAATAATGTTAGCGATTCTGATTCTCTCGGGAGCTGTCGCAAAGGTGTCTCAGCAATCTTCGGACGGGGTGGGGATATTTGCCATGTGGTCCATGGTCGCCAGCCATCGTGATGGAAGTTGTGGAGTATTTGGTGCTGGGATGTGTTGTTTCTGAGCGCTGGTGGGCCTCAGTCGGTGTTCAATTGCGGTTCTCGAGTGGCTTCAGGAACGGTAACGTTATCGCGGCCCCGAATAACGAACCGCCAATACCGACTGTGGGGGAGGTTACGGGCCGATGGATTAGTCACAAACCACGTCAGCATTGTGAGTTCCGTACCCGTGACCAGAATGTGAGATCACGTGCACTGCTTCCTGATTTGCCTCGGCCTAAACCCCTTCCCAAGATATTGTTCTCGCCAGTCTCGTGCCCTTCTCGCAAGACACTGACTCTTCTCGGCTTGATCATCAATCGAAATCCCTGATCATTGATTTTCTTCAGCTCTCACTGGTAAACACATGCCCATGAGCTCATGGCCCGCATCATCCCTCGGCGCCGGTTGGCCCCTGCAATGTGTCACCGGCAAGCCTCGGTGCTATTCTTCAATAGGACAGGTCCGCCAGACCTGCGGACATCAGGCGGCATCGGGCGATGCCAGCGCCGATCTCCCTTGCACGATGCCCATTGACACCTTTTGACTGCAGCTGGGCTTCACCGATCTGAGCGAGTGTTGGACCTTTTTCAGACGTTTGCGGCTAGGGACGAACAAATACCCCCAATCACCCGCGATGGTGAAGAAATCAGGCCGGTTTTCAGGAACGGTGATAGCCTGGTTGTGCAGAGCGGTTATGGTGTATGTTTTACCTACGATGGGGAAGCCCTCGTTTGGCCCTGCGGGTGGTTCCCATATTGGCAGCTGTCTGGCCCTGGTTGGCCATGCTTGCGGCTGGCGCTCGTGTACCCGGTTCTGGTATATTCCCCGGAACAACTGCACGAGTACCTTCTATATAAAGTGGGCAGCTTACGTCGTCGCTGTCATTATTCACGCCTCCAATATCAGCGTCTTAAATATACATTGATATTGCCTGTTAGCCAAACCTCATTTTTCGCCGAAAACATCTTTGAGCAAACCAACACACCTCGATTTTCGTAATTCCGACTGTTCAACGATGGCCTCAACCGGAAATGCTCTTCAGGCAACCAATGCCCAGCCGAAAATCGTTCTTCACTGGTAAGCGACAAATACATTCCACATTGAAATTATCCACTAACATATCCCTTAGGCTCGAGAACTCTCGTGCCCAGCGCATCGTCTGGCTTCTGGAAGAGCTTGGCCTAGACTTTGAAATCAAAACATACAAACGAATTGATAAATTAGCTCCTCCAGAATTGAAAGCAGTAAGTCAACCCTACCTCCAACATATTTTAGGATTCCTAATACTAACTTCATCACAGATTCATCCCCTGGGAAAATCCCCACTCGTCACCATAACAACTCCCTCCTCAACACAGGGCGGTTCACCAAACACTCTCGTCCTTGCTGAATCTTCCTTCATCGTTGACTACCTCACCCGGACCTACAAGAAACTCCTCCCCACACCAGAGCTCGAGCTCAAATACCAACACCTTCTCCATTTTGCCGAGGGCTCCTTCATGCCCCCACTCACTATCGGCTTCGTCCTCACCTCCATAAAAAACGCTCCAGTCCCATTTTTCATCCGTCACATCACAAAAATGATTGTCACTAAAGTCCAGACATCATTCTTGGATCCCACATACAAGGCCAATTTCGAGTTTTTGGAGAATAGTTTGAAGGACAGCAAATTCTTTTGTGGAGATGACGTGACTGGGGTGGATATCATGTTTCAATTCCCACTGGAGTCGTGTAAGGGAAGGGTCGACGGGTACAACGAGGTGACTTACCCAGAGTTGTTCCGATGGATGGGGGAAATTCAGAAGAGACCGGCATATGTGCGGGCGCTGAAACGAACTGAGGAGTTTGAGGGAACCATGTTGTAAGGGAAAATTAGTGATTGTTCTCTTCTTTATATGGCGCGTAGTGCATTTTACTTGATTTTTGGGGGGCTTTCCTACTTTTTTCTACCACTTATGTTGAGCAAGCGCGGGTTTTCTTGATTTTCCTATATTTCTCAATTAGTACTTGTACGAGTCACGATAGTCAGATACAATTCAAACGTATTACACAAGCTACGTATATTAATATTCATGACAAACTGATTATGTGAATGTATTTGCATTTAAACATCTTGGCTTTTATTTTTCCTTTATTGGGGCAGAGTTAATATTACTCATACTCTAGTCTGGTGTGCACTCATAATCAATATTAATGCTACCTCACTCAATTAATACACGTGTGGGGTGTTACTTGCTAGCTATAGATCTCGTGCCATACTGCATTTTTATACGTGAATTTCAAAAAAAATGTTACACCTCTATAAATTCGAATTTAAAAAAGACCCATTCATGATCAAGTTCAGGGTAACAGGGAAACAGCTACGAAATTGTGGAACGAATTTTATCAAACCTTTGATGGGCCGTTTCACGATTAAGGATGGATATCCTTATGCCTACTGCTCGAGCTCATTAGTACATATACAGGTAGGTATACTACTCGATTAGTTCATTATGCCTCAGTGGTCTACAATTTTTCGATTCAGATGTTTTGTTAGTTCCCATGTGGATAAATTAAAAAGTACAGTGAATTGTTGTCGAGATTCAAGACTCGAGGGGCCATGGTATGTGACTTTGCGCAACATACAATCGATATCAAGACCTTTCCAATTATTCTGTACTTCTATAGGATATGAATCTTCATGACCATGTTCTAATTATGTATAGACTACATTAGGTATTTAAAGAGCCCCTCCAAACTTAAAGATAAATGTCAAGGTATTACTGCTTTTTTTCTCTAGATTTTGTAGCCCGATTTTTTCGGATACATAAATGGTATGGAATTATGAAAACTAGTATGGTTGGGATATATACCTTATATATCAAAGCGCCATGGCCAGCTTGATGCTACTTTAACTTATAATAGTATGTACTGAATTAAATCTCTACTAACTTCTTAGAGCTCAATTGCAACATAACCTAGCATGATATGTGGGGTGTAAGCATTGGGCATGTAAAAAGAGACGCCCTGGAAGGTCGCAAGATACCCCATCAAAGTCCTCAAGGCCCCAAGCTTTGAACAAAAAGTTCTTCTGCCCTTTGGGTAATTACACTCGAGCTCTTATGGCAAAATGTGCTACGATTCACGGTCCAATCATACCACAAATATCATCGTAGTAACTACGGACTAAACCCATTACAAAAAAACTTGCCTCTCCTCGAGAGAGAAAATACACAATATTAACATCGATAACCACAATTCCCTGAAAATATAAGGTAGGTATATAAACCAAATTCAAACACCAAAAGCACCAAGAACATGAAAAAAGAAGCCTCGAAACTACATCTGATCAATCACCAACCCCCACTTCAACCTCCCAATACTTCCACTCTCCACCCCACCATCATCATCCCACCCAACATCTCTAAACACCTTCACCTCCCCGCCCCAATAATTCGTCCTCCCCTTCCTTCCCGCCTCCCTATATCTCTGCAACTCCGCCAACACGCTCAGCGGCTTCTCCTTCTTTTTCCCTCGAAGGCCATGTGCTTTTTCGCGCCAATCCCCGCCGGTACCTTCATTCTCCCCCTCCGTAAAAAACGAGAAATCCCCCTGAAGTTTATCCGCAAAATCATCCTCATCGTCATCCTCATCCTCATCCTCATCATCATCATCACTACTGTCAGCAGTATCGCCCACCTTTGCAGATGAGGAAGCATACATCCCAAGCTCCGCATCCCCACCCTGCTCACTAACCGTAAGAGATTGCATCTCAAAGACCAACATCTTGAGATAATACAAGCCCTTAAATCTTGAATTCAGTGGTTCCTTCTTCTTCGCCTGCTGCTCCGCCTCCGCCAAATCCTCCAAAAACCGCAATATATTCTCCACGATCCGCGTCGACGGCCTAGCATAAAACGGGGTACCGCACAACACCAACGTCTTCAAATTCGGCATCATCTCAGGCCGCAATCGATCCTTTTCCTTCCCCTCGCCCTCTTCCTCCCTTCCACCCCTCGAGCGTTTCACCGTAATCCCAGGAGGCGAGATTAACCGATAATCAATCCTCAAACTCCGCAAGTGTTTATATCCATACACCGACAGCACAAACGTCGGGATTCTCGCATTCGGAATCGCGGATCGGTCCAGATCTGCAACCATGCCACAATCAAAATTCACTAGCCGCGTTGTTTTGATTAAACTCTCGATCGATCGCCACGAGATTTTCGGGTTACCAGATATCAGCAGCCTGCTTATTCCACCACTAGAAGGCAGATCGGTCCCGCTACCACTACCGCTACTCGAGTCCTTGAAAGATGGAGGGGGTGCCAAGTGGCCCTTGCCTGCGCCGTCGCCGGTAGGGCTGATGTCATAATCGGGAGGAAGGAAGCAGTAGTTTAGGAGTTCGAGAACGCCGGTATCGGTGACTAAGTTCCCTCTGATATCCAACATTTCGAGCCGAGTACCCATTCCCTTTGCAATGGTTTGGATGGCAGAGTCTTTAAGCTCCATGTCTCGCAGGACCAGTCTCTTGAGGTTTGGAAATGTGCGGCCGTGTGCAATGGTGAATAGGACTTTTGGTTGGCAAACTCCAGCAGATTTTGATAGATCGAGGTGTTCCAGTGCAGGCCATCCCACTCGGAGGAATAAATCGATACTTGAACTGGTTGTGTTTTGGCATCCGTGGGCAATAAATGTGGTGAGGGTGTGAGTGCAAACCGGGGGGCTTGATTGAGCAAATGACCTCAGGCTCTCATGATCAAAGTACGATGCATTTGAGACGTTCAGGACCTCAAGGTATGGCAAATTCGACAGAAGAGCAGAAAGCCACGTTGGCTCAAAAACCGTATAAATGCTCGAAGGCGCGGAATGGAAGCTGAGGGACTTTGTGTAGTGCGTCGTCCATCTCCGAGATTTCTGGGGCAGCCGATTGAGGACTCGAAGAAAATGCAAAAACCCGTCTGTAACAGAACCACAAGCACAAAATTAAAAACCGTCTTTTTTACATGTTGGGAATCGACAGGGAGGCGAGAAGGAAACGAATATTGACGAACTAAAACCACTTCTGCCGTCCAACTTCCACATGCGTTCTGGACATGACCAGATCACCTCACTAAACACGGTATGCCATTCACGGCAAACCCGGTTGGCGTTGAGCAAGTCCCGCCGTCGAAGATATGGTGCAATAAGCGGAAGAGGGTTTCGGGATGTTGCCGCCTCATATGATGGCGGTATTGCGTCCATCTTTGAGCTAGGTAGCGTTTAACTTGCCAAAGTTGGATTTTAGTTCTGGTCCAAGTATGGGCGTCGTAAAGTTGTGTAAAGCGCCTTTCAAGTTTTGCCAGAGATCCAGCAGTGGGATGAAGTAGTCTCGTGCGGATGAAGCTGAAGGGTCCATGATGGATGGAGCAATGTCATCTCCTACTCTATTCAGTCTAGCATAGCCACACTAGGTAACCGCACAGCTTGTGGCCAAGGATGCATCCTACCCCGCCCTATCGTATACCTTAGTCCTCAACGGATCTCGAGTCCGCAGTTGCCTCACTAGGTATTCTTGGCGCTAAAGTGACCTGCAAGGTGCCAATTCCATACACGCGATGGTAAGACAACATCGGCGTCACCACCAACAACCACATATCACAACAATGAATACCACTACCGAGAGCAACAACCACCACCACCATCCCAAAACTCGAAGCTAGTCACTCCATTGTCTCCAATTTTGACCCACCCCAACGGCGCCGAAGTATGCAAAAGATGTCTCAGTGCGGTGGCGGTTGCATGGCTGCGGAAGATTGAACATGAGCTTCTAGAGTTTGGAACATAACAAACCCGCTACTTTGGGAGGCCAATCACAACCCACACTATACAAACTCGAATCTGCATCCGGCTGCATGCTTATTCTACTCTATATCGAAATCGTATATCCGATAACGCCTTGTGGTGCATATTAACATACATTCCTGAGAAAGGGCAGCAACATTTCCAATTATCACGATATCAGCACAGATAGAGAAGGCCAATGATGATGGTGTGCAGGCCTTTATAAACTCGGCGAAATAACCTCTTAGGCACCAATACCAGATAGCGCGAGCAGGCCATCTATTACTGGAAAGGCTGGAGATGGGACCAATTGAAAGCAGGCTATCACTTATCATTCCCTTGACATACCATTAGGAATACTCCTAGATCACCAAACACTAGCCTGCCTTAATCCAGATATTTACTGGTGCCCAACCTTAAAAATCAAAGTTCAAGCCTAAGGAGCGCCCGTGCACCTGCGCATCCAATTCCAAGAAGATGTGTATCACCACCCTCGAATCCAACGCAACAGCAGGCCTATCATCAGAGTCGACCGATGGATCGACGGCCAGGATTATGCAAGACACTTCGATTCATCTGGAGCGCACCCGATTGGCATGGCGCGGGCAATGAATGACCCCTCGAAAAAGCTTAATGGATTGATCAAGATCAATCCCGAAAGCATCGTTGGCAGTGGTCCGATTTATGCTGGGCACGGAGACTATGTATATCTTGTTTCAGTCAAAACGGAGGTTGCAGATATCGCACGACTACTCACCAGTACTAGCCGTGTCACCATAATGCATTTATTGAATCGCATCACCATTTGGGCCATTCACCCCATCCCGTACTGGTACACCTATTCTCCTATCCTAAGGTAAAAACGCAGATTTGAGGTTTATAAACTGATTCCGTCATAGGTTAAATAAATTGATTTGGTGGAACATGAATATCTGTCCCGATGTTTACCATCGCCAAAGGGAGCCCTGTCAACCCCATGCCAAGTAGCCGAGTACCGCATAATCTGGAAAATAAGAGGTCATGTCAATTCTTGAGACATCGAGAATTTTGTTGCAACGGACGCCAAAAAGATGATCGGTTACCTGTGATTGGAAGGGCGTCAAATATTTGCAAGGCCTCTTATTTTCCAGATTATGCGGTATCACGTGCCTCACATTCATATCACCCGCATCCCCGGACAGCGGTGAGAGGGACGGGGGACTGGTTAGTATCGCGCGGCGGGCAATATACACAAGCATTGACGTAGCCATGCATATCTGGAGGGATTCAATTCGAAAATTAGCCATATAAAACGCAAATTATGAGGCAGATATAGGATAAATATCATCCAAATACTTCTCATCCTCTACACAAGTCGACCTCTTCCACGTTGACAAGCTACTTCCTAATGTGTGCTTACCTTGCCGTTGCTAGGTTTCCTAGCGTCGGCCTTAGTTACAGCTAGGATCGGCAGCGGTGAGGCCGGTCCGGCCAACTCAACTTTCATGGCACTTTTCCACCCCTACATTTCTTAATTTTGGTTGTGGGGCAGCAGCAGTCTTGAACCGCGGGGCAGCGCCGATGGCACGAGAACAAGCGCCAATATGAGGCCACTTCAATGTCAAAATTGCTAGCCGCTACCTGTCAATCTCAGTCAACATTTCCTTCATCCAAGAGGCATGAGGACTGGACAATTTTACGCAAATGTGAATGATGTGGGGTGAAGCAATGCCGAACCCGAGCCGGTGACCCACGTGGGCACTCTCCTCTTTTTCATACCAGGTGGCTTCAGGGACCTTTGCGACATAAATTGGTTGGTTGCTTGGCAGGCGCCTCTCCAGCCCATGAAGGCAGCCGAGCGCAAAAAACAGGAAAGGGGTCCAAACAAAATCAGTGGGTGGCTGCAATGCCTGCGTCTGTCTGTCAAAAGGGGCTTTCTGGTCTGCCGAGCCCTGCGCTAGCGCATGCCGCAGCCCCGGCTAGACATCGCATCAGATGGAGTGTCCAGCGGCCGAGACATTCTCACGCCTTGTATGTGGCCTCAGCCGCTGTTGCCTGTTGATAATGTCGCCTATGGCATCATGGGCATACATATTTGCATGCTCAGTGATGAAGCGGAATGTGGGAGAAAAAATGAAGAGGAAGGCAATCGCCTGTGGTAGGAAGCAGAGTTGCCGTATGCACTAGAGCAGAAGATATTTTGAGTTGAGGGATGGCCGATATCGTCAGCGAAGTTCGGCCAGACGCCTCCCGGATGGAACATGAGCCGAATATGAAGAGGAAAAATCATAATTTCAACCAGCTAGGTACGGGCGGTAACCTCAAAAGATGGGCAGTTGACCGGACCCTTGGTCGTTGGCGCTCCTTGTGACCAAAGTAGCGGGCCAATGAAGACCACTATATCAAACGGTGGTAGACCCGTACCAAATCGTTCACACAAGGGTAGGCAAAGCCCAAAAGCCTGCCATCGCTTGTGTGCGGCATGCGTGATGCCGTGCGACTGAAAATAAAAATTGGTTGTAAAGTTGACATTGGCCGAATTTCAAAGCTAGGTACTGTTCGAGGCAATTGGCTATTCTTAGCAGTTCGATAAGGGTAACTGTGGGGGTTCCGGCAACACAACGCTACCAAGCACCTATCCAACCAGTGGTCAAGCCCTTCCGACAGGCCCATTACGAACAAATGGACCCCTCCATCAGGCGCCGAAGCTTTCCGCAGTGTACTCGAGTACTCTACTAGAGTATGATGCATGGTAGGGGATCAAACCGGCTGGTATGTCGCTCCTGACGCCTCCGACCAGTGGCAGAAGTTACCTTCATAGGCGCAATAGGTGTCGGGATTCAGGGGAGGCTGGTGGAGGACCAACATTCTGGTGCTGTTGTGTGACGCTGAATTGCAACCTCACAATGTTTTATGCGCAAGCGGCGGGGATGGTGCGGGGCAGTTGGGAGGACGAAAGCCCTAGTGATTGGAGGAACCTACCTACCTAACTTTGGTAGCCTTTTTCCCGATTTGGAAGGATTTTTGAAGCGCTGTGGCAGGCGACTCATGCCTACATTGGTGTGAAGTCGATTCCATGAGCGTGATTGGTGCAAATGATTACACTCAAGATGTATAAATTCATAATCCACATCTGCGCCTAGGGAGCATTTGATGTGTCGGATGGTGGGTGGGAGTGAGCGGTGACGACGGAATGTCGCTTTCTTTTTAGTAGGACGAATTTTTAAGACCACAGGACAACTGTTCTTATTGGGCAGATTTAACGTCTATATCAGCTGTAGCCTGGTTATCAGCTGAGTGCTGCAGAGGAAGAAGATGGAATTTTGAGCGAGGGATGTGGTACCAAAACCAGGTCGGGGTCCTGCATGCCAAAATTGAGGCGGGGAGCTAATATGAAGATGTAAGTCAGTCTCCCTACCACTACCCCCCAAAAAAAGAAGTCCCAACGTCTTGCGAGCCCCAAGAAGTTGTTCTCCAGAGTAGTAACCTACCTACCTGGGTTGAGATTGGAAAAAAGCAAAGGGAATAAAACATTTTCTAAGAAGTAGGCCCACCTAATGCATCTCGTATATAGAGTATACGCAGCAGCTGATTTACAGCTGCATCATCACACTGCAAAAAACATCTGAGTTGACTTCAAATGTTTCGATGGATGGTGTACCCTAGTTTCCTATTTAAGATGCCGAGTGATGTGCAGTCGTGCGTCGTGCAGTGCAAGCATATATTTCGGCAGTACTTTGTATAATATACATCAGCAGCTATACGAGCTGCAATTGCAATAAGGGTAAAGTACTGGGACGTGAATACAAAGTACTCACTTGCAATCATATCGCTTATACCATGGAAGGTACTTACCTGTTGCCTGCTGTTGGCTATAGCTGAGTTAGTAATCCCACATATGCAATAGATTGCAGGCATTCCTGGACATGGTGCGGTTCGAAGACAATTGACTCGTCCACTCCCAATTGTGTGGGTGGGGGTTTTTCACTCGATAGTGGGGGGTATTCGGTTGGTTCAGAGCGGGAGAGGGGGGTCGGGGTGATACCGATGATGATGATGGTGATTTAGATGGGGCAATTGTGGGATGAGGCGGGTGGAGTGGAAGATACGCAGAAATCTTGAAAGTCGAAATGTCGAGAGGTGGGCCGTATCGGGAAGTATTAAACATCTGAACACGGCTACTTCTAAAGTTAGAAGGGGGTAGTCTCGGAGAAGCAGATACCGGAAAGGGCTAGTTTTGCGGCCTGGAAAGGTAGTCTCGTAGGCACGAATCCGAAGTAGAACGCGGGGTCCAAGTTGTTACTAGTGTCTGAGCAAGTGCATTGATTTGAAGTTTGACAGATGGCCAGAGTCAGGATATTTATTTTGATTGAGGGCAGAACTAAGATTTATAAAGTATATTACAGACGACGAGAACATTACAGACGTTAAAATGAACTGCGCTCTACTTGAGTATACAAATATACAGAATTACAGCATAGCCTCGTCCCATTACAGCATACCTCAATTGCAATGCATTTGCGTGAAGTTGAATATATCATATCTGCAGTACTGCCTACAGTACGGGACGAGGCTACTACAGTACCTACTGCAGGCTAGTACAAAGACAGGTCAGGAAATCCAAACACAAAAAAATATGTACCCTAATGGTTCGGTGCAAGGATCAACCGGCTTTTTTGCGTGAATTCCCTTAGCCTCTCCCACAGCTTCCGTTTTCGTGGCCGGCCCTAAGCTTAAACTTCCATCTGGAGTGCCGGATAAGACGCATACTAAACGTCCCGTGTACTCGAGTACGTATCCAGCTAGAAAACTGCAGATGGAATGTTTGCGCATGAGAGAGAGAGCTCTCTGACTCTGGGGAGGTAGAGTTGAGCGCTACTTGAGTAGCCTGTCTCTCGAAACATCTTGAGTCTACTTTGTGGCGATTATGGAGTTGATCCTGAGAGAATTGAGCCGAATTGAGCAAAATCTGTGCCGAGGCCTGTTTGTTTTCAGTCTATCGCCTCTACATTGGAGCTACTGGCTTCCTCTTAGTATAACTCTTCCTGCGGCACGGAAAAGCGCAATTCTTGATCAGAATTCAGCTGCGGAATATATGGAGGTGGCCAGGAGCTAGCAAAAGGATGGGCAAATACCTGATAATGATACTCGGATATGGCATCGATAACTCGCAAGTCCACAGAAGAGAAACTTAGGGCCAAAGGCCCTGCTCGAACTTTTTCTGGGGCCTCAAAGTGAAATTATTGGTGGATATCTCAACGCTATGCAAGTTACTCGTATACCAGTCTTTACACTTGTTTAGCTTCAGGCTTGCGAGTTATCGATGCCATACCCGAGTACCTGTAGCATTTTTTTTTTCTCCCTCACTTTAGATACACATCCTACGTGTACTGAAGGACGCTTGTTTACTTGCTCAGATGCACAGGTTGCGTGCATACCTAACCTCTTCTCTGGGGATTCCTCCCACAAAAGTGAGAAATAAACGCACCTTCCTTCCTGCCTTCCTACCCACACTCTTTTGCAGAAGTGTGCGGCGCCGAGTCCGCCGCTTGCACCGGGGACGAGGCTAGCTTGCACCTTGATCTTTCGACAGGGATTTTGTGGAGGGAGGGGTGGATGTGCATGGATGCCTTGCATGCAATGGGGCCCCACATACATCCGCATGGGTATGATCATGATGGATGGATTGGTGGTCCGGAGGATACTTCTTACTTCGAGGTCAAGAGCAGAGTCCATTCGTGGCTAGGTGTGTTTTCTATTTTCGAATCCCTTGGTCTCGTCGAGCAACGGGGAATGAGACTACGAGCAACGAGGGCGAAGGCAGGAATGTCAAGAGCTGTGAGCTGTAGATAGATCGACAGCCGTAAGGCTTGCGTCAGTGCATGCATGTCTGCGAATTGATCGAATTGATCGCACCTTTGACGGGGAACGAGACTAACGTGGTGGTTGACCTGGAAGCAGAGTTCGGAGAGGTCGAGGTTGTGGGTGCTTTCTCAACTGTTCGACTTCCACTAGCAGTCATGGCTGATGCTCCGCGTCCCAAAACCTTCCGATGTGGTTTCTGCCTGTCAGGCCCTTGTCTCGAGAGCCGGCTCGAGCCTCTCGAGGGCGGCCTTGTGGATTTGAAATTTGGCACTCGGTGATCTTAGCGCTCCGAGAAGACGAGCTCGGTCCACATCTCTGTGCACGTCGACGTCCTGAGGCCTCAACTGATGGTCGCACTCCTGCGTCAAGACAGGCTGGTGCGAATACTCTAATTTCACAATCTTGTGAATTCACATCATGACACTTGGTTTTCCAGTGGCGTGCGAGTCAGTGTCGATTCCGGCTCCTTTTGAAATATTTTGCTCCATTTCGTTCCGGAGCCGCGAGGCTACTCCGGGTCTATTGTCCAGTCTATCCCGGCCTGCAGCAACCTCCGGTATACCTGGCCCCTCCAAGGCCGCTGGGAATATGTGCTTTCCATCCTGAGCAGTACGTTTTTCTGCGATTGCCTAACGTTCCTTGCCTTCTATTCTACTCGTGAAAAAATGGTAAATCCGGACGGACAGGGTATAATGCTAGGGCCACTGGAGGTCTGTGGTTTTTGTACAGTTCGAGTTCAAGAAACGTTTCTTACGGGTCACCCACACCTATTCACAGACCTCTCTTTGACCCTTGAGTGTCCGGATTTACCATTTTTTCACGAGTACCAGTTCATCCTTGGCCCATTCCTTCTCCCCGCCACGCCGCGCGGAGGTTGAGGCGTCCACCATCGTGCCGTGCTTTGCATGGAGAGCAGGATGGATCCGGACGAGTAGGTACCGCAGAATCCAGACCATTTGTCTAGCCTCAATCGCGCAAGGGATCCCAAGAGACTAAAGGGATGTGTACTCTATTCTAGTCTCTTGCCGGGACGCAGGGAGTGTGGGCTAGTCGGCTATTTTCCTATGGAGGTGGTTTCCTATATTATTTCGATTATTTTGAGAAGTAGAGGTGGTGAGTTGGTGTCAGCGCCGTGAAAATGACATCTCCATGGATGAGATTGCTCGAGAATACGAGCGTAGGAAGTAGGTATCAGAATTTCTCGGGATGCATACCGTGCCGCAGGATCACGCACGCTCCATGAGCCCTTGAGGGCGCGACGGGCCCGTTGCGTAGAAACAGAGGATCTCGTGTCTCGTCTCGTGCTCGTGCGTCTCCAGATCTCCTGTTAGCCGCGACGCATGGGCGCTGAACTCGACTCCACGGATCCGGATGGGACATGATCATAATTGATATTCTCGTGGAATCGCTCCCTTCCAGCGCAGCCTGAATCCTGGGGCGAGACGCCCATGCCCATCGTCTCCTGTACTCTAGCCCCCATCTCGTGAATAATTGAGCGTGCCGCCATGGATGTCACCACCAACCAAGTCCACCCATCTCGTCAACTTTAACCCTCCGCGCCGAAACAGCCCTCCACCTCCATCACTTGGGTATCTGCAGGGCTGCCGCTCGCTGCCTCGTCCTCCTCCTCTGTCCGGCACTGGCCCCACGGCCCCCGCGAGCCATTCGTTTCACATCCTGCTTTGCGCAGCTGCGCAGAGAGCCGACCGACAGTGCTGGCCGACCGATTGATTGACTGACTGACTTGACGGACTGGCGGACTGACGGCCTGCGTGCGCATCGCAGCCTCAGATCTGCCCAGCAGCCCGCTCGCTCGCCCTCTCCACGCCCCTCCTCCCTCCTCTCTTTCAGACGCAGAGCACTTTAGCTACCCTGGCACTCGCTTGCCCGTCATCCCATCCCTCTGGCCCCCGCGCCCACACACTTCCTCCCCCCCTCCCCCCAGAGCCCAGCGTAATCAATCTGCCTTCCGCCCCCCCTGGTCAGCTGGCTCGTGGCCCCTGTCGCCATTTGGACTCGTTATTGTCACCTTCTCTCGTCCTCCCGATAAATTTCTCGAGTGTTTGTCCTGAAGGTTCCTGCGAGGCAAAAAGGTCCCTTTATTGACCCACGTTCGTTGTCCCGCAAGAGAAACACCGCCGGCACAGGCAGAAGCAGCAGCAACGTCCCTCCCACCATCCCCCCTCTCCTCCACAGGCCTCCCTCCACAACCACCACACACCCACCCACACCCACACCCTTTTATCAGAATCCTAACCCGTTCATTCTACACGCCTAACCGTCACCCTCCTTCCCACCCACAAGCCCAACCCCCTCCCCCACCACCACGCACCTCACTCGCTTCAAGCCGCCCCATTGCTCGCCAACTGCCCGCCCACCCACCGCCATCCGCTCTCTCCTCCATCCATCTGAAGAGAGTTCGCTTCACTTGGTAGGTAGCCCTCTCGCCGTGTGTGCACGCCCTCGAGTCCGAGCGAGTCTTGCTTCCCCGGACACACATTCCCATCGACGGAAGCCCTTCACAAACAACACCACACATTGGCTGCACAGAACATTCCAAGCAAGCTTCCCATTCACTGCCATTGTTTGCTGGCAGTGTCTAGTCCGGTACGTCGCTCACGTTATACGACAGAAAATTCAAACGCTCAACAAAGCTCCCACACGCAGGCAAGAAGGAACGCTTGACAAGACAATCGTGCTGAACCAACGCTGGCTGTAGGACTTGTTTGCAGCCGTCATACATCCCTTCACTCGCTCGCTTCTTCTCGTTCGCGTCTGCCAAAACATCATTGGCCACCGTTCAGTCTTTTCAATTTTCGTGTATTCCGTTCACAAACGACCCTATTGCTCTCAGCCCTGTCCTACTCCCACGGACGTCTCGTCACTCACTTCGACACTTTTGGAGCTTCAAAGACGTTTGCGTGTTCGAGCGCCGCAGATTGGGTTCATTCACCACGTAGCGAATAGGAATCAGACCAAAAAAAAAGGGGTTCGTTCATTTGTTCATATTTCTCCGTTTCCATTCTCGTATCACAGCCATTTTTTTTTTCACCTCAAGGCTGTAAACCATCTCAACCCTCAAGTTGCCCCATCCCTACCAAAACCGCCCCCAATACACTTTGCTGGCCCCCAGTTCTTACCACGGTCGTCCCTCTCCCAATCCCAACATCCCTCTCGCGAGTCATTCTTATTTTATACCTTCACGAAACCTACACGAGCCTCACGTCCAACCGATGTCCCACCTGCGCACCTCCTGCTGGCTGTGTATTATGCAATAAGTGTGTTGCACCAAGTGGAATTCAGAGACTAACGTGCTCCTTGCTGTAGTGCCTGCATCGGATTTGAGTTTTATCGTTATATTTCTTTTTCCCTGACAGCAATTCGGAGGAGTTCATAATAAACGCACAACAGCAAGCAAGCACAACGCAACACACACGATCACTTGGTACGACGATTATTATTTTCCATATCGGCTTCATACTTGAACACCATTTTCCAAGTCGCCTTCCACGGCTGCTTCGGGGTACAGCATCCACTCCAGCTCTATTCTATAGTCGACCATGGCAGCATTGGTACAGGCATTCCCAAGCCAACAGCCATCCGCCCCTTCGTCACTGCTTCAGCCGCGACCACAATCAGCGTCAGGCATCTTACAGACAACACAACACCAATCTCACGCCCACACCATGCAGCAGCACAGGGCTATTGGCTCTTATGGCCCTGCCCCAACCAACAATAACACCACTATGGGGGGTTACCGAAGTTATTCTGGAAATGCCCCTGTAGCCCCATATGCATTCACCAGCACGCCTGGATTGACCAGTCTGCAAGCCAAACCGATCCAGCAAACATGGCCGGACAATAAAAATCTTGCTACACGGCAATTGGGGCCTGAAGAGATCCGAATGCGATATCCTGTTTCCGATACATCATCATCATCATCATCCATCTCATCGGAGCCCCCGCTCAGGTATCAAAATCAAAAGGCAGCTGTGTCCACACGACCCGCCAGTATAATTCGAGCCAACCCACCACGCCCAGTGTCAGTCGCTTCGCTGCCAACCCAGCCTTCAATACCGCCAGCCAACGCAGCAAGGCCCAGTCCAGATCGCTACAGACGAGGAAATAAAAAGGGTGACAGTACCGCATCCCTCGGTAGCCCGACAGTTCAAACGAACGGAGGACCAGGTACGGCTACTGGATCTGGTATGGCTGCAGCCTCGCCATCAGTCGCCCCTGGCGCGACAAATAACCAAATCACCACGTCTGCAAATGCAAGCGGTGCCTTCAATCCCATCGCGACATACAGTGGACAGTTGAGGAGTCAATCTGTGGACGACATTCACGCTCATGTGCGACCTAATACCCTGAACCAGCAACAACGGCGTAGTTCCGTTGGTGCGTTTACGGCCGACAGTTTGACTATGCTTGCGGGAGCTAACGGTCAAGCCACGGACCCACGAAACCTGCAATTGCCGAGCTTCGCTCCATCGGGAGCCAATCAGCGGCTGCATACACCGACAGGATCGTCGCAAAACGTATTCCCAAGGAGGGGAAGTAACGACAGCTCGGTATCAGTCAACTCGTCTTCAAGCCACTCAAACCGTCCAAACTCTGTAAGTAAAACAAAAAAAAAATACGCCCCCCCCTTGCTGACTGATTTTTTTCGGCAATCTACATTCGCCAAGGGTATGGTTGCTAATGTTTTGAATAGTCCCCCAACCACAACAACAACAACGCCTCATCTACATCCCCGTCCGCCATGAACCTTTCCACAACTCACGAAATAAATCTTGCTCATGTACCACCACGAGATTCGTCGCAAGTCGCCAAAAGAATGACGGCCCCATCTCCGTTATCCAAACCAGTCAACATGAACTCGGAAGCGGAGTCTGCTATACCTCGATCTCGCAATGGTACCGCGGATGGCGTGCCTAGCGCCGCGGCGGAGCGTCTTGCTGCATTGTCGGCTGACCCCAGCAAAGGCCTGAAGAATCGCCTACGAAGGGCGTTTTCGTTTGGCAGTGCTGCCGAATTGCGCAAAGCTGCCGTAGGAAATAGTGGTGATGCTGCTGAGCGTGTAAGATTACGCCAGGAAAGGTATCGGGAGGAACAAAACTTGGAGCAGAATAGGATCGCGCAACAACAGGAGGCTTCGGGTTTAGGAGAGGGCATTTACAATGGCCAGGGACATTTTTTTACTGGCTCTACGGATAATCTATCGGTCTCTTCAACAGCATCATCAGCTTCAATTATGATTCGGAAAATGGGAAAAGGGATGAAGAAGTCGACGCGATCATTGGTTGGATTGTTTAGGCCAAGGTCGGTTATTGGTGTGCCCGCAGCCAGTGGCCCAGTCGCGACGGAGCCGAGCGCAGCTCAAGTGACCATGATAAACGTCGAAGCACAAAGCCCCAACAGCGCCCCCTCGGATAAAGCATCCACAAATGCAGTCGAGAATGCGCAAATCGCAGCTGCGAGTGCGACACTAAATGGAATTATCTCTGAGCCGACCGTTGAGAATCGACCGAGGCGAAGTTTCGTTGGAGCCGATAAGGATCGAGCAGAGATGCTGGCTGCGGTGAAGCGCGGAATTCTCAAGCGTAAGTTACACTGCGTTCACTCCCCACACCCCGCACAACATGACTAATGATTCAATCTCACAGGTTCTGGATCATCGTCTCCGATTATTAAGCCTGCCGAGCCAACATACACACTTCCAAATGTTCCCCTCGTCAGTCCGATTTCGCCTATCTCTCCTTCCGAATTAAGAAAAGGATCACCAAAGCATCGACGGGATAATTCTGTTACACTTGAGGGAGAAGATTATTTTCTGAGCTCGCCACGATTCAGTGGCGTGGGCGCTGCTGCCAGTGCCCCATCTTCACCTACTGGATCGAAAGGCAACGTGTCTTTTAGCCCTCGAATTACATTTCACGACACATGGCCAAGTGGGGAGTACGATCGACGAGGAGATGTTGCAACTTGTAATCGCCTGACACCTGCCCTGGCGCAGCAAATTAAAGAAGAGTTGAATACATTTAAAATGGTGAGCTTTTCTACGTTTTTCAACATCATGAACATGTATCTAACTGGCAATAGGAAATGGATGTTCATGAGGAGTCGAAGATTTATACTCATTTCTTCTAATGAAAAACTCGGCGTATCGGAGTCCGTCTCGTCTTTCCTTTGCAAAGGAACATGATTCAATTATGAAGGTTCACGGCCCGAGCCATCAACCCCGCATTGGCTATTGTTCTTTATTCCACACCAAATTTCCTTTCTTCCGTGTCAAGATGACTGTCCATTCTATACCAAATAGAATTCTCACGAAGTGTCCAGGAAAATCTCATTTTCATCTCAGGTTGCAAGTGTTTAGGTTGATTTCATTTCTCGTTACAGCAAAAAGGTGGTCTGGGGCAAGTTTTCTCTTCTTTTTTTTTTATCGTTTTTTCCCTTTCAGATATCATATCCAGTGCTGGTTCGCGGTGGTGTATTTTCTTGAGCCACATAATTCGTGCTCTCTTCCTTTTTTTTTTCCCATGTCTGCTCTTTTTTTTTCTTGGAGTGGCCTTTATTATCGAAAGGTCTGAGCTATTTTTATCTTTTGTGATGCAGTTTTTCCTTTGCCGTTAGTAATTAAAAAAAACCCTCTGTCGGATCTGTATTTCCTTTTTTTCTCTTTATTGCTTTGCTTATTTATTGTCTTCTTTTATGCATTTGTTTGCGGCATCAGGGTGGGGCACTTTTTTTCACGTTTCTATTCCCTTTTCTTCTACCTTTTATTTCTGAATTGCTTCCATATCATTTTTTTTGCCCTTTCATTCACCCCTAGTTCTCGATCGAATCACGCGCTTCACTTCGGCTTGTGTTCGAAATTTGTTGTTTTTTTGCCCGTTCAGTTTCCTTCTGTTAGGTCATGATCACCGTATAATTTATACCATACCATACTCTCTTCTTGGCCAGTGTGTGATATCACTTTGTTGTTGTACTTGTCCTTTTGTCCTGTTTATCCACATGTTCTTTTTCTTTCTTGTCTTTGCTTGTTGCTCTATTTGAACCATATCTCTGTTCATGCAATTGCTTTCATGATCGGTCTGCTTAATCTATTTTACGCGCGCTTCTCTTTTGCTTGATCAGCTACAACAACCACAAAGATTGCTACATCTTAAAACTAACCCCGAAACACTGCCTACTCTACACATACCGCCATACACTTGAGTGCTATCTTAACTCTAATGAAAGGTCGTCGTCTATGCTTATAACCATATAATTTCCTTGTTTTTGCTTTAGTGTTTTCTTTTGTTTCCGTTTTTTTTTTTCTGTTTTATACATGCTCGTCTCTTTTTTTTGTCTTTTCTCGAGCTCGTTTACTCGTTTAAATGTTTTGTTGTGCTTTTTCTAATTCTGTTTCCTTGTTGAAATGTTTCTCCTATATACTATTAAACCTTTTCTTTCTCTCTCTCTCTCTCTCTCTCTCTCTCTCCTCTTTCGATATTATTTTATATGCTTGTTTCGTTTTCTGAGATTATTTTCATCGGTCGTTTTTTTCAGTTTATAATGCTATAGCTACGAATTGTATACCACAGGTACCTACCATATACCTCTTAAGAGCTTATAATTCTCATGTCGTGCATATTTAATTTGTTTCTTCGATCTCTCCTTCTTGAGCTCTGTGTGTAGGGTGTGTGCGTTTATCCTTAACATTTAGGAGATTTTATTTGATGCGTAAACTGGGATTCTAGCTATAGATGATAGAGGCTACCTACCTAGATGTGGTTATGTGCTATGGGTTATATATGATGTAATTGCATGCATTGTTTTTGAATTCTTTCATAGGGTTCGTCGTAGATGCATTATCATATGATCATGAAGCGGATCTGGAAAGGAAAAGAGATTCAGAAATTTTTTGGTGAGAGTGTCATGTACCTGCCTAGGTAGGTAAGTACAGTACCTACCTTCCAAGGTTCGTATTGGAAATTATAGATCGTTCCAACGACTACTCTAACCGAACTTCCTCTTTTGTAATGTTGGTAGTAGAACTTTAGTAGTCTCTTGCCCAGACCCTCGTAGAGGGTAGAACTGACCTCTTACAATCCTCATCCTACACACCTGATCCATAGGTTGCAAGGCTTAGAAGCTAAGTAGGTATGTACTTCCTAGGCCTATATAGGAAGTACTTTAAGTCAGTTCCTGGTAAATTTACTTACAACCTCGTCCCGCTTCCCCACAATTCCCACAATTGAGTACTTTAAGTACTATGCACACGTATACGCATGTCTAGATCTACAGTGCTGAAAGTGAAACAAACAAATCCTCAATATATACTATGATAACAAGGTACTTACGTATATATATACGTATACGTCGACTGTAAGATATCTTATATTCCGGGACCTATGGGACCCACATATAATTAGAAGGTACGTATACATTATAGCATACGCGTCCCATCCATTAATATTCTTAATTTGTCCTGCCCTGCAGAATTCGAACCAGAAACCGGAAAACTGAAATTAATATTCCAGCTTCCAATGCCTAGGGCCGGTGCCCGGGGTTAACGTTATGAATCTTATGATTATGATCATGAGTATTAATTTTTTTGTCGAAATGATAGCTATAGAAATTAATTAGGTATTTATCGATCTCGATTGATATCTTACAAGAGGTGATATGCCGTAACTTCATGATCACCAACGCTACGTATATATACCACGGGCTCGATTTCCCCAAATATCCCCGAAACTTTCCGCATCATCGATATCGATTCCCCGCGCGCACAGATGCACCTCCAGCTACCTAGATGTAGGTAGGTACGTGACCAGTCTTCCTTCTTCCCTCTTCCTTACTATAACGAATATAGCTATAGCGGTACTCCAACTTAAATGAATTAATTGCAAAACTACCTACTTAATGTGTAATCATGCATGGTCCATGGCCAGGTGAGTAGGTCTGTATACGTAGGCGGTATGTAATTTATGTGGAACGTTAATATAAAGTTATATATGATGCTGGTAAAAGATCATAGTGAGGGGAGTCTTATTGCCTACCTAAGCTACCTGTGATGTATATGCTGTATAGCTATAGGGCAGGTATTGCCGTGTTGATCATGAGCGTTCCCTGACCGGTAAGAGCTTTGTGGGGCTCGAGGTACTACGTAATGTTTATATTGCAAGATATGCGTATGGCAATTATGTCGGTATAAAATTTTCTGTGTGCCTGGAGGATCCGAGTCGGTGTACGTCCGGATCCTAAAGCATGGGCTCAATTCTAATCTTACATAAATAGTCCAGACTGTGAGCTCGTGATTATTTTATGTATACGTACTCAAGATGCCATGCTCTTCAAACATCGATATGTGCATATATTGGATATTGCCTAGAGCTATACTATTAGGTATGTAGGATGTAACGTTACGTTAACATATAACGTACCTAGCTGTGCCTATAATTACCTATAGCTACCTTCATGGGTAATACTAGAGGTTGCAATATACGGGTATATGATGATCAGGTTATTATGGGGCTTGGGCTTGATTATGAGGGTAATGTTGGGGAAATGATGGGTACTACCTTAAATACATGTACTTTGGCTACTGATCGTGACGGGCTGGGGAATGCACATATAAAAAAAAATAGACCCCGTGCTTCCAATATTAGATTGGTATACGTAATTTCCCGAGATATCGATAGACTTGCCGCGTGTAACGCCCGAATACAGTGTGGGAATTCTTGTGATACTTGCAGTGGTTCATGAGCTCCTACGTTAAGTATGTAGTTTAAGTAAGATGTAAGCACTTCATCTTGGAAAACGGTAACCTTGTGAAACGAGTGTTATGGTAAGCCGGGAGAGGAAATAATTTGTAGGATTCGAATTCTGATAGGTAATAAATGATAAATGATAAATGATGATATTTCTGCACGTAATATCGGTCTTGCAGAATTTGGATTTTTGGGCCGATTATGCATGAAGAAAGGTAAGAACGTGAACAGCCGAGAGGAGCTCGAGCTCTCGGAAAGTGCGCACAGGAGTTTAATTATAATATTGTTGGAAAACAGAGGCTGATTGTAGGAATGGAATTCGAAGCTGGATCCGGAGCTCGAATGCAAGCTTGTGAAAAATTTGGTAATGATGCTTACTTACATATGTAAGCTTCCACTGTTATACTCGAGCTCGGGCACTCTGATACTGCAGGTGTATCCAATTCAATTTTTTTTAATGCGGGTTAGTTCGATGTATATACATGTCTTACATGCATTTAAATTTTCAAGGAACCGTTTTCTTTTACGTGACGGTGATCATAGTGGGGTAGACTGCATGACGCATGACGACAGCTGCATTCGAAATCCCGTTGTCAAAGGGACAAAGTTCCTCTCCCTCCCTTTCGTGACCTGCCATCAAATCGTACCTGTCGATAAGATGCGATAAGATAAACCTCCCACCCCAGTAGCCTTTGAGAGTCTTGGCACGGGTCCACCCAGGTACCGCATCGTAGCGAGAGCTTTTGTCGAACTTGCCGGGCCGAAACGACTCGGTTCGAGATACCTCTTCGCCACGGAAGAACAACATTGCGCTTCAGAGCTCTAACGAGAGCTTAATACGACTACGGCCGTGACAGGTTTTCGACCTCAATCAAAAAGAGCTCCAAGGGCAAGCACGGGAGGCGGGACGAAATGAGGAGGCATTGCGCCCTGACGACGACGATGATGGTTCAGCGGCTGCGGACGGCGGCCGCGGGGGGGATCCATGTGCCATCACGGTGTCTGAGGGTTCCAGTGAGCACGAGAGGGATTGCAATTGCTTCGAATACGCACCGTGGGGGTGGCGCAGGAAGAATACCCGCGGGGCTGAAGCCAAAGCTGGATTTATCAGAGAAATACGCTCCCGTGAGTTACCTTCTCGGTATCCAGCACCACACTCCAATTTGCTAAGGGCAGGTCGATTTTTTTTTTTCTCGATGATCAGGCCGTTATCGAAAGTGGGTGGTACGATTACTGGACAAGCCGAGACCTCTTTGCGACACCCCCGATCACGAATCCGCCTCCGGCAGAGCCGAAACCGCAGATAAATATGCTTCTACCGCCGCCGAATGTTACCGGACAATTGCACATTGGACATGCGCTCATGGTCAGCATACAAGATTCTCTTGCGAGATGGTACCGGATGAATGGCCATCCTGTTCGATGGCTCCCTGGCACAGATCATGCTGGTATTGCGACGCAAACGGTGGTGGAGAGACATCTCAAGGACAACCGCAGGGCACTGGGAAGGGAGGGATTAATTCCAGAAATTGAAAAGTGGAAGAACCAATACGGCGGTTTGATTTTGCGACAGATGGAGAGGATGGGGTCGAGTGCAGACCCAAAGAAGGAATATTATACGCTCGACGAAGGATTAAGTAATGGCGTAAAGGCGGCATTCGTGAGGCTGCATGAGGAGGGCTTGATCTATCGCAGTGTAAAAATGGTGAATTGGAGCGTCAAGGCCGGAACGACGTTAAGTGAGATTGAGCTCGTTACTGAAGATGTTGGGCCAGAGGGCCTTGTCGAAGGGTGAGTTGAATCCAGCATCTTCCAGAGGGATTAATAGAATGATGAGGAAGCTGATTTGGTAGTGCGAAGTTTGGCGAGCTGCATCAAATAGTCTATCGGGTAGTCGGAGATGAAGAAAGAGAAGTTATTGTTGCGACAACAAGGCCAGAGACGGTCTATGGAGATGTAGCAATCGCGGTACATCCAGATGATGCCAGATATCTTGTACACCCCAATATCTCCCCATGACCAAAAGCATGAACATTGCTAACTTTCAGCTACCGTGATAGGATTTACATTACCAATTAGTGCAACACCCACTTTTGAAAGATGTTCAAATCCCCATTATTCCCGATGCCGAATTGGTCGATCCCGACTTTGGCTCTGGAGCCGTCAAAATCACGCCCGCGCACGACACAAACGACTTTGAATTCTGGAAACGTCACTCCAGCCTCGCCAGTTCCGGTGTCCAGGACAGCAGTGCATTGGGAAAGAAGCTTCCAATCCCACTCAAGCGGATTTTCGGCTCCGATGGAAAAATGATTTCTGGAAATGTCGTCCCCTTTGTGGCTGGGATGGATCGATTGGCTGCGAGGATAAAAACAGTGTATTTGCTCAAGACGTCAGGGTCATACAAAGGAGTAACAAAGCACATTATGCGAATTGCGAGGTGTAGCAGGACTGGAGATGTCATTGAGCCGATGCTCCTGCCACAATGGTTTCTGAGAGCAAAGCCTTTGGCAGACAAGGTTTTGGCAAAAGGAATTGTGCCACCACCACCTGCACGAGGGGAGGAAAACGACGCGGAGGTTGAGGATGTGGATCTTGAGGGGTTCTCATTTCTCCCTCCATCAACCTCAACCTCAACCTCCACCACCACCGCAGCAACACCAGACACAGATGCACAACAAAAACTATTAATCAAACCATTCTGGTTCCGCAATGACTGGCAAAACTGGCTGGAAAACATGCACGACTGGTGCCTCAGTCGGCAGATTTGGTGGGGCCACAGAATCCCCGCATGGAAAGTCGTGGACCCAGAACACCCCAACAACCAAAAAATCCCCACCGAGGAGCTCACAGATCTTGACTCCTCACGGTGGATAGTCGCCTTCTCTGAAGCGGAAGCAAGAGATCAACTGTCCCCCGAAGAACAACACTTTGAGCTCCACCAGGACGAAGACGTCCTAGACACTTGGTTCTCCAGCGGCCTTCTCCCCCTCACCACCGCTGGATGGACTGGTGAAGCCGACCAACCCCCCGAGGAATGGAAGAAGAACTACCCACTCACGTTTATAGAGAGCGGGCACGATATCCTCTTCTTCTGGCTCGCGAGGATGGCAATGCTATGCACATGGTTCACAGACACCCTCCCCTTCAACGAGATCCTCCTCCACCCCCTCGTCTGCGACGCCTCTGGCCGGAAAATGTCAAAGTCGGAGGGAAATG
This sequence comes from Peziza echinospora, assembly GCA_024516245.1. Classification (NCBI taxonomy): domain Eukaryota; kingdom Fungi; phylum Ascomycota; class Pezizomycetes; order Pezizales; family Pezizaceae; genus Peziza; species Peziza echinospora. The sequence continues at coordinate 1,832,434 of JAJLQT010000007.1, read as the reverse complement.
TGCTGGACCCACTGGCCATTATCGACGGCCGCCTCGCACAGGACCTCCTCGCCATCCACCAAGCAGCGGTGGTGTCCGCATACAAAAAGATCACGACATTCGAGAAGCTCCAGGGTGACCCCGAGACGGCCTCAACCGCAAACGCGGCCCAGCTCGAGCAAGTCCGCGCAGACCTCAAGGCCCTCAAAATAAAGGGAAAGCCAAAGGGGATCACCGAGAGCGGCGCGGATCCGCTGAGAATGACACTAATCGACTACCTCCGGCAAACCAGGCAAATCTCATTCGACGTCCACACCGTCGACCAGTTCCGGAAACTCGCGATAAAGGTCTACAACCTCTGTAAATACTACCAGTCCCTCCAACAGACCCACTCGGCTGCCACCATCCCCACCCGTATCCCCGAAGCGGAAAGAAGCGCACTCCAGCTCCACGACCTCTACCTCCTCCACCACCTCCGAAACACAATCGCAACATGCACACTTGCCTTCCAAACCCGAAAGCTCTTCCCCGCGGTCGACGCCCTCCGCACATTCATCTACGACGTCCTGGGCAACGTGTACGTCATGTTCATCAAGCCCGACCTCGACTCTGGCACCCCGGCATCCTCGCTCGCAGCGCTCCGCCTCACCGGCTTCGCGATCGACGCAACCCTCCGGCTCGCACACCCAATCATGCCTTACCTCACCGAAGGCCTCTGGCAGAATCTGGACCCGAGGAACCGCCAGGACGTGGACGGGATGTCTATCATGGCGACACCGTATCCCAGGCTTGAGGATGTGTTGGACGTCACCCCCCTCGAGATCAGGGCGTTCGAGAGGGTGCTCGACATCACGGAGGTGGTACGCGGCGTCACGGCCGCGCGCGCGGGGATGAGTCCCAAGGAGCTTGAGGTGGCGGGGATGTGGGTCCGGGTTGTTGTTGTTGGGAGGGATGGGGAGACGAGGAGGGCGAGTAAGCGGTATGAGGCGCAGATTGGCAAGTTGTGTCGGCTGTCGGAGGCGTTGAGGGTTGTTGATGGTTCTGAGGAGGGGATGGCGGGGGAGTTGAGGAGGATTGGGGTGGTGAGTGTGGAGGATGGGATTGCAGAAGGGGCTGGAGTTGGGGAGGAGGAGGAGAAGGTGCCTGGGAGGGGGGATGCGGTGAGGGTTGTGAGGGATGGGGAGGGGAGGGGGTGGTGGGTGTTGTATGAGAGTCAGTTGTAGGGTGTGGTTGATTGATTGATATCAGATCATATAGGTCAGTATTCATAAAAGCGGTTTAACGTTGTGTTTTTTGGGGGCCTGAAACTGCACGCATGTGTGTGAAATATAGATGGAAAAGGAAAATCGAAAAAATGTAAATTTCTTTGAAGAGAGAAAAGAAAGGATGTGATGTGATGTGATGCCACCCAAAATTTAAAAAAAACCATCATCATAAAAGATAAATGCCGAAATAGCTATAGGTAAGCTTGACAAGTATTTTTGGCGGGAATTTTCATTTATGGGAGTGCAAGAAGCAATTTAAATTCACAGTTGCAATCTAGCTTCTGTATACACATACCCAGGTACTTACGTACCTACCTATGTAGGTATGTACTTTACTTGACTCCGGACGTACCTCGCCTTAGATTATAATGTTACAACACTCTGCAACATGGATCCGGAATAAATCCCCCACAATTGCGCCTATATTATTCTGGAAATTCAGAGTAGTAATCTCCACACCCACCGCAGTTCGAACCGAGTCTATGAACTTCGGATTCTCGGAAGTTTCTATAGAGTCTCGTGAAGTTTCGGGAGTGGAGGTTTTAACGAAATATAATTGCCCAATCCGGTTAGCTCGGCACGGTTTCAGCTGTCAGTCTGTCCTGTAACCACCCGAAGCCGAGTCCGACAGACGTCAGACATCGGCTGGCTCTGCCGACCGACACCTTACCTGCCACCAACTCAACACCACCTCAATCCCGAGCCTCAAATACCCCACCACAACCGCCATCGCCATCCCGCGCGCAGGGCGATAGGGCACCCTGCAAGAATGGACGCCCCCCACATCCGCGCACTGTCAATCTTTGCAAGCTACTTCCTCACAATCTTCCTGTGTATCCACACGATCCTGACACGGTCGATCCTGCTGCCTCTTCCTCAACTACCATCACAATCATCACCATCGCCATCACCATCGTCATCTTCATCACCAATACCAGTACCAACACCTCCTCCTTCCACCACAGCCACCACCTCAAAAAAACGGAAAAACGTACAAACCCCACCCAAACCCACCCCCCAAACCACCCTCACTACCCCTCCTGCTACCCGCCAAAAAATCATCCTCTTCACGGCCCTCGCAGCCCTCTCCTTGGCTCTGACATGGTACCACATGCTCAGCTACCTGCACCTGAGCTACACCACCTCCCTCGCCCAACTCCATCTCATTGATCGCGAATCGGCAACCTCAACAACAACCCTCCTCTACCGCCTCTCCCGCTGGCTCAAAAACTCCCGGCTCTTTGAAGACGCATATCGGATTGTGGTGGAGCGCGAGCAAGGGCGGTGGTGGTGGAGCCAGCAGATCTTCCTAGGGTGTTTTGCGTGGGGATGGTGGCTTGCGAGCGGCGCGGGGATCGGGGCCGAGGGGAGTGGGTATTTGTTTAGAGCTGCGTTTCCGGCGGCTGCGAGGAGAGGAGGTGGCGGGAGAGGGGGGAGGTGGACACTGGTAGCATATATGCTGTTTGCGCAGCTGGTGAGTTTGAGCGTGGCGATTGATCTTTACTGTGTGGATTTGCTGGTGGAGAGCGAGCGGGAGAGGAGGAGGGTGGTTTTGGCTGCTGGTGGTGCAGCAGCTCAATTGCAACCACCTCAGAATAATACAGCTACGGCGGCGGCGGCACAAAAGAAGAAGGAAGTTGTAGACACGAAACCTCAATTACCTACTACGAAGAAGAAGCCACAATCCCAACTCGATAAATCCCTCGAAATCATCCTCCCCATCCTCCTCGCAACAAACTTCATCGCAACGGCTATGCTCCCCTCGCACCTCCCCGCAAAAAGAACCTCTACCCCATCCCCACCACTCACAAGCACATCATCTTCCTCCCCCTCCCCCTCCTCCTCCTCATCCTCCTCCCTCTTCCTCCCCCTCCTCCTAATCCCCCACATCTCCCTCTTCCTCCCCCTCCTCCTCCCCACCCCGCCCTCCCGCCCCCTAACCCACAAACTCCTCACCTACTGCGCCGCCGCGTCCGTCATCTGCCACTGGATCGCATGGAGGGACATGCCAACCCCGTGGCTCGAAACCGTGTTTGGCGTGTGGGGCCGGCATCCGGCCGTGAGTAGCGTGAGCTGGGACGTGGTTATGGTTGGGGTTGCGGGGATTGCGTGGGCGGGCGTGGGCGGGAGGAAGGAGGGGGAGGGGGGCGTGGGGAAGGCGGTCAAGATGGGCGTGCAGGTTGTGGGGATGGGGGTTGGCGCGGTGGCGACGGCGTTTTCGGATGCGGAGGGGGAGGGGTGGCAGGTGTTGAAGAGGGAGATGGTGGGGGGTGGGGGGGTGTAGGTGGAGGTTTACATACCTTTTTTTTTATTTTTTTTTATTTTCGGATATCCAATTGATATTATATTTGTGGCTTACATACCTACCTACCTAGCTATACCTAATAATATTTTCGGGCATTTACCTCATCTATATATCTATGATGTTTTTTTTTTTTTTTTTTTCAAAATTACATTTTTGGGACAGTTGCAACTGCTTGATTAATATTAATTACAATAAACAACAAATCGGGTCAATCTCATGATCACACTAGTACTCTGGATATCATGATCATCAAAGAAGTATCTATTCATCAGCCCCTCGAAGCTAGCTTAAGAGGTAAACCTCGAGCTCCACCCACTCCCGAAACTTCACGACCTGCAGTAATATATCCGAAAGTTCGACTTTGGTTTCGACTTATATAAAGTGGGTGTGGAGACCTACCTACCTACGTCCTACGTCCTACATCCTACGTATACCTTATATTTAAAGTTAGGTACTTATGTTACAAGTATTCTGAATTAAATTTTTTTGGAATAATGTGGGCGCAACTATGGGGGGGGATGGGATGGGATTTAATTCTGGATCCCCCGCTGTAAGCTGCGCATGCCTTGTGCTTTATATTTATGTTTTACCCTTCCAAAAATTTTAAAGGGAAGGAAAAAAAAAAAAAGGAAAAAAGTACCAACAGAATGCGAAGCTTAAGGTGGACATGGAAAACATAAGTAGGTAAGGAAGTAAGTAAGTAAATAAGTACCTTTGAATTATATATGGGATGGGATATCAATAGAGGAATAGCGAAATAGCAAGACAGGTCTAGAACGAGGGAAAAGAAGATTAGGAAAAGAAAAAATAAAAAGGGGGAGCATGGAAATGTGGAAGAAGAAGAGGAAGGAAAAGGAAAACCGCTAATGATGAACATATGCCCTCCCCCCCCCTTCCCCCCCCCCCTCCCTGGTCTCGATCTCCCTTTCCCAGGCCCCGGTCGGAAGGGATTTGAGAAAACACTGTCTCCCCCACAATCGAAAAACAACCATCCACCCCCCCCAACTCTTACTTCAACACCGGCGGCCTCGCCTCCTTATTCCACACCACCCTCGTGCCCAACCACTCCACCGCCTCCCTCACCCCCCCGCCCTCCAGCGCACTAACCGGCAACACCCTGCTATCCCTAGCCCCAACCTTCACCATCACGGGATTCACAACCTCCTTGACGGCCGCAATCTCCGCGCTCTCCTCGCGGTCCTGCTTGTTTGCCAGCACCAGCACGGGCACGCCCTCCGTCTCCTCGTTGCCCACGACGGCCTCCAGCGTCTCGCGCACCTCGGTGCTCAGCCGCGTGAGGTCGCTCGAGTCGATCACGAACACGATCGCGTGGCAGCTCGTGTAGTATTCGCGCCAGAACCGGCGGAGGGTGTGTTGCCCGCCAATGTCCCAGATTTTTAGGACGGTGGTGGGCGTGTACGGGATTGTCGAGGTGTTTTGGCCGATGGTGGGGAGCGTGGTGCTGGGGGGGTGAGGGTGGTGGGGGAGGTAGAGGGATTTTATTTGGGAGAGGAGGGTGGTTTTGCCGGCGTTGTCGAGGCCGAGGAGGAGGATGGAGTATTCTGTTTTTGGGGCGGGCGGGGGGGGGTTAGTGGGTTGTGGTGGTGGCGGGGGTGGGAAAGGGGAAACGGGGATGTGGGGGGGAGGAGGAGGAGGGTACCTTCTTTGCTCGTGGCGTACAGGTAGAGGCCTTTTGCGAGGTGGTACATTCCGGTATTTGTATTTGTTTTTGGTTGAGCTCGGTATAAAGCCGTTGCTATTTTCTATTTTCTGTATAGCTGCTATAGGATCGGATCGGGAGCAAGCTAAGTAGCTGCCGTCTTGCGTCTTTCTTGATTTTGATTTCCCTTTCCACCCCCGGCGGAATGTCCCAGTTCGAGTGAGTGAGGAGAGCGCTCGAGCTCGAGTCAACTACCACAACCCTCCCAAAGCGTGTTTGAGTAGCCCTGGGTATTGTTTGATTAAGCCCAGTCGTGGTATAGCACTTGCGCTTAAGTCTTCGGCCTCCGTCGTGGTGATTATAGCCCCACGTGCAGCTGGGTAGGTAAATCAATCCTCCGAATTACTATTAATTATAAGTGACGTCGACGGAGAAAAACAGTCGATCGTCGATTAGGTATATGCCGGCCCAGACAGAGTGCGATGCAATGGTGATGGTGGTGGTTGGGTAGTGATGCAAAGGTGGGAGGAATCCTCTTAACGAATGTGGGGGACGCTGCAGACTCTCGGGCTGTGTACCCTGCAGATCGAAGAGAGCTTTGCGAAACGGAAACGTAAACGTAAACGTCAATAAACACCACCCCTACCTCCTAACAACCCCGCCATGAACGTTGTGTGTTAGTTAGCGCGTGTGCAATGGCAGAGCCGCAGGGCGGGCTGACAGACAGGGGGGGCGAGCGAGGGGCGGAGATCGACAAGCTTTCTTAGCTTTAATTGGGGAATTCCGGAAGCTTAAGGTGGAGGGGTGGGGTTTTTTTCTTTTTCTTTTTTGGTGTGTTGAGTCAACAATAGCTTCGACGGGACCCCACGACACCGATCTAGATCGATAGACATAAACACGACTCGGTAACTTTGTGATTCGAATACAACAGCAATTGCATCCCAAGACAGGTCCAACGATTCCGATTCGGATCAACACGCTTCAGCGCCTGTGGCGGCAGGCCCGGAGCCGGAGCTTTCTGACGGGCGGTGGAAACACATCAGCGACTACGACTACAAACACAACTACGATACCCACCGCCATCACACGATCGCGACATTTCGGACAAATGGCCCTCGCCCAGGACGGCCCCGAGGCCTGTGGCCAGCAGCCGGCACAGGTCGACGTTGAGGCCTCCACAACACCAACAGCACAGCTCAAACCCCACAGGCACCTCCACGGCCGGGACTTTTACAACTCCATCGGCGCCCCCCGCTACATCCTCGCGCCGATGGTCGACCACTCCCACCTCGCCTGGCGCATCCTCGTGCGCCGCCACGCCCCCGCCCCCCCTCCCCACCCCGCCTCCTCCGGCTCCGCAAACCTCCCGGGCTTCCCCGTCCCGCCGTTCATGGCGTACACGCCCATGTTCCACTCGCGCAACTTCACGCAGTCGAACGGCTACATCCAGCAGAACTTCCCCTCGGCGAGCCCCAAGGATGCGTATGGCCTCGACGGGCATCCGGAGGTGGATCGCCCGCTGGTCGTGCAGTTTTGTAGTAATGTGCCGGCGGACCTGTTGAGGGGGTGCCAGGCGGTGAGGGGGTATACGGATGCGGTGGATCTGAATCTGGGGTGTCCGCAGGGGATCGCGAAGAAGGGCCATTACGGGGCGTTTCTGCAGGAGGAGTGGGGGCTCGTTCACGATTTACTCTCTACGAGTGCGAAAGCCCGCGAGGAGGAAGAAGTAGAAGAAGATGATGTGGAAGAAAAACAAAAAGTTACCAAGTCCTCAGATCACTCGCCAAAACCCCTCACAACAACAACCCCAACAACATCCCTCCTCCCGCCCATCACCGCGAAGATCCGCATCCTCGACTCCCCCGAAAAGACCCTCGAGTACGCAAACATGGTGCTCTCATCCGACGTCACCTGGCTCTGCGTCCACGGCCGCACGCGCGACCAGAAAGGCCACAACACAGGCCTCGCATCCTGGCCGCGCATCGCCCACCTCCGCACCTCCCTCCCCCCCCGCACCGTCCTCATCGCAAACGGAAACCTCCTCTGGCCCGGCGACGCCGCGCGCTGCCTCGCCTCCACGGGCGCAGACGCAGTCATGTCCGCCGAAGGCGCGCTCTTCAACCCCACGGGCATCTTCCTGGACCCAGAAACGGCAACACCAAACACATTATTCCCCAGGATGGATGTCGTCGCGAGGGAGTATCTCCAGATCCTGAGGGACCATGTGCTGGAATATATCCCCCCCCCCGCACTGCACCCCACAAACCCCCAGCCACCGAGTCTCTCTGCGCCGGTGCTGGACCCGAATCTGGGCCCCGTCAAGAGCCATCTGTTTAAGCTCCTGCACTGCTTCCTCCCGAGACACACCTCCATCCGCGGGATGCTCGCAAAGGCAAGGCCCTACGTCAAGGGCAACCGCGACGGCGTGGACCCGCTCCGGGATTTCGTGGGGGTGGTGGAGGAGGTTGCGAGGGTGATTGAGGGGGAGCTGGCCGCGAATCCAGAGAAGGTGGATGGGGGTGGGGAGTGGGTTGGGCCTGTGAGGAGGAGGGTTGTGGGGGAGGATGGCGCGGAGACGGGGGGGTGGGAGTGGCTTGATGTGCCGTACTATCGGTGCCAGCCGAATGTGAGGGTGTTGCCGGAGGAGGCGGTGAGGAGGGGGGCCATGGCGAGTATTCCCGGGCAGAAGGCGGAGGAGGCGGGAGAAGGGGAGGGGGGGGACAAGAAGAGTAAGAAGGCGGGGAAGAGGAAGAGGGGGGAGAATGATGTTGGTGGTGATGGTGTTGCTCCTCGTGGGCCTGCTACTACTACACAAAACGAGGTTCCGGAGATAGAGGTGGAAATGAAGGATCCGGAGGGCCAAACTGGCGAGGCAGAGGCCCTGTTGAGGGACAACGTAGTTTCCGAGTCGGAAAAAGTCAGCGCTGTTCCGCGCGATGGAGATGGAACAGCAGCCGGTACCGGTACTACTAGTACCAGTACCAGTTCCAAGCCCTGCGAAGACTGTTATTGATTGAGTCTTGGTTATTTTTTTCATTTCTCGCCGCCTTCTTTTTTTTGAGCCACTCGAATTCGAATATTTGATATCGAAATTTAAAGCTCGCCGAGGGTCAGGGTCGGAGGTACTGTACTGTACCTTATAATTATGTAGGTAGAATCTCGTGAATTCTTTCTGTTCTTTCCTCCCGGGCCCTCTGGCTCTGGCTCTGGCTATTGCATCTAAATATTTTATAGACTTACAGACTATATCGCGATCGGAATTCTTCGAAGTTAAAAGTATTCTAAATTGAAAGACTTATTTATTTATTTTTTTTATTTTTTCAGGAATCTTTATGTAAGCGCAATTGTTGCAATTGACAAGTATTTTTTTGGCCGGGAATTTTTTTATTAAAGTTTTAGGCCTGGGGGTGCAAGAAGAAGTTTCGAATTCACGGTTGCAAATTTTAATTAGGTAGGCTCTGTATATATAAACATACTTATAATTAGGTACTTTACTAACTTATAATGTTACAACATGTACACTCGAGGGAAAAGATGAAAAAAAATACCCATAAATAAACTGGCATAATTATAAAACTTTCATGATCAATTCAAGACTATATATGTTACATATACACGCATCACACAATCCCTCCTATTCTCTCTACAATCATCGGGGGCATGAACTACCTAACCAAACAAACCGCTCTCTCTTCCCCCTCTTTACTGCGTAAAAATCGACGTAGCCTGCCTCTTATTCGGCTTATCCGGCTTGCCCTTCTCCGCATGCCTCCCCTCACTCGTGGCCATCTGCTGCGGCGGGATCTCCCCCGCCGACAGCTGCCCCTTTGTGCTCCGTGTCCCCCCGACGGCATCCTTATCCAGCGCCCGCTGCCCCGCATGCGCATCGTCCCGCGGATCCACCTGCCCCTGCACGCCCGCCTTGCCGAAGCGCGCGAGCCCGGTCTTCTGGCCCTTGCGGCCGGGCTGCATGTCGTGGCGGTCCTCGGTGCTGGAGGCGCCGAAGACGCGGCGGCCGAACGTGCGGTTCACGTCCGCGGAGGTGGCGCCGGGGACGGCGGTGTCGCCGGGGATGGTGGTGGTGGTGGTGTCCTCGTCTTTTGTGGATGTGTGGGGCGATCGCGAGGAGGAGGAGCGGGCGTCCTGGGCGGTGAGGTTGAGGTCGTTGTTTGGGGAGAAGGTGTTTGAGGGCGGGAGGGGGGTGTTGGGGGGCAGGGTTTCGGCGTGGAATTCGGGGACTTGGGAGGAGGGGATGTGGCGCGAGCCGGTTTGGTGTTGGCTGCCGTGGGTGGGGTTGTTTGCTGCGCGGCGGGCGTGGAATTCGCCTTGGTTTGAGGTGGAGTCGGGGTTTTTGGAGGCCATTTTGGGGGGTGGTGGATGGTATCAAGTCGGGAGTTGTGGAGATGTGTAGGTGGGATGTGTGAGGATGGATGGAATGAGGGATTGAGGAGGGAGGTTGAGGAGTTGGGGAATATATAGATGAAAAGTAAGGAGAGAGTAATGTGTTTGCTATGGTGGGCTACATTTGAGGCTTCATTAGTAGGTAAGTAAGTACTTAGGTTAGTTGTCGGTAATGACCATGACATCTGCCGATGGATTTACATTTGGTGGGTTTAGATCGAGGCTAGGTTTAGATGGCAGGTTGGCGTTGTTGTGAGTATAGTGGAATACATTGTGGTTGTGGTGTAGTGGTGATGGTATTAGTTGGTGGTTTGGTGGTTTGGTGGAGTCCAGTTGACATTGTGGCTTGCTCGCTTGTTGCGTGCGGGTAGGCTAATTAACCGAGGCGGGGCTGCATGCGCCTGCGTCGAATTTATGCAGGGCTGTAGGGCTGGTTGGCTGGGCTGGCGAGATCTCGAGAGGAGGTGGCTGGATTATGCAACTTGTCACTGGCTGAACTTTACTCGAGTTTCGCGGCTTCAACTTGCATCGTGAACATCCGTAGGAAATTTATCATGTATCAGAGTATTGCATAATCCATCAAAGAGTTGCATACGATCTCCGCGATGTGCCTGATCTCCGCCGTCGATGACGGTGCCGATATGCACACGGCAAAGCCAGGTACCGGCAATTGCATTATGCCCCCTTCGGCAGTGCGTGCTTCTTATCGCGGCGATAGAGGAGGAGGAGGAGGAGGAGGGGCCATGCCCATCTGGTGCCTGGCATCCGCCCCCTCCGCCCCATGAACCTCACCTCCTCCACCACCGTCGATATCGCACTCTCGCACTCTGGTCACAGCTACAACATCTCATAGAGCTTGCCCAACCTCCTCAAATGAAGAAACTGCTCCACTCGCTCGGCCTCGACGGCCTCCTGCCGCCGTCCTTCCAGGTCTACACCCCCTTCACCTCATCGTCCTCGAAACGCTCCTCCTCCCCCTCCCACCCGTCTCGCCCGGGCACCCCTTCCAGCGCCCGCTCCTCAAAGCGACGGACATCTCGCTCCAGAAGCCGGTCTCGCTCATCGACACCAGTCCCGGCGCAGCCTCCTCCGCACGACAAGCCTCCGAGCGGCTCCACCACCACATCCTCCTCCACCATCGCCGCCGCCGCCGGGACTAAGCCACCATCGCAAGCCACAAACGCAGGCGAAAAGCCTACATACACAAGCCTAGACTGGGAGTACCCGCTATCTCCATTCACGCAGCAGCAGTCCTCCCCTCGACCTGTCCCGTTCAGGGAACACTCCTCGTCATCAGTCATCACAATCAAGACGCCGACACCTAGCTCACCACGGTCGAGACACACGGTGCTGTCGGCGCAGTCTATATCACATAGTAGTAGACCTACGGCGCACAAGGTTCCAGAGATCACTATATCACCATCTAGGGCATTTGGGTTGTCGGTTCCTCCGTCAGAAGTGGAAATTGTGAGGTATAGGGTCCAGGAAGGCGTGACTTTACCAAGAGAGCTATCGAGGCATCCTGGAGTTCTGGGGAAGGTTGCAAGGCAGAGGGGGGTTACTACAGTTAGGATCGAGGTTAGCTGGGATGTCGTCTTTGAGGGCAGAGATGCCGTGGTGGAGCAAGAAGAAGTGAGACGGTTACTCTCAAAATTAGAAAGATATGGCCTTGGTGTCTTGATTGCATTGAGAGGTCCACGGGAGGATGTGGATGAATCCATACTCAATGTAACAAGCTTCTGGAGAGACCTTCAAGATGTGGAAGCCGGGAAATGGATTGTAGGATTGGAACTTCCATCTCAGACTCTGGATAATTTCGAAACCAAGACAAATGACCCCTTGTGGTACGAACAACTGGTGCAAAAACTCACCAGCACACAATTCGACGATAATATTCTCCCTCTCTACATCCCAACTCCCCAAGCAGAGATCAAAAATTTCACGGCTTGGGCAAAATCGCAGTCAGAGAAATATAAAGCTACAACCCGAATACATCTTGTACTGAATATCCAACTCGATGGGTCCATTCTCGAGGAGATCGCGCGAGGGCTGGATGGCAAGAAGGTCGACTATGTGTTTACGAACTCCAACCAGAAATCCCAGTCGTCACTACGGAGGGTTAATGCCGTCCCCGCCCCAGCAGCACAATCACACTCATCATCATCACCAGCGGCATATTTCCACAAAGCTAGCATCTCCAGTATTGATGACCTCACATCCCCACCTGCATCACCGTCACCATCACCATCACCACCGCAACCACAACCACAATCATCAACCACCTACCAATCTCTCCAAACCTCACCCCCGCCATCCCGCGCACTCACGCTCTCGAAAAAGTCGGCGTTGAAGAGGGTTTCTGTGGAGGGGTACATGAGATTGCTGGTACCCCCGCAACCGGTGATGAGTAATGTCCCGTCGATTACGATTTCGGGTACTTCATCTACTAAAGAGGTAGTCGCTAGTACTACTACTACTACTACTACAGGAACTAGTACTACATCCTCCTCCCCCCCTTCTAAAATCCCATGCCTCCCCCTCCCATCTACAAAGGTTTCATCAAGGAGGAATAGAAGCCCGAGTCCGAGTCCGAGTCCAGATCGACGGAGTAAATCTCTAACTCGTAACCCTCCGCTCCCACAGCCGAGTCGGAAGTTTGGGCATGAGAGGGGGCGGTCGGAGGGGGGTGCTGGGGGTGCTGGGGGTGGTGGTGGTACTAGCATGAATAGAGACGCAGCAAAAGATGGTGTGGTTGATCGGTTAGATAAGCAGGAGAGGGAAATGCTGCTGGCGTTTAAGGAGGGGTGGGAGGTGGGGTATATGGATTCTGTGGGGTTTATGTTTCCGCAGAGGGTTGGAGGTGGGGGAGGTAGTGGGAGTAGTGTAAGTGTCCTGCCGTTTGGGTTGGGATTGGAGGGTGGGAAAGGTGGTAGTATTGGGAAGGGGAGTAATGATGGTGATGGTGATGGGAAGGAAGTAGAGGAGACGGAGGGAGATGGCGATGGTGATGATGATGATGATGATAGTGCCTGGGTAGGGAGGGCGGTCGAGGGGAGGATTGGGTTCGTGGAGGGGTGGGTTGCGAGGAGAGTCGGGGACGTGGATGGGGGTGGGGTTGTGGAGGGGGATGGGGGTGGTGGTGGTGGTGGTGGTGGTGGTGGTGGTGGTGGTGATGAGGGCCCGGGAACATCAACAACACCCCCTGGGTCTGTGTTGAGGGAAGGAATGGTCGTGCCGTTCGAGGATGGCGTTCGCAGTGGGATGGCAGCCTTTCGGAAGGCGGTGTTTGGGGCTGGAAGCGGAAGTGGGAGGGGGTGAGAGAGTGTGGGTGTGGGTGCGGGTGCGTGTTGAGGTACGATGGTCGTTTTATCTTGTTTATCTTGGTCATCTAGTTCCATCCATCCTCCCTCTCTTTTTCTTTTTCTCTTCTTTTTTTTTTCTTTTTACGTTTCATTTTTTCTTGCTGCTTGTTTGGTTGGTGAATTAATTTGGCGATAAATTAAACTTTGGCCATTGGTTTATTATTATTATCTTTTTTTTTTTTTTTTTTTTTGTTTTCGTTTGTACAAGTATCGATATCAATGGGGGAGATGGGGGAGATAGATCCATGGCCAGGATATTGTAATTGTATATACCATACCACCACCTACCACCTTATAATTACATGCGTACAAGCATTGGAGTTTTTCGAATTCTTCTTTTTTTTTTTTGTACTTATGAGTTTTGTTTTAATTACCCCCCCCACCCCCCTAATCTATACCATTTTACAACGGCTACAGCCGGCTTAAGCGCTCTTGCATTTATATGTCTGCCCGTCATGAGGCCCAAGACATGTACAGTTGTAAAATTCTATCCATCCTACCTAGCTAGTTAAATCGATATCGACTCTAAGAGCCCTTTGTCATTTGAAATGATTTTATTTTAAACTTCCTATAAAATTTACCGCCAACTCAATTGAGTCAACAACGTTAACAGTGATAGTTATAGAAATTCTCAAAACTCAATGCATATATATGGTGGAGGCTTCCGAAGGTATCTCCAAGATTTGTATCTTGGGTGCACGTGCCTCCCACAACATGTGCATGTTTGTACGCGTACGGGTAATGTTCTCATCGCATCCTCTCTAACTCTAACTAGGTATTGACCATATGCATCTTGGCCTAATTGCAAGAAAGAAAGAAAAAAAAATAAAAGAAAAATGAGAGATTTAAATTCAAAATCAGATTTAAATTCAAGTTCAAGTTCAGAGTCCACGCATATGATATACCTACCTACCCTACGTATACCTCACCTACTACTTACCTTGCAAAGAAAGAAAGGAATACAAACATATAAAGCTTTATAATTATATATAGTACAAGGTATGCCCGAGAAAGAAAAAAAAAAAAAAAAAAGAAAAGTAAATAAATCAAATCAAACCAAAGAAAAACCTAGAAAAAGAAAAAGGAGAGCCAGATATCGATCTAGACGTCGAATGCGAATCCAATTCAATTCAAGTTACGTTACGTATAAGTACTAATTTACAAAGAAAAAAAAAAAGAAAAAAAAAGAAAGAAATGTAAACAGCCAAAGGATCCGGAGATATATATAACGATCAAACAATATAACATAAAAAAACACATGCACATGGTATATAAACACCGGTACTTTTTTCCACCCCTCCCCCATACTCCCTTCCCCTCCCCCATATCCCCCCCCTCCCACCCTTCCCCCCCAACCTCCCAACTTCCACAATACCAAACCCAGAAAACCAGAAACCCAGAACAATGCATATGCCATGCCAAACCTCCCATTGCACTCCCTATCCTCGGCAAAAAAAGCCCTAATCAAACCCAATTGCAGATGCCATATGCCACATGCATCGTTACCATTCATCCAATCCAATCCAATCCCTCATCCCCCAAAACCACCACCACTACCACAACCACCAAAACCACCCCTACCACCCCCTCTCCCTCAAAACGCCCTCAACCGCCTTCCCCACCGCCTCAAAATCGCCCAACAAACTAATATGCCCCCTCTCACTCACCACCCTCGCCGCACACTTGTACCCCCTGGGCAACATCGCCGCCTTCGCAAGACACACGCCATCCCCCGCGCCAAACACCAACTCATCATACACGCCGTCCGCCAGAATGCCCTGTAAGCCATCCACCTTCGCGCCCTTCACCGTCGGGGTATTCGACGCATAAATCACCGCCATGGGGGGATACCCCACGGCCGAGGCCGCAACGTCAGGGTTATAGTGTAATTGCCGTTTAAACTCCTTGATCTCTGCCAGCGTCCGCTCAAGGTATGGGACGGTCTGGGAGAGGGGGAGGGTGCATATCTGCTGCTGCTGCATAGAGTCCAGGAATGGTTGGGAGAAGGGTGATATCCCCCCTAATGAAGGTAACATTGTCGATGAAGCGGGTCCGGGGGCGGAGGAAGATGATGGGGAGGAGGTGTGATGGGGTACCTGATGGGAGGAAGACGAGTCCATTTGTGGCGCGAGTGTTCTGTCCTTGTGGAATTCCCGCATCACGTCCTTTGCGGCGGTGGTGAGCGTGTTTGTGATGCTCGAGGGGGTCATGTGTTGAACAGTCGGTGGGGAGGGTGGGCTTGGTGAGGAATTTTGTGAGAATGATGATGGTTGCGTTAATTGTGTGCTGTTTGAGGATGTAGATGTTGCGCCAGATGAGTTTGTATGTGGTGGGTGGGCAAGGCCAGCAGCGGTCCCGATTGCCATTGTGCTGCCGTTTGGTAGTGGTAGCAGTGGTGGTGGTGCAGGAGTTGGTGTTGCGACGCAGGGGGAGAGGCCATATTTGATCCAAGTCTTTACGTCGAAAAAGTCGAGCGGGTATTTCTCCCCAGTATTTTTATCTATAAAGCAGTGCCCCTCCTCTGGGAGAAGCACATAGCTGCTTCGTAACGTAAAGTTGACTTGGGCGGTAAGCACTCTTGAACTTAAAAGGACAGTATCTCCGTTCCGAAGCGGGCCGAGGATATTCACACAGTGCTGTGGGGTTCCTGCAAAGATAACCCCAGAAAACAATTCAGGGCGTTGGTTAATTGCGTTTCGAACGATGAGGCCACCTAAAGAATGGGCAATCACGAATGCACCTTTGCCTTTCTGGCGTGGAGAGTTTCGATCAACACCCTTGTTACAGGGTAATTTTTCCAGATATTCAATAAGCTGGCGTGACAAGAGTTTTGGAGAGAGTCGCCAATCGTAGCCATATTCATGGACTTGTCGCCCTAGGCCGTCTTCTGTTCGCTCGGTTTCCAGAGTGCGAAGTCTTTTGAGTAACCTTTTGCCGATATCAACTGGGCCAATATGTGTGAGCATACCGTCAGGCACTACTCGCTCGGCCATAGCCTCCTCATCCTCCGGGTTCAATCCGACCTCCAGATTGACCTTTCTCAAATTCAGCCCCACTCTGAGGGGGATCCACATCCTTCTCTTTTGCCCTGTTGCCTCTCGAAGTATCGAGCCTCTGTATCCTCCCATCACCACAATATCTCCCTGGATTGCATCAATTGAATGCGGAGGATTACCCACTCCGCCTGGGCCACATGCTGAATTCGCCGTAGGTAGATCAGAATTCGAAGGTGGTGTAGACGAGGAATTGAGAGCAGAATTTATTGAATTTGCATATGTGCTTAATGCATTGGCAGCACCAGCAATCGTGAAACCTGGGGACAGGCCTCGAAAGTTATCCTTGATTGCTTTTAACCTAGCATTAGTCATTGATTGAACTGATGCGAATCTCTCATTATCCAAAGACGAGCTGAACGAGAGCATCGATGACGGATGTGAACACGATCTTTGAAGCCTGAGCTCCTGCGGCACTGGATCTCTCTCTGGGTATGACGGCTTGCTGCTGGCCATGGGATTATTCATCGAAAACATGCTGTTCCTCATCGAAGACAGCCCGGAGCTACTCTGCTCCTTCGTCCCAGCCGAAAGAAGAACATTACTCTTTGACCGTTTTCGTGTGGCCTGTTGGGACTTATGCGTCAAAAATGATGGTGCAGAAGGCATTTGCGGTAGGTGGAAATTCGGCATTGTGAATGTAAAAATGGACGACTTCTTTGCACTTGGCCTGGGCGCAGTTGATTGTACACTATTAAACCTAACATCCGCTGCTGAGGTCGCGCCCCATTTTGATGCTCCAAGATTGAAATTCTGAAAACGATATGCCATGCCCGATTTTTGCTGTTGTGCATCCCGTTCGGGATTCAGATTCGACGGAGGTGACGATGGTGCGGTGTATGATGGACGGCCAACCTTCCTATGATAAGCATTATCAACCTCCTGCTCGATACTTGCCGTTATAGGTTCGTAATATTTTGTCGATTGTGTCCGCGATATGATTGGGCCAATCAGCATCGCCGCGTCCTCCTCTTTCAAATCCTCATCTCTCGCGCCATGGACCACGACAGAAGGCCGATCAAAAAACTGTTTTTCCGATACCTTACCCTTCCCCTTGCCAACAACCTCCGCATCCACCTCTTCTATCGATGATGTCGAATCCGTTCGCTGGTGATATGCCGATATCGTCTGCGCTTGGTTTTGGCGGCCGTCGAGTTGCGTATCTGGTGAAAGATTCCCGAATCCATCGGTACTACTATTCCCACTACTGCTTTCTCCGACCTCGAATAGCTGCGCTTGTCGCTCTATTACCGGTACTCTTGCAGCGCCATATTCCGGAGGAATTCCATGCGACGATATTTCGTACGTAGGCAGCCTCCCATCCCCACCACGTGCAGTCTCGACCGACATTTAACAGGTCGTATCTCTAACCCAAATTTTGTAAAAACTCAAACAACCCCTCCAGTGATCTTCGCCGCTATCGTATATCGTTGTACGTAAGGGTCCTATTGATAGCGTGAGTTTTGAGTGAAACTTTGGATTTAGAAAAATAAAAGGGACAAAGAAAATTACCAGTAAGAGATTGAAAAGCCGAGTATTGAAAAGGTCGGATATTACAGCTTGGAAGAAAGTTGGACCTTCACTACCTCATGAGACGGCCTTGATTTTCTTCCCGTCAATGAGTGGCCAAGACAAAAAAAAAGACCCAGTGATCAACGGGTGATGATAATTGTGGAAGTTGCTGTTGTTTAGTAGAGGATTGTATCGCCCTATGTACCTCTGAACAAGCTTTTATTCTTCTCCTTTTTCGATCTGTTTCTTCCGTAGGCGGTCAGCATGCAACTTCCAGTCAGCACCAAGTACCACACCCGGTAAACCACCCACCTTCAACAGAAGCTTCCGTGGTCCTTTTCCTTTTCTTTACCTTTTTTGTCCTAAGTACAAGTATACTTCTGTACTAATCCGCAGCAACAGCCCAAATTATTTGTCTATGCAGCCCAGCCCAGCCCAGCCCAGTTTTCTGTATCTCTATCGTATGAAAAAAATGTATTTCCCCGGGGAATTAATTACCCTCTTCACTCTTCCTCCCAGCCTAGACTTGCAAGACGCACGCAACTAACCAGTCGAATGGCAGCAGTTGCAGTTGCAGTTGCACAGCTTGCTTTGCGATATTGGCGGGTATGATGTAAGCCCCCCCCCTTCTCTAATCTATATTCTGGAAGCTTGTGTCCAGGAAAACAATTGCAACCAGCAACGGGAAATTGGTTGGTTGCGGCGGCGCTTCCGTCGATCTTCTTTTTGTTCCGGTAATGGGGAAACAACGCAACGCACCAAACTACCTAACTGTAAACAACCCCAGCGAGCACCACTTGGTAACACCACCCAGGACAGTCGAGGGTCGATAGGGCTAGTGCGGATGTTGCTGGTGCTGCTGTTGCGATTGCAGTGCAATGTCGTCCCAGCTAGCTACAGGCCGTTTACGTCCGAGCGGCGGGCGAGGGAGGGAAGGATAGGGATCCAGTTGGGTGGATTGATATTGAAACGATGTTGATTTTCTGCCGTGCACTAGTTGCAAGTTCAGCGATGAATGATGCTCGGAGGGTTGGATGAGCAGAATAGTGGAACATCGATAGCAGGACATCATGGAGCATCTCTCGGCCTCTCTCCAGCCCGCGCCGGCAGCCTCCAACCCCGGTAGCTACCGAGTAGAGTGCCTTCTAAGCACTTCCATTTGTGAGCATCGCAGCACTAGGCCCAGTCTAGTAGCAGGCTTACCCACCTCATCCCTCGTTCCGCGTGCGACCAGGCCAGGCCTAGTAGGGTAGTAGCTGGGTAGCTGTCGACAGCCCAATCAGCCCCATGCCCCCCTCCTACAACCTATGAGGAGAGGGTAGGATCCATCCATACATATCGTGGCTGTGTACGGAGTATGCATGTAGGAAACGAAGCTTTGCGAATTAAAGTATCGATACCCATTATGCTTATTATGGGGACGAAAAGCCAACGGGCGCAGGACGGTCTGATTACGTGTACTGTCTCCCTTGCGTACACACCGAGTACCTCCCACGTTCTCCTCTTCGCCATATACCAGGTACTCCCCGGAAAGCAAAGCAATTAGCATGCAGGAACATTTGCGCGAGATAAGACCGTCCTACCTATTCCAGCATAACGTTTCCCTACCCTACATCGATATCTAACGTTAACCCTACTATATCCATATCGCAGTTTTATATATAACGCAATTGTCCAGCCGCATTGAATTCGAAGGCGTCTTGCTAAGGTTGGTACATACAAGGCAGTGTAGCCTAGATCTAGATCTTGAACCCAGTCGACTCACGGCTTCCGGATATCGATATGCCGAAACATGAGGCAATTGCAATGGGAAATTTCTGCCGATATTTGGGTCGTGGAAAATCAATCGATTGGGCTTGTTTCCAGTACGCACGAGAACGGGCCCGGGGCTTAAGCTTCTTCATTCAATTCATTAGATTTTTGTTTCGAACTTTAAACTCCAAAGTCCGAACCGCAGTATACACGTACCGTAGGCGTTGTTTGAACTGCAATTAACCGCATGCATGCCCTGTACCGTGCGGCTGATGCTTACTTCCTAAGTGGGTATTGATTTCTAGATCTGTGATTATCGTGGTCCAGCTGTTAAAGCATTCAATGGCAGTCTCCGAATCACATATCATGATCATTCAAGCCCTAGGCCTGCCTAAACAGACAGTTCCTCTTCTCTCCATGCCAAGCACCACTAGTACAGTACTTGCCTCTTGATCATGACGCACAACATGCCCCAATCTTTCTTCTGACGCCACAGGATCCCGTAGCCGAAGAAATCTCGGGGAATCGATCGACATGTGTCAGTCATGTCATGTCAGGTGCCAACCAATTAATTGGATTGAAAATGGTCGGCTTCTAAGCTTAAGCTCGGATATCGATAAGTACATACATATCGATATCGACATCCCGTGTGAGGACAAAGCCGAGCACTTATGGCATAAGGATATGGATGGAGATGATGATGATATTTCTTCCTCTCTCCGCTCCCAGACTATCTACCCTTTGACCCCTCCTAACCCTCCTCTGAGGACGGGGACTCTGCCTTCCCGCTCTGGTGGGTCCTTGTCCTCACCCTCTACCTCTAGTCCCCAATGCAGCAGTCATCTCCACCTGCCTCCCGATGAGGCAGTCATTCTTGCCCTTCTCATCCCAATGCAGCAGTCATCTCCTCCTGACTCCCAATGCAGCAGTCATCTCCTCCTGCCTCCCGATGAGGCAGTCATCCTCTCAACCTCACATCTCTCTCCTGACACATCCCCCCCGCCACAGATTGCGGTGTCCCCATCGTCAACAAAACAAGGAAAGGAAAGTATCGAAGGCGATTGGGAAAACGAGGCATGAAGGAAAGACAGAGGAAAGAAATCAGGCTGGTTGACACATTAATATAGTGGAAAGAGATCAGACTGGGTGAAATGTTAACATAGTGGAGACAAATTGAACAAGTGATTGAGTGAAATAAAATTGATTAGAGGCAGAACGCAGAACGTAAGGCAAGTGGTTAAACAAAACGAAGAGAGCAGTAACAAAGAAAAATTTTTAGCATCTTGGTGTGGGGTTTGTATTTGGCGAATTGGGGTCTGACAGCCAGCAGGCGCAAGAGAGGGGATCGACGTTCGTATGATCTTTGCCTGGTCTATAAAAGACCTTAATTTTGTCCACATACAGAGCGAGCAACATACGAAATTTGTCTATTCGTAGCGAGTATTGTACTGAGACCGGGGAAGTGATAACTTCTCTTATTGAAGAGTGATCTGTCACCAGAATTGTCTCTGATCCTTCGAGCATATGGCGTAGTCTGACAAAGGCCCAAACCGCGCAGGCCAATTCTCGTTCTGTCGATTCATAATTTCTCTCGAAAGGCTTTGTGTTTCTGGCTATATACGAAATAGCTCTCTCTACCGATTTGCCCGGAGGAGGGGGGATAACTGAATAGGTGAACTTGTCTGAGGCGGATGAAATCGGCGGTCTTTGTGACTCGTTGAAGAAACATATTAGCCGATGGATAGACAATTTCTCGTTCGTGAATGAGATCAAAGTGTCAATTGTCGACTGAGATTACCTTTGTTTTTCCCGATGTTCGAACTCCTTTATGAGGCCTTGAGCAACGTCTTTTTCTGCCAACCATTTCGCTTGTTCCAGCGGATATCCTTTCCATGCGACCCTATACTTCGGTTTGCCTTTTGGTGTGAGTCTTTTAGCTACGATTTCCGCTTCAAACCAATCACCGTCGTCGATCAGAACCGGCCCAGGTCGTTCGAAGCCTCTTTTCCATGGATCTTCATCAGGGTTTTCACATTTCTCCACATGTTGAACCGAAACGACCGGATGAAAAACAATTCCCTCAGGTAGGTCAAGTTCCAAGGCGCGACCATTCGATAGGACTCTGACAACTCGCATCGGTTTCAGTTTCTGGGGGCTGAGTTTGTTGAAGCGTACAGCAGCTGTGGGGTGCAGGTCCAGTCTCAGGGTGACCCAATCATTAGGTTTGTAGGCAGGAATTTCTGAGTGATTTGCATCATAGTATTTCTTTTGCAATTCCGCGGCTTTTGTCAGTGCGGACCTAGCCTCATTTAGCCTCGATTTCACCGATTCTAAGAAGTCCCCAGCGTCCGACGTGTCAGAATTTCCGCCCATCAGTCTGTCCAGGATATCGTGTGGCTGCGCGTATATCATTTCGAATGGGCTATAAGATGTTGAGACGCCTTTGGCAGAGTTATAAGCCAGTTCCAACAAAGAAAGATGTTTCACCCAGTCGTCTTGCATAGGAGATACATAGGTGCGGAGCATGATCTCCAGTGTCTGATTTAGCCTTTCTGTGATGACCAGGTCCCAGTGGACAGGAACCAGGAGCGGGTATTGTAGCCGTGGAGGTGGTGGGTACGGTTGGTAGGCTGAATGGAGGCGGGGTATGAGGAGTTGAGGGCGCGGACAACGTACTCGTTGGTTTGGTCTAATAGGTGGCGGGTGTCGGTGATGGGTTCTGAGCCTGGGAGGATGAAGGTACGGCGGGTCGGGAGAGTGAATCCTGGGGCGAGGCGAGGGGTCGAGGCACGGGGCATGGGACGTGGTCAAGGCGGGGTCAAGAGGGGCTGTCTAGGCCACGGAGAAGGAGAGTATAAATATATTCGAATAACAACTTGTTTAAGGTACAGCTGAGGGAAGGAGACAAGTTGTTGCGTGAAGAGGAAAGGAAAAGAAGACAAGACGAGAGGGAGAAAGGACTCCTTATATAGAGATCCTTCTCGGACTATGGAACTAGAAAGTCATGAATAGAATCGCAGCGCCGCGGCTGCGCAGAGGCTGCGCGGCGGCTGCGCAAGGTACATGAGTCAAAGGGAATTAGAAATCATCTGCGCAATAGAAATGACTAGAACTGAATAGAAACTGGCGGAAACAAATGGAAAGCTATTGCGCAGTGAAGGTTCGTGATACCAGAACCTTCTGGTGGTTTCTCTGAGATTCCGAACTAGGAAGTCGAGCGGTGACAGGGATGCGGGCTGTCATGTTGCAACGGTTACCAGGAACGGGCTAGGGCATAGGCGAGGTGCATTGCGATGTAGAGTAGCGCCAGTAATAAGCGGAACTCATCGGGAGTCAGGATCAGGTGAACATGGATCCACTGTGGCTGGTAGCGAGGCTGCGGCCGTTGGTGGCTGGGTGCAGGATGGTCTTGGGTGAGGCTAGAAACTCGGTTCATGATACTTTCAGTCGCCCCATCCGTTTGGGCGTGATAAGCGGAGGATACTGTGTGATTTACTTTCAAAAGGTGCATCAATGCAGACCAGAATTCGCTCAAAAACTTTGGGTCGCGGTCAGTGATGAACTTTGATGGTAACCATCCTTTAGAGATAACATTGTCGAAGACAAGTCTCGCAATTGATTCTGATGTGTAATTTGAAGTCGTAGGGATGAAGAAAGCGAGCCTCGAAAATTTATCGATCACCACGAGGATCGCATCGAATCCTTCGCTCATTGGCAAGTTTGTGATCAGGTCCATACCTACGCAGTTGAAAGCGCAACCGGGTCGTTCTGAGTTGACATCATTCGGAAACAAAGAACCGGGGAGCTTCGCCTTAGAGGTTTTGTTAACGACGCATTTCGGACAGAATCGGATATATGATTTTAAAGCCTTAGAAAGTCCAGGCCGGTGATATATCTGCGATATGCGACTGTAGCATTTCTCAAATCCCAAGTGGCCTAGTGAATCATGGGCGATCTTCAGAGTAGCGTCCAGAAGGCTTTCGGGTAAGCAAATTTTCTGTCCTTTATCGAGCGATATGATCAACCTATTGTCCTCTGACAGAGAGTATTCTTCCCACATGTTATCTGTTGATTCGATACATTTTGCGTAGGGGCCTCTGAACCTTGCATCTTTTGAATAGGCATGAGACCAAGTATGTTTTGTGGGGTCAGCTGTGGTTTCAAAAGGTGCCTCCAGTGATGAGATTAGTCACGTCAGTACTGGTTCGTCGACATAGTCTTTGTGGTTCCAAACTTGGGTCAGTACGCCTGCGAAAGCGTCGATAGAGGCGTTGGTATACAGGATGAAGGGCCTATTGTAACGGGGATGTGCGAGGATTGGGCCCGAGCACAGTCTATTTTTGAGTTCTTCAAATACGAGGTCGCAGTCCTTTGACCAGGGGACTGGTTCCTTCGAGTTGTAGTCCTTACAAATTTTCTTTCCGTCTGGTCCCGTACCTTTGGTTCTCTTAAGGTCATTAAGGGGAAGCATAAGCTCTGAAAAACGAGGTATGAAAGCTCTATAATAACCGAACATACCGATGAGTCGGTGTAATTCCCCCATGGTCTTCGGGGGTGCCAGTGACGTCATAGCGTGAACCTTTTCGTCTAGCGTGTGCAATCCGTACCAATATAAACCATGACCGAGAAGCTTGACGTCACCAAATCCGAAGAAACACTTATCGATTGAGTATATCAAACCCATTTTTTGAAGAGTTTTCCAACAAGGTCGTCAACTGAGCCAAATGTGATCTCCAGTCTGTGCTGTACAGTAACACATCATCAATATAAACCAGAGCGGCCTGCCAGCGGAGACCCGCGAGGACTTTGTCCATCATCCTTTGGAATTGTGCCGGGGCGTTGCCGAGGCCAAATGGTAGACGTTTGAACTGATATAGACCTCGGTGTGATATAAATGCGGTTTTGTGGCGATCAGTTTTATTCACCTCCATTTGGTGGTAACTTTTTAGGGCGTCCAGAAGGCTGAAATATTTCTTGTTTGCTAAGGTGGCGAATACGAAATCAGGTCTCAGCATAGGGTAGGCATCTCCAACCGTGATTGTGTTTACTGCTCTGAAATCGACACAAAACCTTCATTTGTTGCCTTGCCACACCAGCACGATGGGGCTTGCCGTAGAAGACGTAGATTTTTCAATGACGTCCCATTTAAGCAGTTGCTCCAACGTTTCATCTATCACTTGTCGTCGTGCAAGGCCCGTCGGTCGCATTTGGCATGGTGTCGGTAGTTTCGCATTTCTGTGATGACCAGGTCCCAGTGGACAGGAACCAGGAGCGGGTATTGTAGCCGTGGAGGTGGTGGGTACGGTTGGTAGGCTGAATGGAGGCGGGGTATGAGGAGTTGAGGGCGCGGACGACGTACTCGTTGGTTTGGTCTAATAGGTGGCGGGCGTCGGTGATGGGTTCTGAGCCTGGGAGGATGAAGGTACGGCGGGTCGGGAGAGTGAATCCTGGGGCGAGGCGAGGGGTCGAGGCACGGGGCATGGGACGTGGTCAAGGCGGGGTCAAGAGGGGCTGTCTAGGCCACGGAGAAGGAGAGTATAAAATATATTCGAATAACAACTTGTTAAGGTACAGCTGAGGGAAAGAGACAAGTTGTTGCGTGAAGAGGAAAGGAAAAGAAGACAAGACGAGAGGGAGGAAGGACTCCTTATATAGAGATCCTTCTCGGACTATGGAACTAGAAAGACATGAATAGAATAGCAGTGCCGCGGCTGCGCAGAGGCTGCGCGGCGGCTGCGCAAGGCACATGAGTCAAAGGGAATTAGAAATCAACTGCGCAATAGAAATGACTAGAACTGAATAGAAACTGACGGAAATATATGGAAAGCTATTGCGCAGTGAAGGTTCGTGATACCAGAACCTTCTGGTGGTTTCTCTTGGATTCCGAACTAGGAAGTCGAGCAGTGACAGGGATGCGGGCTGTCATGTTGCAACGGTTACCAGGAACGGGCTAGGGCATAGGCGAGGTGCATGGTGATATAGAGTAGCACTAGTAATAAGCGGAACTCGTCGGGAGTCAGGATTAGGTGAACATGGATCCACTGTGGCTGGTAGCGAGGCTGCGGCTGTTGGTGGCTGGGTGCAGGATGGTCTTGGGTGAGGCTAGAAACTTGGTTCATGACAGTAGCCCTCCTTCTAGAGGAGAGCTCCAGCGATCTTTCTTGGGTAGGCTCCAGGTCGTCGTCGATGATGATCGGGTCGTACCAGGAACCACTCATGGTGCGGGGAGGTTTTCGGGTCTTGGTTTGGTCGGGTAAGCAGTGTGGAAACGCCTAACAATTGCTGGGGCGTTCTCGAGGTCGCTTGCGGGTTGCCAGGTGGGGTGATCGTAACCGATCCAACGGACAAGATACTTGAGTTGTCTTCGGACTAACTTAGAGTCAAGGATGTCTTCGACTTCCCACTCAAGGTCTTCGTTAACAATAACTGGAGGGGGAGGAGGTTGAACTTGGCCTGCGAGAGGGTCTTGGGCGACTGGTTCGAGGAGGGAGACGTGAAAGACTGGGTGAACCTTCATGGTGGCGGGGAGTTCAAGCTTATATGCATGGCTGGAAATTTTCTGGATGATTCGAAATTTCCCAAGGCGTTTGAAATCCAGCTTGGTCGAGGGGCGGGTGGTGTGGATGTGTCGCCTCAAAAGCCAAACTTCATCACCGATCTTGTATGCAGGTGGTGGGATTCGGTGACGATCGGCTTGTTCTGCATGAATAGCTTGGGACCAGGATATCTCAGCCTGCAGGTGTTTATCCAGAAGCGACAGGCGTTCGGCATAATCCTTGAGTGCTTCTGGGGTGGGCTGAGGAACTGCGGGGTTGGCCAGGATTTCATAGCGGGGTTGTTGTCCATAAACGGCAAAGAAGGGAGTGATTCCGGTGGTGGCTGACAGGGTGTTGTTGTATGCAAACTCGGCCATGGTCAGTAGCTCAGACCAGTTGTCCTGTTGGTAGTTACAGTAGGCGCGGAGGTATTGTTCTAGGATTGCATTGACTCTCTCGGTCTGGCCGTCCGTCTGTGGGTGGAAGCTGGTGGAAAGCTTCTGTTGAATTCCAAGCAATTTGCATAGGAACCTGGAGAACTCGGAGGTGAACTGGGTTCCTCTATCACTAACAATAGAGTCAGGGAGGCCATGGAGGCGGAAGATGTTGTCCATGAACAGGCGTGCAAGGGTTTCGGAGTTACATTCGGTTGTCGTGGGAATATAGTGTGCCATCTTGGATAGGCGATCAATCACAACTAGGACGGCATCGAAGCCGTTCGACATGGGGAGTCCAGTAATGAAGTCCATTGAAACGGAACTCCATCGTCTGACTGGGATTTCGAGGGGTTTTAGAAGACCATAGGGTGCATGGCGAGCTGGTTTAATTCTCATGCAGGTATCGCAATTTTGAATGTACCGTGCGATGGTTTTACGCATTTTCGGCCACCAGTAATTGCGAGATACCAGCTCGTAAGTGGCGGCTCTTCCGGGATGTCCTGCGGCAGGATGTTCATGGCAAGAGTTGAGAATTTTCGACTGCAGCAATTCGTTGTCTGGGATGTAGAGGAGTTTATTGATGTAAAGGAGTCCGTCGTCATAGGTACACTCACCAAGGGGAACTGTTGGGTGTTTGGTATCGAAGTTCTCGAGTGCAAGGAGGATGGATTTTCCGAGAGCATCGGATGGCAGTAGGGTTCTGATCTCGTTATTGAAACCAATTGAGGCGGCAGAGAGGGAGTATTCGGAAAATTTAGAGGCTGGGATAAGGGCGCGCACGGGTCGTGCACGTTCATCCCCCTCTTCAGGGAGGTCTCCAGACCTGCGTGTTAGGGCGTCGGCTTTTCCATTCTTTTCACCAGGTCGGAACACAATAGTAAAGTCGTATTGGGCTAGTTCTCCAGCCCAGCGTGCCTGCCGACGGTTCAGGAGGGTCTTGGTCTTGAAAGATTCGAGGTTATGGTGGTCGGTCAGGATGGTAAATGGCTTGGGAAGGGCATGAAGGTACATATGCCACTTATCCAGGCAGACCACGATTGCAAGAAGTTCCTTATCACCAATGCCGTAATTGCATTCGGCTGGTGACATTTTCTCGGACAGGAAGGCAATAGGATGTAAGACCGTCTTGCCGTTTTCTGGGATTTTCTGAGAGAGAATGCCGGAGACCACATAGTCTGAGGCGTCGGTTTCCAGAATGGTTTCAAGGTTGGGGTCAAAGTGTCGGAGGACAGGTGCTGTGGTGAAGGCTTTCTTCAATTTTGAGAATACTAGGTCACAGTCTGAAGACCACGCAAAGGGAGTATCCTTTTGCAATAGTCGGAAGAATGGTTGACAGATGCGGGAGTATCCTTCTATGAAACGTCGGTAAAAGTTAGCGAAACCTAGGAAACATTGTATATCCTTCACGGATTTTGGTGTTTCCCATTCAATAACTGCCTTGACTTTTTCTGGGTCCATTTCAATGCCTTCGGAGGAGATAACAAATCCGAGGAAGGTTGTCTTGGTCACGGTAAATTCGCATTTTTCTGGTTTGACGAAGAGTCCTGCTTCGGAGAGTTTGGCGAGGACTTTGCGAACTTGTTCTTGGTGTTCTTTACGGTTCTTGGAGTAAATCAAAATATCGTCGAGGTAGACGACACAGAAAACGTCAAGGAATTCTCGGAGAGTGTCATTGACAAAGCGTTGGCAGGTTGCTGGGGCATTGGTAAGTCCAAAGGGCATGACCATGAATTCGAAGAGGCCGTATCGGGTTCGAAAGGCCGTTTTCCATTCGTCGCCTTCCTTAATCCGGATGAGATTGAAGGCTGCTCGAAGATCCAGTCTGGTGAAGTACTTGGATCCTCGGATTTGGTTCAAGGTTTCTTCGATTCTCGGAAGGGGGTATCTGTCCTTGTGGGTAATGTCGTTGAGAGCCCTGTAGTCGACACATAGGCGCAGGGAACCGTCCTTTTTCTTGACGAACAGGATGGGGGAGGCACTGGATGAAGAGCTTGGTCGGATGAAGGCTTTAGCGAGATTTTCATCAAGCCATTCTCGGACTTCCTTGAGCTCAGCATCGGACATGGAGTACATGCGTCCGAGGGGGGGTTTTGCGCCAGGGAGAAGCGGTATTTCGTGATCCACATAGCGATGTGGAGGTAGGACCGAGGCTTCTTTCTTGGAGAACAGGGGAAGGTAATCGTGGTATTCAGTGGGGACCAGCTTTTCAGCTGGTTCGATGCTTGGGCTTTCTTCAGGGAGTGAGGCGAGGACACAAATCATGGAACCGGGTTGCTTGGTAGCAATTCTCATGGCGGCACGAGAGATCACAGCAATCTTATGGTTTGTTGGTGATGGCGGATTGCTAGTGATGGTGGTTTGGCGGACTGGAAGGCAGTGGGCTTGACAGTATCCAGAAGCAAAGGTCAAGGTGTTCTTTTGCCAGTCGATTATTGGGTTATGGCGTCGAAGCCATGTTTTTCCAAGGATGAGGTTCCATCCGGCCAGTTTTGTCACTTGGAAGGTTAATACTTCTTCGTGCTGGTCGACGGTGAGTTTCAAGGTACAAGAGTGGGTTATCTGTCCTGCAACTGAGCGCCTTCCGTCAACGACGACAAGGTCCTCTGGTTTTGGTTTCAGATCGAGGTTCAGGTTCAAGGACAAGGCAAAGTCAAGATCGATAAACTGGGAGGTAGCTCCACAGTCGATCATGCAGGTTCCAGACAAAGAGTTATTGATTGAAGCATTGAGAGTCATGGGTGACTCGGAGCCGAGATCACCAGAAAGAGAAACAGAGGATAGGCGCAAAGCAGCAGAAACTCGATACCTTCGCAACCTACTCTTGCGAGCAGATCGTGACTCAACAGGAATAACAAAGCCTGAACCAGGCAAATCAACAGATGGTAAAAGAGAAAAAGAATTGACAGAAAACATAGGGGAACAAGAAGCGCACGAAGGCGAAAAACAAACACAAGAGGGTTCAAGAGAGAAGACACCAGGTTGCATCCTGGCACTCCTTGAAGGGTCTTCGGTCTTCAAAGAGGCAGTTAGTTTTTTGCCTGAGTGGCAGTCTCGGAGGTGGTGTAGAGGACCACAGTTGCTGGTGCTGCGGGGGCAGCAGTTTCGAGGGTGCTGTTGGCCTTCTGGCTCTTATTGGGGCAGACACTGGCGAAGTGTCCCTTTGCGCCGCAATAGAGGCAGAGGCCGTTGGCACGGCGGTAATCTTTGTCGGCCTGGGTAAGAGGCCCGCGCTTTTTCTTGACCTCAACGGCAGAGAGGTCCATGGGTCCCGCATGTGAACCTGTAGCTGTGGAGGAGCTGGCAGGCGCACTGGCACGGGGAGCAGTGGTGTTATGGGAGGGCGTGTGGTGTTGGCTTTGAACACGCCTGATGTTGTTGTCAAGCTGAATGCACATTTGCGCAACAGCGGCGAGGGTGTCAGGGACATTGAGTTGGTAAGACAGTGCTGTGGCAGTGTCTTTGTTGAGGCCAGAGCGGAATCTGGCAATCTGCTCTTTTTGATTCATTGAGAGCTTGGTGGAGATGGTGACGAATTCGGCGGCATAAGAGGAACAATCTCTCTTGCCTTGCCGGAGTTTGTCAAGTTTTTCTCTTGCTGTGGCTTCAGCATCTGGGTCGTCGAATGCTGCCTGGAGGGCGCTGATGAAGCCCTCATAGGATTGGAACTGGACTTGGCCAGTTACTGGATCCATATGGGGGTTGAACCAGGATTGGGCACTTCCGGACAGGTGTGAAGCAGCATAGGAGATCTTGGAGATATCGGTGCTGTATCGGGTTGGGTCGGAGGAGAAGACAAGCTGCAATTGCGTGATGAATTGCCGGTATTTGTCCCTAGTTCCATCGAAAGCAGTTGGATCTGCAATCTTTGGGGCCAAGTTTCGGGCAACAGGTTGAGGAGTAAGGGCTTTGAGGCGTTCGGAGGCACCGTATCTATATCCCGAGAGGAAATAGAAGTAGAGTGCCTTGTTGGCAGCTTGGCTCTCATGTGGGTTAGGGATCTGGGGAATCACTGGGTGGGCGATTAAGCCTGTATTTCCGCTGTTGACTCCGACTAGGTGGGAGTCCAAGACTGGTGCAATGAGATCAGGGTCCATGTTTGGAGGGTAATCTGGGACGAATGATGGTTCGGGGAGTGTGTTCTGAACCCATCGGAATAGGTCGTTCCAGGGGGTCGCTGGGGGAATGGGGGTTTGTGCGCGGTCGGTCATTGTGGGAGTGTGTGGCGGAGACAGTTATGTCGACGCAACAAAGTGTGATGACCAGGTCCCAGTGGACAGGAACCAGGAGCGGGTATTGTAGCCGTGGAGGTGGTGGGTACGGTTGGTAGGCTGAATGGAGGCGGGGTATGAGGAGTTGAGGGCGCGGACGACGTACTCGTTGGTTTGGTCTAATAGGTGGCGGGCGTCGGTGATGGGTTCTGAGCCTGGGAGGATGAAGGTACGGCGGGTCGGGAGAGTGAATCCTGGGGCGAGGCGAGGGGTCGAGGCACGGGGCATGGGACGTGGTCAAGGCGGGGTCAAGAGGGGCTGTCTAGGCCACGGAGAAGGAGAGTATAAAATATATTCGAATAACAACTTGTTAAGGTACAGCTGAGGGAAAGAGACAAGTTGTTGCGTGAAGAGGAAAGGAAAAGAAGACAAGACGAGAGGGAGGAAGGACTCCTTATATAGAGATCCTTCTCGGACTATGGAACTAGAAAGACATGAATAGAATAGCAGTGCCGCGGCTGCGCAGAGGCTGCGCGGCGGCTGCGCAAGGTACATGAGTCAAAGGGAATTAGAAATCAACTGCGCAATAGAAATGACTAGAACTGAATAGAAACTGACGGAAATATATGGAAAGCTATTGCGCAGTGAAGGTTCGTGATACCAGAACCTTCTGGTGGTTTCTCTTGGATTCCGAACTAGGAAGTCGAGCAGTGACAGGGATGCGGGCTGTCATGTTGCAACGGTTACCAGGAACGGGCTAGGGCATAGGCGAGGTGCATGGTGATATAGAGTAGCACTAGTAATAAGCGGAACTCGTCGGGAGTCAGGATTAGGTGAACATGGATCCACTGTGGCTGGTAGCAAGGCTGCGGCTGTTGGTGGCTGGGTGCAGGATGGTCTTGGGTGAGGCTAGAAACTTGGTTCATGACAATTTCCTGTATCAATAGATGCCGAAAACTTTTCAGATTGAATGTGGCCCAATCTTTTGCCTTTGCTGAAGGAACCGCTGTGTTTCATCAGTACACCAAGGAGGTCTTTCTTTTGTGCAGCCGTGAGTTCGGGACCCAGATTAAAGTCTGCGGGGACGATAATTTCTTCTTCTCCTGGTTCGCCCACAGGGATTTCCGGAATAGCGGGGATTTCGTCTTCCAATTCCGGATTACACAATTCCCCCTTTCGAGGTTCGTACACTGTCGAAGCAATGCGGGTCACTTCGTCACCAGGGATTGAACGTTTCAACTCGTTTTTGTATGATTCAACCTCAATGTCGACATGTGATGAAAGAAATTGCAGTTCTCTTTCTATCGACATGTCATCACCGTTGTCAACGTGTGCAGTGTAGAAATTAGATGAGATAGTCCTTGGTGGGTGTGTTGCGGGGTTAGATTGGCGCCTAGGACCAGGGCGGACCAAATCAGCCCAGTCCATTATCATTGAAGTCTTCTGTTGTTCCCAATCCTGTTTGCAAGAAGAAGCTCTTCCGACGATTTGGTTTCATTCTATTATCATTGGTCGGGTAGAACTGTTCTGGATCATGATGTGGTTGCAAGATGAATCCATCATTGCAAACGGAACGGGCAGAATCGGAATGGGTCTTTCTCCTTGCTGAAGAATTGCATGAGGGTGGAACATGTAGTCGATTCCTTGCGTCATCTCACTTTGTATCATAACCGATTTGCAAATTCTACCTGGAATTACCACACGTTTGCAAGCGCGAATCAGAGTGGTGTTTTTGACCTTTTCACAGAAAGTTGGATATTTCAGCGTATGCGAGATGGCTGCATATCCTTTACAAGGGAATAGTTCGACATTGTATTTCAGCAATGCGTCGATACCCAACAAGACCTTTCCACCAAAGGATTCAACCACATGAAAGTCCACGTCGAATTTGATCAGGCATTTCGTACCATCCGTTGAACCTTCGATCCAGAGTGGAATAGTGCAGAATCCAGATGTGAATCCAG